>CANXME010001060.1:0-55145 GCA_948144175.1 Closterium sp. NIES-65 | reverse complement strand
GAAGGAGGGAGAATGGGGCAGGGTGATGGAAGGAGGCGAATGGGGCGCGAGGGGATGGAAGGAGAGAGAAGGGGGCGGGATGATGGAAGTGGGAAAATGTGGCGGGGTAGATGAAAGCGGGAGAATGGGGTGGGGTTATGGGAAGCGGGAGAAGAATGGGGTGGGTGATGGAAAGCGGGAGAATGGGGCGGGGTGATGGAATGAGGAGAATGGGGCGGGGTGATGGAAGGAGGGGAGAATGGGGCGGGGTGATGGAAAGCGGAGTGATGAAAAGAGAGAGAATGGGCGGGGTGATGGAAGGAGGGAGAATGGGGCGGGGTGATGGAAAGCGGGAGAATGGGGCGGCGTGATGGGAAACGCGGGAGAATGGGGCGGGGTGATGGAAAGCGAGAGAATGGGGCGGGGTGATGGAAGGAGGGAGAATGGGGAGGGGTGATGGAAAGCGGGGGGAATGGGGCGAGATGATGGGAAGCGGAAGAATGGGGCGGGTGATGGAAAGCGGGAGAATGGGGGCGGGGAATGGAAAGCAGGAGAAAGGGGCCGGGTGATGGAAAGCGGAAGAATGGGCGGGCTGATGGAAAGCGGGAGGAATGGGGCAGGGTTGATGGAAGGAGGGAGAATGGGGCAGGGTGATGGAAGGAGAGAGAAGGGGCGGGATGATGGAAAGTGGGAAAATGTGGCGGGGTGATGGAAAGCGGGAGAATGGGGTGGGGGTTATGGGAAGCGGGAGAATGGGTGTGGGTGATGGAAAGCGGGAGAATGGGGCGGGGTGATGGAATGAGGGAGAATGGGGCGGGGTGATGGAAGGAGGGAGAATGGGGCGGGGTGATGGAAAGCGGGAGAATGGGGCGGGGTGATGGAAGGAGGGAGAATGGGGCGGGGTGATGGAAAGCGGGAGAATGGGGCGGCGTGATGGAAAGCGGGAGGAATGGGGCGGGGGTGATGGAAAGCGAGAGAATGGGGCGGGGTGATGGAAGGAGGGAGAATGGGGAGGGGTGATGGAAAGCGGGGGAATGGTGCGAGATGATGGGAAGCGGAAGAATGGGGCGGGGTGATGGAAAGCGGGAGAATGGGGCGGGGAGATGGAAAGCGGGAGAAAGGGGAGGGGTGATGGAAAGCGGGGAGAATGGGGCGGGCTGATGGAAAGCGGGGAGAATGGGGCGGGGTGATGGAAGGAGGGAGAATGGGGCGGGGTGATGGAAGGAGAGAGAAGGGGGCGGGGTGATGGAAAGTGGGAGAATGTGGCGGGGTGATGGAAAGCGGGAGAATGGGGTGGGGTTATGGGAAGCGGGAGAATGAGGCGGGGTGATGGAAAGCGGGAGAATGGGGCGGGGTGATGGAAGGAGGGAGAATGGGGCGGGGTGATGGAAGGAGGGATAATGGGGCGGAGTGATGGAAAGCGGGAAAATGGGGCGGGGTGATGGAAAGCGGGAGAATGGGGCGGGGTGATGGAAAGCGAGAGAATGGGGCGGGGTGATGGAAGGAGGGAGAATGGGGAGGGGTGATGTAAAGCGGGGGAATGGGGCGTGATGATGGGAAGCGAAAGAATGGGGCGGGGTGATGGAAGGAGGGAGAATGGGGCGGGATGATGGAAAGCGGGAGAACGGGGCGGGGTGATGGAAAGCGGGAGAATGGGGCGGGGTGATGGAAAGCGGGAGAATGGGGCGGGGTGATGGAAATCGGGAGAATGGGGCAGGGTGATGGAAAGCGGGAGAATGTAGCGGGGTGATGGAAGGAGGGAGAATGGGGCGGGGTGATAGAAAGCGGGAGAATGTGGCGGGGTGATGGAAAGCGGGAGAATGGGGTGGGGTTATGGGAAGCGGGAGAATGGGGCGGGGTGATGGAAAGCGGGAGAATGGGGCGGGGTGATGGAAGGAGGGAGAATGGGGCGGGGTGATGGAAGGAGGGAGAATGGGGGGGGGTGATGGAAAGCGGGAGAATGGGGCGGGGTGATGGAAGGAGGGAGAATGGGGCGGGGGTGATGGAAGGAGGGAGAATGGGGTGGGGTGATGGAAAGCGGGAGAATGGGGCGGGGTGATGGATAGCGGGAGAATGGGGCTGGGTGATGGAAAGCAGGAGAATGGGGGCGGGATGATGGAAAGCTGGAGAATGGGGCGGGGTGATGGAAGGAGGGAGAATGGGGCGGGGTGATGGAAAGCGGGAGATCGGGGCAGGGTGATGGAAAGCGGGAGAATGGGGCGGGGTGATGGAAAGCGGGAGAATGGGGCGGGGTGATGGAAGGAGGGAGAATGGGGCGGGGTGATGGAAAGCGGGAGATTGGGGCAGGGTGATGGAAAGCGGGAGAATGGGGCGGGGTGATGGAAAGCGGGAAAATGGGGCGGCGTGATGGAAAGCGGGAGAATGGGGCTGGGTGATGGAAAGCGGGAGAATGGGGCGAGGTGATGGAAAGCGGGAGAATGGGGCGGGGTGATGGAAGGAGGGAGAATGAGGCAGGGTGATGGAAGGAGGGAGAATGGGGCGGGGTGATGGAAGGAGGGAGAATGGGGTGGGGTGATGGAAAGCGGGAGAATGGGGCGGGGTGATGGAAAGCGGGAGAATGGGCTGGGTGATGGAAAGCGGGAGAATGGGGCGGGGTGATGGAAAGCGGGAGAATGGGGCGGGGTGATGGAAGGAGGGAGAATGGGGCGGGGTGATGGAAAGCGGGAGATTGGGGCAGGGTGATGGAAAGCGGGAGAATGGGGCGGGGTGATGGAAAGCGGGAGAATGGGGCTGGGCGATGGAAAGCGGGAGAATGGGGTGGGGTGATGGAAAGCGGGAGAATGGGGCGGGGTGATGGAAGGAGGAAGAATGAGGCGGGGTGATGGAAGGAGGGAGAATGGGGCGGGGTGATGGAAAGTGGGAGAATGGGTCGGGGTGATGGAAAGCGGGAGAATGGGTCGGAGTGATGGAAAGCGGGAGAATGGGGCGGGGTGATGGAAAGCGGGAGAATGGGGCGGGGTGTTGGAAAGCGGGAGAATGGAGCAGGGTGATGGAAAGCGGGAGAATGGGGCGGGGTGATGGAAAGCGGGAGAATGGGGCGGGTGATGGAAAGCGGGTGAATGGGGCAGGGTGATGGAAAGCGGGAGAATGGGGCGCGGTGATGGAAAGCAAAAGAATGGGGCGGGGTGATGGAAAGCGGGAGAATGGGGCGAGGTGATGGAAAGCGGGAGAATGGGGCGGGTGGTGGAAAGCGGAAGAATGGGGCGGGGTGATGGATGGAGGGAGAATGGGGAGGGGTGATGGAAAGCGGTGGAATGGGGCGGGATGATGGGAAGCGGAAGAAGGGGGCGGGGTGATGGAAAGCGGGAGAATGGGGCGGGGTGATGGAAAGCGGGAGAATGGGGCGGGAAGATGGAAAGCGGGAGAAAGGGGCGGGGTGATGGAAAGCGGGAGAATGGGGCGGGCTGATGGAAAGCGGGAGAATGGGGCGGGGTGACGGAAGGAGGGAGAATGGGGCGGGGTGATGGAAGGAGAGAGAAGGGGGCGGGGTGATGGAAAGTGGGAAAATGTGGCGGGTTGATGGAAAGCGGGAGAATGGGGTGGGGTTTTGGGAAGCGGGAGAATGGGGCGGGGTGATGGAAAGCGGGAGAATGGGGCGGGGTGATGGAATGAGGGAGAATGGGGCGGGGTGATGGAGGAGGGAGAATAAGGCGGGGTGATGGAAAGCGGGAGAATGGGGCGGGGTGATGGAAGGAGGGAGAATGGGGCGGGGTGATGGAAAGCGGGAGAATGGGGCGGCGTGATGGAAAGCGGGAGAATGGGGCGGGGTGATGGAAAGCGAGAGAATGGGGCGGGGTGATGGAAGGAGGGAGAATGGGGAGGGGTGATGGAAAGCGGGGGGAACGGGGCGAGATGATGGGAAGCGGAAGAATGGGGCGGGGTGATGGAAAGCGGGAGAATGGGGCGGGGTGATGGAAAGCGGGAGAATGGGGCGGGGAGATGGAAAGCAGGAGAAAGGGGAGGGGTGATGGAAAGCGGGAGAATGGGGCGGGCTGATGGAAAGCGGGAGAATGGGGCGGGGTGATGGAAGAAGGGAGAATGGGGCGGGGTGATGGAAGGAGAGAGAAGGGGGCGGGGTGATGGAAAGTGGGAGAATGTGGCGGGGTGATGGAAAGCGGGAGAATGGGGTGGGGTTATGGGAAGCGGGGGAATGAGGCGGGGTGATGGAAAGCGAGAGAACAGGGCGAGGTGATGGAAAGCGGGAGAATGGGGCAGGGGGATGGAAGGAGGGAGAATGGGGCGCGGTGATGGAGGGAGGGAGAATGGGGCGGGGTGATGGAAAGCGGGAGAATGGGGCGGGGTGATGGAAAGCGGGAGAATGGGGCGGGGTGATGGAAAGTGGGAGAACAGGGCGGGGTGATGGAAAGTGGGAGAATGCGACGGGGTGATGGAAAGCTGGAGAATGGGGCGGGGTGATGCAAAGTGGGAGAACGGGGCGGGGTGATGGAAAGCGGGAGAATGGGGCGGGGTGATGGAAAGCTGGAGAATGGGGCGGGGTGATGGAAAGCAGGACAATGGGGCGGGGGTGATGGAAAGTGGGAGAATGGGGCGGGGTGATCGAAGGAGGGAGAATGGGGCGTGGTGATGGAAGGAGGGAGAATGGGGTGGGGTGATAGAAAGCGGGAGAAATGGGGCGGGGTGATGGAAAGCGTGAGAATGGGGCGATGTTATGGAAAGCGGGAGAATGGGGCGGGGTGATGGAAAGCGGGAGAACGGGGCGGGATGATGTTAAGCGGGAGAACGGGGTGGGGTGATGGAACGCTGGAGAATGGGGCGGGGTGATGGAAAGCAGGAGAATGGGGCGCGGTGATGGAAAGTGGGAGAATGGGGCGGGGTGATGGAAAGCGGGAGAATGGGGCGGGGTGATGGAAAGCGGGAGAATGGGGCGGGGTGATGGAAAGCGGGAGAATGGGGCGGGATGATGAAAGGAGGGAGAATGGGGTGGGGTGATGGAAGGAGGGAGATTGGGGCGGGGTGATGGAAAGCGGGAGAAGGGGGCGAGGTGATGGAAAGCGGGAGAATAGGGCGGGGCAATGGAATGCGGGAGACTGGGGCGGGGTGAGGGAAAGCGGGAGAATGGGGCGGGTTGATCGAAAGCGGGAGAATGGGGCTGGGCGATGGAAAGCGGGAGAATGGGGTGGGGTGATGGAAAGCGGGAGAATGGGGCGGGGTGATGGAAGGAGGAAGAATGAGGCGGGGTGATGGAAGGAGGGAGAATGGGGCGGGGTGATGGAAAGTGGGGAGAATGGGTCGGGGTGATGGAAAGCGGGAGAATGGGTCGGAGTGATGGAAAGCGGGAGAATGGGGCGGGGTGATGGAAAGCGGGAGAATGGGGCGGGGTGATGGAAAGCGGGAGAATGGAGCAGGGTGATGGAAAGCGGGAGAATGGGGCGGGGTGATGGAAAGCGGGAGAATGGGGCGGGTGATGGAAAGCGGGTGAATGGGGCAGGGTGATGGAAAGCGGGAGAATGGGGCGGGGGTGATGGAAAGCAAAAGAATGGGGCGGGGTGATGGAAAGCGGGAGAATGGGGCGAGGTGATGGAAAGCGGAAGAATGGGGCGGGGTGATGGATGGAGGGAGAATGGGGAGGGGTGATGGAAAGCGGTGGAATGGGGCGGGATGATGGGAAGCGGAAGAATGGGGCGGGGTGATGGAAAGCGGGAGAATGGGGCGGGGTGATGGAAAGCGGGAGAATGGGGCGGGAAGATGGAAAGCGGGAGAAAGGGGCGGGGTGATGGAAAGCGGGAGAATGGGGCGGGCTGATGGAAAGCGGGAGAATGGGGCGGGGTGATGGAAGGAGGGAGAATGGGGCGGGGTGATGGAAGGAGAGAGAAGGGGGCGGGGTGATGGAAAGTGGGAAAATGTGGCGGGTTGATGGAAAGCGGGAGAATGGGGTGGGGTTTTGGGAAGCGGGAGAATGGGGCGGGGTGATGGAAAGCAAGAGAATGGGGCGGGGTGATGGAATGAGGGAGAATGGGGCGGGGTGATGGAGGAGGGAGAATAAGGCGGGGTGATGGAAAGCGGGAGAATGGGGCGGGGTGATGGAAGGAGGGAGAATGGGGCGGGGTGATGGAAAGCGGGAGAATGGGGCGGCGTGATGGAAAGCGGGAGAATGGGGCGGGGTGATGGAAAGCGAGAGAATGGGGCGGGGTGATGGAAGGAGGGAGAATGGGGAGGGGTGATGGAAAGCGGGGGAATGGGGCGAGATGATGGGAAGCGGAAGAATGGGGCGGGGTGATGGAAAGCGGGAGAATGGGGCGGGGTGATGGAAAGCGGGAGAATGGGGCGGGGAGATGGAAAGCAGGAGAAAGGGGAGGGGTGATGAAAAGCGGGAGAATGGGGCGGGCTGATGGAAAGCGGGAGAATGGGGCGGGGTGATGGAAGGAGGGAGAATGGGGCGGGGTGATGGAAGGAGAGAGAAGGGGGCGGGGTGATGGAAAGTGGGAGAATGTGGCGGGGTGATGGAAAGCGGGAGAATGGGGTGGGGTTATGGGAAGCGGGAGAATGAGGCGGGGTGATGGAAAGCGAGAGAACAGGGTGAGGTGATGGAAAGCGGGAGAATGGGGCAGGGTGATGGAAGGAGGGAGAATGGGGCGCGGTGATGGAGGGAGGGAGAATGGGGCGGGGTGATGGAAAGCGGGAGAATGGGGCGGGGTGATGGAAAGCGGGAGAATGGGGCGGGGTGATGGAAAGTGGGAGAACAGGGCGGGGTGATGGAAAGTGGGAGAATGCGACGGGGTGATGGAAAGCTGGAGAATGGGGCGGGGTGATGCAAAGTGGGAGAACGGGGCAGGATGATGGAAAGCGGGAGAATGGGGCGGGGTGATGGAAAGCTGGAGAATGGGGCGGGGTGATGGAAAGCAGGACAATGGGGCGGGGTGATGGAAAGTGGGAGAATGGGGCGGGGTGATGGAAGGAGGGAGAATGGGGCGTGGTGATGGAAGGAGGGAGAATGGGGTGGGGTGATAGAAAGCGGGAGAATGGGGCGGGGTGATGGAAAGCGCGAGAATGGGGCGATGTTATGGAAAGCGGGAGAATGGGGCGGGGTGATGGAAAGCGGGAGAACGGGGCGGGATGATGTTAAGCGGGAGAATGGGGTGGGGTGATGGAACGCTGGAGAATGGGGCGGGGTGATGGAAAGCAGGAGAATGGGGCGCGGTGATGGAAAGTGGGAGAATGGGGCGGGGTGATGGAAAGCGGGAGAATGGGGCGGGGTGATGGAAAGCGGGAGAATGGGGCGGGGTGATGGAAAGCGGGAGAATGGGGCGGGATGATGAAAGGAGGGAGAATGGGGTGGGGTGATGGAAGGAGGGAGATTGGGGCGGGGTGATGGAAAGCGGGAGAAGGGGGCGAGGTGATGGAAAGCGGGAGAATAGGGCGGGGCTATGGAATGCGGGAGACTGGGGCGGGGTGAGGGAAAGCGGGAGAATGGGGCGGGTTGATCGAAAGCGGGAGAATGGGGCAGGGTGATGGAAAGTAGGAGAATGGGGCGGGGCTATGGAAGGAGGGAGAATGGGGCGGGGTGATGGAAGGAGGGAGAATGGGGCGGGGTGATGGAAAGCAGGAGAATGGGGCAAGGTGATGGAAAGCGTGAGAATGGGGCGGTGTCATGGAAACAAGAGAATGGGGCAGGGTGATGGAAAGCGGGAGAATGGGGCGGGGTGATGGAAAGCGGGAGAATGGGGCGGGGTGATGGAAAGCGGGGAGAATGGGGCGTGGTGATGGAAAGCGGGAGAATGGGGCGAGGTGATGGAAAGCGGGAGAATGGGGCAGGGTGATGGAAGGAGGGACAATAGGGCGCAGTGATTGAGGGAGTGAGAATGGGGTGGGGTGATGGAAAGCGGGAGAATGGGGCGGGGTGATGGAAAGCGGGGAATGGGGCGGGGTGATGGAAAGTGGGAGAACGGGGCGGGGTGATGGATAGCGGGAGAATGGGGCGGGGTGATGGAAAGCTGGAGAATGGGGCGGGGTGATGCAAAGTGGGAGATCGGGGCGGGGTGATGGAAAGCGGGAGAATGGGGCGGGGTGATGGAACGCTGGAGAATGGGGCGGGGTGATGGAAAGCAGGAGAATGGGGCGGGGTGATGGAAAGTGGGAGAATGGGGCGGGGTGATGGAAAGCAGGAGAATGGGGCGGGGTGATGGAAAGCGTGAGAATGGGGCGGTGTGGTGGAAAGCGGGAGAATGGGGCGGGGTGATTGAAAGCGGGAGAATGGGGCGGGGTGATGGAAAGCGGGAGAACGGGGCGAGGTGATGGAAAGCGGGAGAATGGGGCAGGGTGATGGAGGGAGGGAGAATGGGGCGGGGTGATGGAAAGCGGGAGAATGGGGCGGGGTGATGGAAAGCGGGAGAATGGGGCGGGGTGATGGAAAGTGGGAGAACAAGGGGGGGTGATGGAAAGAGGGAGAATGGGGCGGGGTGATGGAAAGCGGGAGAATGGGGCGGGGTGATGGTAAGCGGGAGAACGGGGCGGGGTGATGGAAAGAGGGAGAATGGGGCGGGGTGATGGAAAGCGGGAGGATGTGGCGGGGTGATGAAAAGCGGGAGAACGGGGCGGGGTGATGGAAAGAGGGAGAATGGGGCGGGGTGATGGAAAGCGGGAGAATGGGGCGGGGTGATGGAAAGCGGGAGAATGGGGCGGGGTGATGGAAAGAGGGAGACTAGGGAGGGGTGATGGAAAGAGGGAGAATAGGGCGGGGTGATGCAAAGCGGGAGAATGGAGCGGGGTGATGGAAAGAGGGAGAATGGGACGGGGTGATGGAAAGCGGGAGAATGGGGCGGGGTGATGGAAAGCGGGAGAATGGGGCGGGGTGATGGAAAGCGAGAGAATGGGGCGGGGTGATGGAATGAGGGAGAATGGGGCAGGGTGATGGAAAGCAGGAGAATGGGGCGAGGTGATGGAATGCGGGAAAATGGGGCGGGGTGATGGAAAGCAAGAGAATGGGGCGGGGTGATTGAAAGAGGGAGAATGGGGCGGGGTGATGGAAAGCGGGAGAATGGGGCGGGGTGATGGAAAGAGGGAGAATGGGGCGGGGTGATAGAATTCGGGAGAATGGGGCGGGGTGATGGAAAGAGGGAAGGATGGGGTGGGGTGATGGAACGCAAAAGAATGGGGCGGGGTGATGGAAAGCGGGAGAATGGGACGGGGTGATGGAAAGCGGGAGAATTGGGTGGGGTGATGGATGGAGGGAGAATGGGGAAGGGTGATGAAAAGAGGGAGAATGGGGCGGGGTGATGGAAAGCTCGAGAATGGGTCGGGGTGATGGAAAGCGGGAGAATGGGGCGGGTTGATGGAAAGCGGGAGAATGGGGCGGGGTGATGGAAAGAGGCGAAAGAATGGGGCGGGGTGAAGGAAAGCGGGAGAATGGGGCGGGTGATCGAAAGAGGGAGAATGGGGCGGGGTGATGGAAAGCGGGAGAATGGGTCGAGTTGATGGAAAGCGGGAGAATGGGGCGGGGTGATGGAAAGTTGGAGAATGGGGCGGGGTGATGGAAAGCGGGAGAATGGGGCGGGGTGATGGAAACCGGGAGAATGGGGCGGAGTGATGGAAAGCGGGAGAATGGGGCGGGGTGATGGAAATTGGCCAGAGAATGGGGCGGGGTGATGGAAATCGGGAGAATGGGGCGGGGTGATGGAAAGAGGGAGAATGGGGCGGGGTGATAGAAAGAAGTAGAATGGGGCAGAGTGATGGAAAGTGAGAGAATAAGGCAGGGTGATGGAAACCGGGAGAATGGGGCGGGGTGATGGAAACCGGGAGAATGGGGCGGGGTGATGGAAAGCAGGAGAATGGGGCGGGGTGATGGAAAGCGGGAGAATGGGGCGGGATGTTGGAAAGAGGGAGAATGGGGCGGGGTGATGGAAAGAGGGAGAATGGGGCTGGGTGATGGAAAGCAGGAGAATGGGGCGGGGTGATGGAAAGCGGGAGAATGGGGCGGGGTGATGGAAAGCGGGAGAACGGGGCGGGGTGATGGGAAGCGGGAGAATGGGGGCGGGGTGATGGAAAGCGGGAGAATGGGGCGCGGTGATGGAAAGCGGGAGAATGGGGCGGGGTGATGGAATGAGGCGGGAGAATGGGACGGGGTGATGGAAAGCGGGAGAATGGGGCGGGGTGATGGAAAGCAGGAGAATGGGGCGGGGTGATGGAAAGAGGGAGAATGGGGAGGGGTGATGGAAAGCAGGAGAATGGGGCGGGGTGATGGAAAGAGGGGAGGATGGGGTGGGGTGATGGAACGCAAAAGAATGGGGCGGGGTGATGGAAAGCGGGAGAATGGGACGGGGTGATGGAAAGCGGGAGAATTGGGTGGGGTGATGGATAGAGGGAGAATGGGGAAGGGTGATGGAAAGAGGGAGAATGGGGCGGGGTGATGGAAAGCTGGAGAATGGGGCAGGGTGATGGAAAGCGGGAGAATGGGGCGGGGTGATGGAAAGCGGGAGAATGGGGCGGGGTGATGGAAAGCGGGAGAATGGGGCGGAGTGATGGAAAGCGGGAGAATGGGGCGGGTGATTGAAAGAGGGAGAATGGGTCGGGTTGATGGAAAGCGGGAGAATGGGGCGGGGTGATAGAAAGTTGGAGAATGGGGCGGGGTGATGGAAAGCGGGAGAATGGGGCGGGGTGATGGAAAGCGGGAGAATGGGGCGGAGTGATGGAAAGCGGGAGAATGGGGCGGGGTGATGGAAAGAGGCGAGAGAGTGGGGCGGGGTGATGGAAATCGGGAGAATGGGGCGGGGTGATGGAAAGAGGGAGAATGGGGCGGGGTGATAGAAAGAGGTAGAATGGGGCAGAGTGATGGAAAGCGAGAGAATGGGGCAGGGTGATGGAAACCGGGAGAATGGGGCGGGGTGATGGAAACCGGGAGAATGGGGCGGGGTGATGGAAAGCAGGAGAATGGGGCGGGGTGTTGGAAAGCGGGAAAATGGGGCGGGGTGATGTCCACGTCCACGTTCATGTCCACGTCCACGTCCACGTCCACGTCCACATTCATGTCCACGTCCACGTCTATGTCCACGTCCATGTCCACGTCCACGTCTTTGTCCATGTCCACGTCCACTTCCACGTCCACGTCCACGTCTACGTCCACGTCCACGTCCACGTCCACGTCCATGTCCACGTCCATGTCCAGGTCCAGGTCCACGTCCACGTCCACGTCCATGTCCACGTCCATGTCCACGTCCACGTCCACGTCCATGTCCACGTCCACGTCTACGTCCACGTCAATGTCCACGTCAATGTCCACGTCCATGTCCACGTCCACGTCCACGTCCACGTCCATGTCCACGTCCACGTCCACGTCCATGTCCACGTCCACGTCCACGTCCATGTCCACGTCCACGTCCATGTCCACGTCCACGTCCACGTCCACGTCCATGTCCACGTCCACGTCCACGTCCATGTCCACGTCCACGTCTACGTCCATGTCCATGTCCATGTCCACGTCCACGTCCACGTCCACGTCCACGTCCACGTCCACGTCCACGTCCACGTCCATGTCCACGTCCACGTCCACGTCCACTCCACGTCCATGTCCACGTCCACGTCCACGTCCACGTCCACGTCCACGTCCATGTCCACGTCCACGTCCACGTCCATGTCCACGTCCACGTCCACGTCCACGTCCAACGTCCACGTCAACGTCCACGTCCACGTCCACGTCCATGTCCACGTCCACGTCAACGTCCACGTCCACGTCCATGTCCACGTCCACGTCCACGTCCATGTCCACGTCCACGTCCATGTCCACGTCCACGTCCACGTCCACGTCCATGTCCACGTCCACGTCCACGTCCACGTCCACGTCCATGTCCACGTCCAAGTCCACGTCCACGTCCAGGTCCACGTCCACGTCCACGTCCATGTCCACGTCCATGTCCACGTCCACGTCCACGTCCACGTCCATGTCCACGTCCACGTCTACGTCCATGTCCATGTCCCTGTCCACAGTCCATGTCCATGTCCACGTCCACGTCCACGTCCACGTCCACGTCCACGTCCATGTCTACGTCTACGTCCACGTCCACGTCCACGTCCACGTCCATGTCCACGTCCATGTCCACGTCCACGTCCACGTCCACGTCCATGTCCACGTCCATGTCCACGTCCACGTCCACGTCCATGTCCACGTCTACGTCCACACGTCCACGTCCACGTCCATGTCCACGTCCATGTCCACGTACACGTCCACGTCCACGTCCATGTCCACGTCGATGTCCACGTCCACGTCCACGTCCACGTCCACGTCCAGGTCCATGTCCACGTCCACGTCCACGTCCACGTCCACGTCCATGTCCATGTCCATGTCCACGTCCACGTCCACGTCCATGTCCACGTCCACGTCCACGTCCACGTCCACGTCCAAGTCGACATCCACGTCCACGTCCACGTCCACGTCCACGTCCACGTCCATGTCCACGTCCACATCCACGTCAACGTCCACGTCCACGTCCACGTCCACGTCCATGTCCACGTCCATGTCCACGTCCACGTCCATGTCCACGTCCACGTCCATGTCCACACAAATTTCCACGTCCATGTCCACGTCCACGTCCACGTCGACGTCCACCTCCACGTCCACGTCCATGTCCACCTCCACGTCCACCTCCATGTCCATGTCCACGTCCACGTCCACGTCCACGTCCATGTCCACGTCCATGTCCACGTCCACGTCCACGTCCACGTCCATGTCCAGGTCCATGTCCATGTCCACGTCCACGTCCACGTCCACGTCCACGTCCACGTCCACGTCCACGTCCACGTCCATGTCCACGTCCACGTCCACGTCCACGTCCACGTCCATGTCCACGTCCACGTCCATCTCCACGTCCACGTCCACGTCCACGTCCACGTCCACGTCCACGTCTATGTCCACATCCACGTCCATGTCCACGTCCATGTCCACGTCCATGTCCACGTCCACGTCCAGGTCCAGGTCCACGTCCACGTCCACGTCCACGTCCACGTCCACATCCACGTCCACGTCCACATCCACGTCCACGTCCACGACCACGTCCACGTCCATGTCCACGTCCACGTCCGAGTGCACGTCCATGTCCACGTCCATGTCCACGTCCACGGCCACCCACGTCGACGTCCACGTTCATGTCCACGTCCACGTCTATGTCCACGTCCATGTCCACGTCCACGTCTTTGTCCATGTCCACGTCCACTTCCACGTCCACGTCCACGTCTACGTCCACGTCCACGTCCACGTCCACGTCCATGTCCACGTCCATGTCCAGGTCCAGGTCCACGTCCACGTCCACGTCCATGTCCACGTCCATGTCCACGTCCACGTCCACGTCCACGTCAATGTCCACGTCAATGTCCACGTCCATGTCCACGTCCACGTCCACGTCCACGTCCCATGTCCACGTCCACGTCCACGTCCATGTCCACGTCCACGTCCACGTCCATGTCCACGTCCACGTCCATGTCCACGTCCACGTCCACGTCCACGTCCATGTCCACGTCCACGTCCACGTCCATGTCCACGTCCACGTCTACGTCCATGTCCATGTCCATGTCCACGTCCACGTCCACGTCCACGTCCACGTCCACGTCCACGTCCACGTCCACGTCCATGTCCACGTCCACGTCCACGTCCACGTCCACTTCACGTCCATGTCCACGTCCACGGTCCACGTCCACGTCCATGTCACGTCCACGTCACGTCCATGTCCACGTCCACGTCCACGTCCACGTCCACGTCCACGTCAACGTCCAATGTCCACGTCCACGTCCATGTTCCACGTCCACGTCAACGTCCACGTCCACGTCCATGTCCACGTCCCACGTCCACGTCCATGTCCACGTCCACGTCCTGTCCACGTCCACGTCCACGTCCACGTCCATGTCCACGTCCACGTCCACGTCCACGTCCACACGTCCACGTCCATGTCCACGTCCAAGTCCATGTCCACGTCCAGGTCCACGTCCATGTCACGTCCATGTCCACGTCCATGGTCCACGTCCACGTCCACGTCCACGTCCATGTCCACGTCCACGTCTACGTCCATGTCCATGTCCCTGTCCACGTCCATGTCCATGTCCACGTCCACGTCCACGTCCACGTCCACGTCCACATCTACGTCTACGTCCACGTCCACGTCCACGTCCACGTCCATGTCCACGTCCATGTCCACGTCCACGTCCACGTCCACGTCCATGTCCACGTCCATGTCCACGTCCACGTCCACGTCCATGTCCACATCTACGTCCACACGTCCACGTCCACGTCCATGTCCACGTCCATGTCCACGTACACGTCCACGTCCACGGTCCATGTCCACGTCCATGTCCACGTCCACGTCCACGTCCATGTCCACGTCTACGTCCACGTCCACGTCCACGACGATGTCCACGTCCACGTCCACGTCCACGTCCACGTCCAGGTCCATGTCCACGTCCACGTCCACGTCCACGTCCACGTCCATGTCCATGTCCATGTCCACGTCCACGTCCACGTCCATGTCCACGTCCACGTCCACGTCCACGTCCAAGTCCACATCCACGTCCACATCCACGTCCACGTCCACGTCCACGTCCACGTCCACGTCCATGTCCACGTCCACGTCCACGTCAACGTCCACGTCCACGTCCACGTCCATGTCCACGTCCATGTCCACGTCCACGTCCATGTCCACGTCCACGTCCATGTCCACACAAATTTCCACGTCCATGTCCACGTCCACGTCCACTTCCACGTCCACGTCCACGTCCATGTCCACGTCACGTCCATGTCCACGTCCATGTCCACGTCCACGTCCACGTCCACGTCCATGTCCACGTCCACGTCCACGTCCACGTCCACGTCCACGTCCACGTCCACGACCACGTCCACGTCCACGTCCATGTCCACGTCCACGTCCACGTCCACGTCCACGTCCACGTCCACGTCCATGTCCACGTCCACGTCCACGTCCACGTCCACGTCCATGTCCACGTCCACGTCCACGTCCATGTCCACGTCCAAGTCCTCCACGTCCACGTCCAGGTCCATGTCCACGTCCATCTCCACATCCATCTCCACATCCACGTCCATGTCCACGTCCACGTCCATGTCCACGTCCATGTCCACATCCACGTCCAATGTCCACGTCCATGTCCACGTCCATGTCCACGTCCACGTCCACGTCCACGTCCACGTCCACGTCCATGTCCATGTCCACGTCCACGGTCCACGTCCATATCCAAGTCCATATCCACGTCCACGTCCACGTCCATGTCCACGTCCACGTCCACGTCCATGTCCATGTCCATGTCCACGTCCACGTCTATGTCCACGTCCACGTCCACGTCCACGTCCATGTCCACGTCCACGTCCACGTCCACGTCCACGTCCACGTCCACGTCCACGTCCATGTCCACGTCCACGTCCACGTCCACGTCCATGTCCACGTCCACGTCCACGTCCACGTCCACGTCCATGTCCACGTCCATGTCCACGTCCATGTCCATGTCCACGTCCACGTCCACGTCCACGACCATGTCCACGTCCACGTCCACGTCCACGACCACGTCCACGTCCACGTCCACGTCCAAGTCTACGTCCACGTCCACGTCCACGTCCACGGTCCACGTCCATGTCCACGTCCAAGTCCTCCACGTCCACGTCCACGTCCATGTCCACGTCCACGTCCACGTCCACGTCCACGTCCATGTCCACGTCCATGTCCACGTCCACGTCCACGTCCACGTCCACGTCCACGTCCATGTCCACGTCCACGTCCACGTCCACGTCCACGTCCACGTCCACGTCGACGTCCACGTCCACGTCCACGTCCACGTCCACGTCCATGTCCACGTCCACGTCCATGTCCACGTCCAAGTCCACGTCCACGTCCACGTCCACGTCCACGTCCATGTCCACGTCCATGTCCACGTCCACGTCCCACGTCCACGTCCATGTCCACGTCCCGTCTACGTCCATGTCCATGTCCCTGTCCACGTCCATGTCCATGTCCACGTCCACGTCCACGTCCACGTCCACGTCTACGTCTATGTCCACGTCCACGTCCACGTCCATGTCCACGTCCATGTCCACGTCCACGTCCACGTCCACGTCCACGACCACGTCCACGTCCACGTCCACGTCCACGACCACGTCCACGTCCACGTCCACGTCCACGTGCTACGTCACGTCCATGTCCACGTCCATGTCCACGTCCAAGTCCTCCACGTCCACGTCCACGTCCATGTCCACGTCCACGTCCACGTCCATGTCCACGTCCACGTCCACGTCCACGTCCACGTCCACGTCCATGTCCACGTCCACGTCCACGTCCACGTCCACGACCACGTCCACGTCCACGTCCATGTCCACGTCCATGTCCACGTCCACGTCCATGTCCACGTCCACGTCCATGTCCACGTCCACGTCCACGTCCACGTCCATGTCCACGTCCATGTCCACGTCCACTTCCACGTCCACGTCCACGTCCACGTCCACGTCCACGTCCATGTCCATGTCCACGTCCACGTCCACGTCCACGTCCACGTCCACGTCCATGTCCACGTCCATGTCCATGTCCATGTCCACGTCCATGTCCACGTCCACGTCAACGTCCACGTCCACGTCCATGTCTACGTCCACGTCCACGTCCACGTCCACGTCCATGTCCACGTCCATGTCCACGTCCACGTCCATGTCCACGTCCATGTCCATGTCCACATCCACGTCCATGCCACGTCCACGTCCATGCCACGTCCACGTCCATGTCCACGTCCACGTCCACGTCCATGTCCACGTCCAAGTCCTCCACGTCCACGTCCATGTCCATGTCCACGTCCACGTCCACGTCCATGTCCACGTCCATGTCCACGTCCACATCCACGTCCACGTCCACGTCCACGTCCATGTCCACGTCCACGTCCACGTCTACGTCCACGTCCACGTCCACGTCCACGTCCACGTCCATGTCCACGGTCCACGTCCACGTCCATGTCCACGTCCATGTCCACGTCCACGTCCACTTCTACGTCCATGTCCACGTCCACGTCCACGTTCAGTCCACGTCCAAGTCCTCCACGTCCACGTCCACGTCCATGTCCACGTCCATGTCCACGTCCACGTCCACGTCCACGTCGACATCCACGTCCATGTCCACGTCCACGTCCACGTCCACGTCCACGTCCACGTCCACGACCACGTCCACGTCCAGTCCATGTCCACGTCCACGTCCACGTCCACGTCCACGTCCATGTCCACGTCCACGTCCACGTCCACGTCCACGTCCACGTCCACGTCCACGTCCATGTCCACGTCCACGTCCACGTCCACGTCCACGTCCACGTCCATGTCCACGTCCACGTCCAGGTCCATGTCCACGTCCATGTCCACGTCCACGTCCACGTCCATGTCCACGTCCACGTCCACGTCCATGTCCATGTCCATGTCCACATCCACGTGCACGTCCACATCCATGTCCATATCCATGTCCACGTCCACATCCATGTCCATGTCCACGTCCACGTCCACGTCCATGTCCACGTCCAAGTCCTCCACGTCCACGTCCACGTCTATGTCCACGTCCACGTCCACGTCCACGTCCACGTCCACGTCTACGTCTACGTCCATGTCCACGTCCACGTCCACGTCCACGTCCACATCCATGTCCATATCCATGTCCACGTCCACATCCATGTCCATGTCCACGTCCACGTCCATGTCCACGTCCAAGTCCTCCACGTCCACGTCACGTCCATGTCCACGTCCACGTCCACGTCCACGTCTACGTCCACGTCCATGTCCACGTCCACGTCCACGTCCACGTCCACGTCTACGTCCACGTCCATGTCCACGTCCACGTCCACGTCCACGTCCACGTCCATATCCACGTCCACGTCCACGTCCACGTCCACGTCCACGTCGACGTCCACGTCCATGTCCACGTCCACGTCCACGTCCACGTCCACGTCCACGTCCATGTCCACGTCCACGTCCACGTCCACGTTCCACGTCCTATGTCCACGTCCACGTCCATGTCCATGTCCATGTCCACGTCCACGTCCACATCCATGTCCATGTCCATGTCCACGTCCACATCCATGTCCATGTCCACGTCCAAGTCCATGTCCACGTCCAAGTCGTCCACGTCCACGTCCACGTCCATGTCCACTTCCACGTCCAGGTCCATGTCCACGTCCACGTCCACGTCCACGTCCACTCCACGTCCAGGTCCACGTCCACGTCCCACGTCCATGTCCACATCCATGTCCACGTCCACATCCATGTCCAGGTCCATGTCCATGTCCACATCCACGTCCATGTCCATATCCATGTCCATATCCATGTCCACGTCCACGTCCATGTCCACGTCAAGTCCTCCACGTCCACGGTCCATGTCCATGTCCACGTCCACGTCCACGTCCACGTCCATGTCTACGTCCACGTCCATGTCCACGTCCACGTCCACGTCCACGTCCACGTCCACGTCCACGTCCAAGTCCACGTCCACGTCCACGTTCCACGTCCACGTCGACGTCCACTGTCCATGTCCACGTCCACGTCTACGTCCACGTCCACGTCCACGTCCATGTCCACGTCCACGTCGACGTCCACGGTCCACGTCCATGTCCACGTCCACGTCCCATGTCCATGTCCATGTCCATATCCACGTCCACGTCCACGTCCACATCCATGTCCATGTCCATGTCCACGTCCACATCCATGTCCATGTCCACGTCCAAGTCCATGTCCACGTCCAAGTCGTCCACGTCCACGTCCACGTCCATGTCCACGTCCACGTCCACGTCCACGTCCACGTCTACCTCCACGTCCACGTCCACGTCCACGTCCACGTCCACGTCCATGTCCACGTCCACGTCCATGTCCACGTCCACGTCCACGTCCATGTCCACGTCCACGTCCACGTCCATGTCCACGTCCACGTCCACGTCCACGTCCACGTCCATGTCCACGTCCACGTCCATGTCCACGTCGATGTCCACGTCCACGTCCACGTCCACGTCCATGTCCATGTCCATCTCCACGTCCACGTCTATATCCACGTCCACGTCCACTTCCACGTCCATGTCCACGTCCACGTCCACGTCCACGTCCATGTCCACGTCCACGTCCACGTCCACGTCCACGTCCATGTCCACGTCCACGTCCACGTCCACGTCCATGTCCACGTCCACGTCCACGTCCACGTCCACGCCCACGTCCACGTCCACGTCCATGTCCACGTCCACGTCCACGTCCATGTCCACGTCCATGTCCACGTCCATGTCCATGTCCACGTCCACGTCCACGTCCACGTCCATGTCCACGTCCATGTCCACGTCCACGTCCACGTCCACGTCCACGTCCACGTCCACGTCCACGTCCATGTCCACGTCCAAGTCCTCCACGTCCACGTCCACGTCCATGTCCACGTCCACGTCCACGTCCACGTCCACGTCCACGTCCACGTTCACGTCCATGTCCACGTCCACGTCCACGTCCACGTCCACGTCCATGTCCACGTCCACGTCCATGTCCACGTCCACGTCCACGTCCACGTCCACGTCCATGTCCACGTCCACGTCCATGTCCTCGTCCACGTCCAAGTCCACGTCCAAGTCCACGTCCAAGTCCACGTCCACGTCCACGTCCACGTCCACGTCCATGTCCACGTCCACGTTCATGTCCACGTCCATGTCCGCGTCCATGTCCACGTCCACGTCCACGTCCACGTCCATGTCCACGTCCACGTCCACGTCCACGTCCACGTCCACGTCCACGTCCATGTCCACGTCCATGTCCACGTCCAGGTCCACGTCCACGTCCATGTCCACGTCCATGTCCACGTCCACGTCCATGTCCGCGTCCATGTCAACGTCCACGTCCACGTCCATATCCACGTCCACGTCCATGTCCGCGTCCACCTCCACGTCCACGTCCACGTCCACGTCCATGTCCATGTCCAAGTCCTCCACGTCCACGTCCACGTCCATGTCCACGTCCACGTCCACGTCCACGTCCATGTCCACGTCCACGTCCACGTCCACGTCCATGTCCACGTCCATGTCCACGTCCACGTCCACGTCCACGTCCAGGTCCTGGTCCACGTCCACGTCCACGTCCCCGTCCACGTCCACGTCCACGTCCACGTCCACGTCCGCGTCCACGTCCACGTCCACGTCCACGTCCGCGTCCGCGTCCACGTCCACGTCCACGTCCATGTCCACGTCCACGTCCACGTCCATGTCCACGTCCACGTCCACGTCAACGTCCACGTCCATGTCCACGTCCACGTCCTCGTCCACCTCCACGTCCACGTCCACGTCCATGTCCACGTCCAAGTCCACGTCCATGTCCACGTCCACGTCCACGTCCACGTCCACGTTCACGTCCACGTCCACGTCCACGTCCACGTCCACGTCCATGTCCATGTACACGTCCACGTCCACCTCCACGTCCACGTCCACGTCCATGTCCACGTCCAAGTCCTCCACGTCCACGTCCACGTCCATGTCCACGTCCACGTCCACGTCCATGTCCACGTCCACGTCCACGTCCATGTCCACGTCCACGTCCACGTCCACGTCCATGTCCACGTCCACGTCCACGTCCATGTCCACGTCCACGTCCATGTCCATGTCCATGTCCACGTCCATGTCCACGTCCACGTCCATGTCCACGTCCATGTCCACGTCCACGTCCACGTCCACGTCCATATCCACCTCCACGTCCACGTCCACGTCCATGTCCACATCCAAGTCCTCCACGTCCACGTCCACGACCATGTCCACGTCCACGTCCACGTCCACGTCCACGTCCACGTCCACGTCCACGTCCACGTCCATGTCCACGTCCAAGTCCTCCACGTCCACGTCCACGTCCATGTCAACGTCCATGTCCATGTCCACGTCCACGTCCACGTCCACGTCCACGTCCACGTCCATGTCCACGTCCACGTCCATGTCCACGTCCACGTCCACGTCCACGACCACGTCCATGTCCATGTCCACGTCCACGTCCACGTCCACGTCCATGTCCATGTCCACGTCCACATCCACATCCACGTCCACGTCCATGTTCACGTCCACGTCCACGTCCACGTCCACGTCCATGTCCACGTCCACGTCCACGTCCACGTCCACGTCCACGTCCATGTCCACGTCCAAGTCCTTCACGTCCACGTCCAGGTCCATGTCCACGTCCACGTCCACGTCCATGTCCACGTCCACGTCCACGTCCACGTCCACGTCCATGTCCACGTCCACGTCCACGTCCACGTCCACGTCCATGTCCACGTCCATGTCCACGTCCACGTCCACGTCCATGTCCACGTCCATGTCCACGTCCACGTCCACGTCCACGTCCACGTCCACCTCCACGTCCACGTCCACCTCCACGTCCACGTCCACGTCCACCTCCACGTCCACGTCCACATCCACGTCCATGTCCACGTCCACGTCCACGTCCACGTCCACGTCCATGTCCACGTCCACGTCCACGTCCACGTCCATGTCCACGTCCACGTCCACGTCCACGTCCACGTCCACGTCCACGTCCACGTCCATGTCCACGTCCACGTCCACGTCCACGTCCACGTCCACGTCCACGTCCATATCCACGTCCACGTCCACGTCCACGTCCACGTCCACGTCCACGTTCACGTCCACGTCCACGTCCATGTCCATGTCCATGTCCACGTCCACGTCCATGTCCACGTCCACGTCCATGTCCACGTCCATGTCCACGTCCACGTCCACGTCCACGTCCACGTCCATGTCCACGTCCACGTCCACTTCCACGTCCACGTCCACGTCCATGTCCACTTTCACGTCCACGTCCACGTCCACGTCCATGTCCACGTCCATGTCCACGTCCACGTCCACGTCCATGTCCACGTCCACGTCTACGTCCACGTCCATGTCCACGTCCATGTCCACGTCCATGTCCACGTCCACGTCCATGTCCACGTCCATGTCCACGTCCATGTCCACGTCCACGTCCATGTCCACGTCCAAGTCCTCCACGTCCACGTCCACGTCCATGTCCACGTCCACGTCCACGTCCACGTCCATGTCCACGTCCACGTCCACGTCCACGTCCATGTCCACGTCCACGTCCACGTCCATGTCCACGTCCACGTCCACGTCCATGTCCACGTCCACGTCCACGTCCACGTTCATGTCCACGTCCATGTCCACGTCCACATCCACGTCCACGTCCACGTCCATGTCCATGTCCACGTCCATGTCCATGTCCACGTCCACGTCCACGTCCATGTTCACGTCCATGTCCACGTCCATGTCCACGTCCACGTCCACGTCCACGTCCACGTCCACGTCCACGTCCATGTCCACGTCCACGTCCACGTCCACGTCCACCTCCACGTCCACGTCCACGTCCACGTCCACGTCCATGTCCATGTCCAAGCCCTCCACGTCCACGTCCACGTCCATGTCCACGTCCACGTCCACGTCCATGTCCACGTCCACGTCCACGTCCACGTCCATGTCCACGTCCATGTCCACGTCCACGTCCATGTCCACGTCCATGTCCACGTCCACGTCCACGTCCACGTCCACGTCCACATCCCCGTCCACGTCCACGTCCACGTCCACGTCCACGTCCACGTCCATGTCCACGTCCACGTCCACGTCCACGTCCACGTCCATGTCCACGTCCACGTCCACGTCCACGTCCATGTCCACGTTCACGTCCACGTCCATGTCCACGTCCACGTCGACGTCCACGTCCAGGTCCACGTCCACCTCCACGTCCACGTCCATGTCCACGTCCATGTCCACGTCCATGTCCACGTCCATGTCCACGTCCACGTCCATGTCCACGTCCATGTCCACGTCCATGTCCACGTCCACGTCCACGTCCACCTCCACGTCCATGTCCACGTCCAAGTCCTCCACGTCTACGTCCATGTCCACGTCCACGTCCATGTCCAAGTCCACGTCCATGTCCACGTCCACGTCCACGTCCACGTCCACGTCCATGTCCACGTCCACGTACACGTCCACGTCCATGTCCACGTCCACATCCACTTCCACGTCCATGTCCACGTCCATGTCCACGTCCATGTCCATGTTCATGTCCACGTCCACGTCCATGTCCACGTCAATGTCCACGTCCATGTCCACGTCCACTTCCATGTCCATGTCCACGTCCATGTCCACGTCCATGTCCACGTCCATGTCCACGTCCACGTCCATGTCCACGTCCATGTCCACGTCCATGTCCATGTCCATGTCCACGTCCACGTCCATGTACACGTCAATGTCCACGTCCATGTCCACGTCCAAGTCCTCCACGTCCACGTCCATGTCCACGTCCACGTCCACGTCCATGTCCACGTCCACGTCCACGTCCACGTCCATGTCCACGTCCACGTCCACGTCCACGTCCACGTCCACGTCCACGTCCACGTCCACGTCCATGTCCACGTCCATGTCCACGTCCATGTCCACGTCCATGTCCACGTCCACGTCCACGTCCACGTCCACGTCCATGTCCACGTCCACGTCCACGTCCACGTCCACGTCCATGTCCACGTCCAAGTCCTCCACGTCCACGTCCATGTCCACGTCCACGTCCACGTCCATGTCCACGTCCATGTCCACGTCCACGTCCATGTCCACGTCCATGTCCACGTCCACGTCCATGTCCACGTCCACGTCCACCTCCATGTCCACGTCCACGTCCATGTCCACGTCCACGTTCACGTCCATGTCCACGTCCACGTCCACATCCATGTCCACGTCCACGTCCACGTCCACGTCCATGTCCACGTCCACGTCCATGTCCACGTCCACGTCCACGTCCATGTCCACGTCCATGTCCACGTCCACGTCCAAGTCCACGTCCACGTCCATGTCCACGTCCACGTCCATGTCCACGTCCATGTCCACGTCCATGTCCACGTCCACGTCCACGTCCACGTCCATGTCCACGTCCACGTCCATGTCCACGTCCACGTCCACGTCCACGTCCATGTCCACGTCCAAGTCCTCCACGTCCACGTCCACGTCCATGTCCACGTCCACGTCCACGTCCACGTCCACGTCCACGTCCACGTCCACGTCCACGTCCACGTCCACGTCCACGTCCACGTCCATGTCCACGTCCAAGTCCTCCACGTCCACGTCCACGTCCATGTCCACGTCCATGTCCATGTCCACGTCCACGTCCATGTCCACGTCCACGTCCATGTCCACGTCCACGTCCACGTCCACGTCCACGTCCACGTCCATGTCCACGTCCACGTCCACGTCCACGTCCACGTCCATGTCCACGTCCACGTCCACGTCCACATCCACGTCCATGTCACGTCCACGTCCACGTCCACGTCCATGTCCACGTCCACGTTCACGTCCACGTCCACGTCCACGTCCACGTCCATGTCCACGTCCAAGTCCTCCACGTCCACGTCCACGTCCATGTCCACGTCCACGTCCACGTCCATGTCCACGTCCACGTCCACGTCCATGTCCACGTCCACGTCCACGTCCACGTCCACGTCCATGTCCACGTCCACGTCCACGTCCACGTCCACGTCCATGTCCACGTCCATGTCCACGTCCACGTCCATGTCCACGTCCATGTCCACGTCCACGTCCACGTCCACGTCCATATCCACGTCCACGTCCACGTCCACGTCCACCTCCACGTCCACGTCCACGTCCATGTCCACGTCCAAGTCCTCCACGTCCACGTCCACGTCCATGTCCACGTCCACGTCCACGTCCACGTCCACGTCCATGTCCACGTCCACGTCCACGTCCATGTCCACGTCCATGTCCACGTCCACGTCCATGTCCACGTCCACGTCCATGTTCACGTCCACGTCCACGTCCACGTCCACGTCCATGTCCACGTCCACGTCCACGTCCACGTCCACGTCCACGTCCATGTCCACGTCCATGTCCACGTCCATGTCCACGTCCATGTCCACGTCCACGTCCACGTCCACGTCCATATCCACGTCCACGTCCACGTCCACGTCCACGTCCACGTCCAGGTCCACGTCCATGTCCACGTCCACGTCCACATCCACGTCCACGTCCATGTCCACGTCCACGTCCACGTCCACGTCCACGTCCATGTCCACGTCCACGTCCATGTCCACGTCCACGTCCATGTCCACGTCCACGTCCACGTCCATGTCCACGTCCATGTCCACGTCCACGTCCAAGTCCATGTCCACGTCCATGTCCACGTCCACGTCCATGTCCACGTCCATGTCCACGTCCATGTCCACGTCCACGTCCACGTCCACGTCCATGTCCACGTCCACGTCCATGTCCACGTCCACGTCCACGTCCATGTCCACGTCCACGTCCTCCACGTCCACGTCCACGTCCATGTCCACGTCCACGTCCACGTCCACGTCCACGTCCACGTCCACGTCCACGTCCACGTCCACGTCCACGTCCACGTCCACGTCCATGTCCACGTCCAAGTCCTCCACGTCCACGTCCACGTCCATGTCCACGTCCATGTCCATGTCCACGTCCACGTCCACGTCCATGTCCACGTCCACGTCCATGTCCACGTCCACGTCCACGTCCACGTCCACGTCCACGTCCATGTCCACGTCCACGTCCACGTCCACGTCCATGTCCACGTCCACGTCCACGTCCACGTCCACGTCCATGTCCACGTCCACGTCCACGTCCACGTCCACGTCCATGTCCACGTCCACGTCCACGTCCACGTCCACGTCCACGTCCACGTCCATGTCCACGTCCAAGTCCTCCACGTCCTCGTCCACGTCCATGTCCACGTCCACGTCCACGTCCATGTCCACGTCCACGTCCACGTCCATGTCCACGTCCACGTCCACGTCCACGTCCACGTCCATGTCCATGTCCACGTCCACGTCCACGTCCATGTCCACGTCCATGTCCACGTCCACGTCCATGTCCACGTCCATGTCCACGTCCACGTCCACGTCCACGTCCATGTCCACGTCCATGTCCACGTCCACGTCCACGTCCACGTCCACGTCCACGTCCATGTCCACGTCCACGTCCTCCACGTCCACGTCCACGTCCATGTCCACGTCCACGTCCACGTCCATGTCCACGTCCACGTCCACGTCCATGTCCACGTCCATGTCCACGTCCACGTCCACGTCCATGTCCACGTCCACGTCCACGTCCATGTCCACGTCCACGTCCACGTCCACGTCCACGTCCATGTCCACGTCCACGTCCACGTCCACGTCCACGTCCACGTCCATGTCCACGTCCATGTCCACGTCCATGTCCACGTCCATGTCCACGTCCACGTCCACGTCCACGTCCACGTCCATGTCCACGTCCACGTCCACGTCCACGTCCACGTCCACGTCCACGTCCATGTCCACGTCCACGTCCACGTCCACGTCCACGTCCATGTCCACGTCCACGTCCACGTCCACGTCCACGTCCATGTCCACGTCCACGTCCATGTCCACGTCCACGTCCACGTCCACGTCCATGTCCACGTCCATGTCCACGTCCACGTCCACGTCCATGTCCATGTCCACGTCCACGTCCACGTCCACGTCCACGTCCACGTCCACGTCCACGTCCACATCCACGTCCACGTCCACGTCCACGTCCACGTCCACGTCCACGTCCACGTCCACGTCCACGTCCATGTCCACGTCCACGTCCACGTCCATGTCCACGTCCACGTCCACGTCCACGTCCATGTCCACGTCCATGTCCACGTCCATGTCCACGTCCACGTCCATGTCCACGTCCATGTCCACGTCCATGTCCACGTCCACGTCCACGTCCACGTCCATGTCCACGTCCAAGTCCTCCACGTCCACGTCCATGTCCATGTCCACGTCCACGTCCACGTCCATGTCCACGTCCACGTCCACGTCCATGTCCACGTCCACGTCCACGTCCAAGTCCTCCACGTCCACGTCCATGTCCACGTCCACGTCCACGTCCACGTCCACGTCCATGTCCACGTCCACGTCCACGTCCACGTCCACGTCCATGTCCACGTCCATGTCCACGTCCATGTCCACGTCCACGTCCACGTCCACGTCCATGTCCACGTCCACGTCCACGTCCACGTCCACGTCCATGTCCACGTCCACGTCCACGTCCACGTCCACGTCCATGTCCACGTCCATGTCCACGTCCACGTCCACGTCCACGTCCACGTCCACGTCCACGTCCACGTCCATGTCCAAGTCCTCCACGTCCACGTCCACGTCCATGTCCACGTCCACGTCCACGTCCAAGTCCTCCACGTCCACGTCCACGTCCATGTCCACGTCCACGTCCACGTCCATGTCCACGTCCACGTCCACGTCCACGTCCATGTCCACGTCCACGTCCACGTCCACGTCCATGTCCACGTCCACGTCCATGTCCACGTCCATGTCCACGTCCATGTCCACGTCCACGTCCACGTCCACGTCCACGTCCATGTCCACGTCCACGTCCACGTCCACGTCCACGTCCATGTCCACGTCCATGTCCACGTCCACGTCCACGTCCATGTCCACGTCCATGTCCACGTCCATGTCCACGTCCACGTCCACGTCCACGTCCATGTCCACGTCCACGTCCACGTCCACGTCCATGTCCACGTCCACGTCCACGTCCACGTCCACGTCCATGTCCACGTCCAAGTCCTCCACGTCCATGTCCACGTCCATGTCCATGTCCACGTCCATGTCCACGTCCATGTCCACGTCCACGTCCACGTCCACGTCCACGTCCACGTCCATGTCCACGTCCACGTCCATGTCCACGTCCACGTCCACGTCCATGTCCACGTCCACGTCCATGTCCACGTCCACGTCCACGTCCACGTCCATGTCCACGTCCACGTCCACGTCCATGTCCACGTCCACGTCCACGTCCACGTCCACGTCCACGTCCACGTCCATGTCCACGTCCATGTCCATGTCCACGTCCACGTCCATGTCCACGTCCACGTCCACGTCCACGTCCACGTCCACGTCCACGTCCATGTCCACGTCCACGTCCATGTCCACGTCCACGTCCACGTCCACGTCCACGTCCACGTCCACGTCCACGTCCATGTCCACGTCCACGTCCACGTCCACGTCCACGTCCACGTCCACGTCCACGTCCATGTCCACGTCCACGTCCACGTCCACGTCCACGTCCATGTCCACGTCCACGTCCCTTCCACGTCCACGTCCATGTCCACGTCCACGTCCACGTCCATGTCCACGTCCACGTCCATGTCCACGTCCATGTCCACGTCCATGTCCACGTCCATGTCCACGTCCACGTCCATGTCCACGTCCATGTCCACGTCCATGTCCACGTCCACGTCCACGTCCATGTCCACGTCCAAGTCCTCCACGTCCACGTCCACGTCCATGTCCACGTCCACGTCCACGTCCACGTCCATGTCCACGTCCACGTCCACGTCCACGTCCACGTCCACGTCCATGTCCATGTCCATGTCCATGTCCATGTCCACGTCCACGTCCAAGTCCACGTCCATGTCCATGTCCACGTCCACGTCCACGTCCACGTCCATGTCCACGTCCAAGTCCTCCACGTCCACGTCCACGTCCATGTCCACGTCCATGTCCATGTCCACGTCCACGTCCACGTCCACGTCCACGTCCACGTCCACGTCCAAGTCCATGTCCACGTCCACGTCCACGTCCATGTCCACGTCCACGTCCACGTCCATGTCCACGTCCACGTCCACGTCCATGTCCACGTCCATGTCCACGTCCACGTCCACGTCCATGTCCACGTCCACGTCCACGTCCACGTCCACGTCCACGTCCACGTCCATGTCCACGTCCACGTCCATGTCCATGTCCACGTCCATGTCCATGTCCACGTCCACGTCCACGTCCACGTCCATGTCCACGTCCAAGTCCTCCACGTCCACGTCCACGTCCATGTCCACGTCCACGTCCATGTCCACGTCCACGTCCACGTCCACGTCCACGTCCACGTCCATGTCCATGTCCACGTCCACGTCCATGTCCACGTCCACGTCCACGTCCATGTCCACGTCCACGTCCACGTCCATGTCCACGTCCATGTCCACGTCCACGTCCACGTCCATGTCCACGTCCACGTCCACGTCCACGTCCACGTCCACGTCCACGTCCATGTCCACGTCCACGTCCACGTCCACGTCCATGTCCATGTCCACGTCCATGTCCACGTCCATGTCCACGTCCATGTCCACGTCCATGTCCACGTCCACGTCCACGTCCACGTCCACGTCCACGTCCACGTCCATGTCCACGTCCACGTCCACGTCCACGTCCATGTCCACGTCCACGTCCACGTCCATGTCCACGTCCACGTCCACGTCCATGTCCACGTCCATGTCCACGTCCATGTCCACGTCCATGTCCACGTCCACGTCCATGTCCACGTCCATGTCCACGTCCATGTCCACGTCCACGTCCACGTCCACGTCCATGTCCACGTCCACGTCCTCCACGTCCACGTCCATGTCCATGTCCACGTCCACGTCCACGTCCATGTCCACGTCCACGTCCACGTCCACGTCCACGTCCATGTCCACGTCCACGTCCACGTCCACGTCCACGTCCATGTCCACGTCCATGTCCACGTCCATGTCCACGTCCATGTCCACGTCCATGTCCACGTCCACGTCCACGTCCACGTCCATGTCCACGTCCAGTCCTCCACGTCCACGTCCACGTCCATGTCCACGTCCACGTCCACGTCCATGTCCACGTCCACGTCCACGTCCACGTCCACGTCCATGTCCACGTCCACGTCCATGTCCACGTCCACGTCCACGTCCACGTCCATGTCCACGTCCACGTCCACGTCCATGTCCACGTCCATGTCCACGTCCACGTCCATGTCCATGTCCACGTCCACGTCCACGTCCATGTCCACGTCCACGTCCAGGTCCACGTCCACGTCCACGTCCATGTCCACGTCCACGTCCACGTCCATGTCCACGTCCATGTCCACGTCCATGTCCACGTCCATGTCCACGTCCACGTCCATGTCCACGTCCATGTCCACGTCCATGTCCACGTCCACGTCCACGTCCACGTCCACGTCCACGTCCATGTCCACGTCCAAGTCCTCCACGTCCACGTCCATGTCCATGTCCACGTCCACGTCCACGTCCATGTCCACGTCCACGTCCACGTCCACGTCCACGTCCATGTCCACGTCCACGTCCACGTCCACGTCCATGTCCACGTCCATGTCCACGTCCACGTCCATGTCCACGTCCATGTCCACGTCCATGTCCACGTCCACGTCCACGTCCACGTCCATGTCCACGTCCACGTCCTCCAGGTCCACGTCCACGTCCATGTCCACGTCCACGTCCATGTCCACGTCCACGTCCACGTCCACGTCCATGTCCACGTCCACGTCCACGTCCATGTCCACGTCCACGTCCACGTCCACGTCCATGTCCACGTCCACGTCCACGTCCATGTCCACGTCCACGTCCACGTCCATGTCCACGTCCATGTCCACGTCCACGTCCACGTCCATGTCCACGTCCACGTCCATGTCCACGTCCATGTCCACGTCCACGTCCACGTCCACGTCCATGTCCACGTCCATGTCCACGTCCACGTCCACGTCCACGTCCATGTCCACGTCCAAGTCCACGTCCACGTCCACGTCCATGTCCACGTCCATGTCCACGTCCACGTCCACGTCCACGTCCATGTCCACGTCCACGTCCACGTCCACGTCCACGTCCACGTCCACGTCCACGTCCACGTCCACGTCCACGTCCACGTCCACGTCCACGTCCACGTCCACGTCCACGTCCACGTCCACGTCCATGTCCACGTCCACGTCCATGTCCACGTCCATGTCCACGTCCATGTCCATGTCCACGTCCACGTCCACGTCCACGTCCATGTCCACGTCCACGTCCACGTCCACGTCCACGTCCACGTCCATGTCCACGTCCACGTCCACGTCCACGTCCACGTCCACGTCCACGTCCAAGTCCTCCACGTCCACGTCCACGTCCATGTCCACGTCCACGTCCACGTCCATGTCCACGTCCATGTCCACGTCCACGTCCATGTCCACGTCCACGTCCACGTCCACGTCCATGTCCACGTCCACGTCCACGTCCACGTCCACGTCCACGTCCATGTCCACGTCCATGTCCACGTCCACGTCCATGTCCACGTCCACGTCCACGTCCACGTCCACGTCCATGTCCACGTCCACGTCCACGTCCACGTCCATGTCCATGTCCACGTCCACGTCCACGTCCATGTCCACGTCCACGTCCACGTCCACGTCCATGTCCACGTCCACGTCCATGTCCACGTCCATGTCCACGTCCATGTCCACGTCCACGTCCATGTCCACGTCCATGTCCACGTCCATGTCCACGTCCACGTCCATGTCCACGTCCACGTCCATGTCCATGTCCACGTCCTCCACGTCCACGTCCACGTCCATGTCCACGTCCACGTCCACGTCCATGTCCACGTCCACGTCCACGTCCATGTCCACGTCCACGTCCACGTCCACGTCCACGTCCATGTCCACGTCCATGTCCACGTCCACGTCCATGTCCACGTCCATGTCCACGTCCACGTCCACGTCCACGTCCATGTCCACGTCCACGTCCACGTCCACGTCCACGTCCATGTCCACGTCCATGTCCACGTCCACGTCCATGTCCACGTCCATGTCCACGTCCATGTCCACGTCCACGTCCACGTCCACGTCCATGTCCACGTCCACGTCCTCCACGTCCACGTCCACGTCCATGTCCACGTCCACGTCCACGTCCACGTCCATGTCCACGTCCACGTCCACGTCCATGTCCACGTCCATGTCCACGTCCATGTCCATGTCCACGTCCACGTCCATGTCCACGTCCACGTCCACGTCCATGTCCACGTCCATGTCCACGTCCATGTCCACGTCCATGTCCACGTCCACGTCCATGTCCACGTCCATGTCCACGTCCATGTCCACGTCCACGTCCACGTCCACGTCCATGTCCACGTCCACGTCCTCCACGTCCACGTCCACGTCCATGTCCACGTCCACGTCCACGTCCATGTCCACGTCCACGTCCACGTCCACGTCCATGTCCACGTCCACGTCCACGTCCACGTCCACGTCCATGTCCACGTCCATGTCCACGTCCACGTCCATGTCCACGTCCATGTCCACGTCCACGTCCACGTCCATGTCCACGTCCATGTCCACGTCCATGTCCACGTCCACGTCCACGTCCACGTCCACGTCCACGTCCACGTCCACGTCCACGTCCATGTCCACGTCCACGTCCACGTCCACGTCCACGTCCATGTCCACGTCCACGTCCACGTCCACGTCCACGTCCACGTCCACGTCCACGTCCATGTCCACGTCCACGTCCACGTCCACGTCCATGTCCACGTCCATGTCCACGTCCATGTCCACGTCCATGTCCACGTCCATGTCCACGTCCACGTCCACGTCCACGTCCACGTCCATGTCCACGTCCACGTCCTCCACGTCCACGTCCACGTCCATGTCCACGTCCACGTCCACGTCCATGTCCACGTCCACGTCCACGTCCATGTCCACGTCCACGTCCACGTCCACGTCCACGTCCACGTCCATGTCCACGTCCACGTCCACGTCCACGTCCATGTCCACGTCCACGTCCACGTCCACGTCCACGTCCACGTCCACGTCCATGTCCACGTCCATGTCCACGTCCACGTCCACGTCCACGTCCATGTCCACGTCCATGTCCACGTCCACGTCCACGTCCATGTCCACGTCCATGTCCACGTCCAAGTCCTCCACGTCCATGTCCATGTCCACGTCCACGTCCACGTCCACGTCCATGTCCACGTCCATGTCCACGTCCACGTCCACGTCCATGTCCACGTCCACGTCCACGTCCACGTCCACGTCCACGTCCACGTCCATGTCCACGTCCATGTCCACGTCCACGTCCACGTCCACGTCCATGTCCACGTCCATGTCCACGTCCATGTCCACGTCCACGTCCACGTCCATGTCCACGTCCATGTCCACGTCCACGTCCACGTCCATGTCCACGTCCAAGTCCTCCACGTCCATGTCCATGTCCACGTCCACGTCCACGTCCATGTCCACGTCCACGTCCACGTCCACGTCCATGTCCACGTCCACGTCCACGTCCATGTCCACGTCCATGTCCACGTCCACGTCCACGTCCACGTCCATGTCCACGTCCACGTCCTCCACGTCCACGTCCACGTCCACGTCCACGTCCACGTCCATGTCCACGTCCACGTCCACGTCCACGTCCACGTCCACGTCCACGTCCACGTCCACGTCCATGTCCACGTCCACGTCCACGTCCATGTCCACGTCCACGTCCACGTCCATGTCCACGTCCACGTCCACGTCCATGTCCACGTCCACGTCCACGTCCACGTCCATGTCCACGTCCATGTCCACGTCCATGTCCACGTCCATGTCCACGTCCACGTCCATGTCCACGTCCACGTCCACGTCCACGTCCACGTCCACGTCCACGTCCACGTCCATGTCCACGTCCCTCCACGTCCACGTCCACGTCCATGTCCACGTCCACGTCCACGTCCATGTCCACGTCCACGTCCACGTCCATGTCCACGTCCACGTCCACGTCCACGTCCACGTCCATGTCCACGTCCATGTCCACGTCCACGTCCATGTCCACGTCCATGTCCACGTCCATGTCCACGTCCACGTCCACGTCCACGTCCATGTCCACGTCCACGTCCACGTCCACGTCCATGTCCACGTCCACGTCCACGTCCATGTCCACGTCCACGTCCACGTCCACGTCCATGTCCACGTCCACGTCCACGTCCACGTCCACGTCCACGTCCATGTCCACGTCCATGTCCATGTCCACGTCCATGTCCACGTCCATGTCCACGTCCACGTCCACGTCCACGTCCATGTCCACGTCCACGTCCTCCACGTCCACGTCCACGTCCATGTCCACGTCCACGTCCACGTCCATGTCCACGTCCACGTCCACGTCCACGTCCATGTCCACGTCCACGTCCACGTCCACGTCCATGTCCACGTCCATGTCCACGTCCACGTCCATGTCCACGTCCACGTCCACGTCCATGTCCACGTCCATGTCCACGTCCATGTCCACGTCCACGTCCACGTCCACGTCCACGTCCACGTCCACGTCCATGTCCACGTCCACGTCCACGTCCACGTCCATGTCCACGTCCACGTCCACGTCCACGTCCACGTCCACGTCCACGTCCACGTCCACGTCCATGTCCACGTCCACGTCCACGTCCATGTCCACGTCCATGTCCACGTCCACGTCCACGTCCACGTCCACGTCCACGTCCACGTCCATGTCCACGTCCACGTCCACGTCCACGTCCACGTCCATGTCCACGTCCACGTCCACGTCCACGTCCACGTCCACGTCCACGTCCATGTCCACGTCCACGTCCACGTCCACGTCCATGTCCACGTCCACGTCCACGTCCATGTCCACGTCCATGTCCACGTCCATGTCCACGTCCACGTCCACGTCCACGTCCATGTCCACGTCCACGTCCACGTCCACGTCCATGTCCACGTCCATGTCCACGTCCACGTCCATGTCCACGTCCACGTCCATGTCCACGTCCATGTCCACGTCCATGTCCACGTCCACGTCCACGTCCACGTCCATGTCCACGTCCAAGTCCTCCACGTCCACGTCCACGTCCATGTCCACGTCCACGTCCACGTCCATGTCCACGTCCACGTCCACGTCCACGTCCATGTCCACGTCCACGTCCACGTCCACGTCCACGTCCACGTCCATGTCCACGTCCATGTCCACGTCCACGTCCACGTCCATGTCCACGTCCACGTCCATGTCCACGTCCACGTCCACGTCCATGTCCACGTCCACGTCCACGTCCACGTCCACGTCCACGTCCACGTCCACGTCCACGTCCACGTCCACGTCCACGTCCACGTCCACGTCCACGTCCACGTCCATCCACGTCCATGTCCACGTCCATGTCCACGTCCACGTCCACGTCCATGTCCACGTCCACGTCCACGTCCACGTCCACGTCCATGTCCACGTCCATGTCCACGTCCACGTCCATGTCCACGTCCATGTCCACGTCCACGTCCATGTCCACGTCCATGTCCACGTCCATGTCCACGTCCACGTCCACGTCCACGTCCATGTCCACGTCCACGTCCACGTCCACGTCCATGTCCACGTCCATGTCCACGTCCATGTCCACGTCCATGTCCACGTCCATGTCCACGTCCACGTCCACGTCCACGTCCACGTCCATGTCCACGTCCACGTCCTCCACGTCCACGTCCACGTCCATGTCCACGTCCACGTCCACGTCCATGTCCACGTCCACGTCCACGTCCATGTCCACGTCCACGTCCACGTCCATGTCCACGTCCACGTCCATGTCCACGTCCACGTCCACGTCCACGTCCATGTCCACGTCCACGTCCACGTCCACGTCCACGTCCACGTCCATGTCCACGTCCATGTCCACGTCCACGTCCACGTCCACGTCCATGTCCACGTCCATGTCCACGTCCACGTCCACGTCCACGTCCATGTCCATGTCCAAGTCCTCCACGTCCATGTCCATGTCCACGTCCACGTCCACGTCCATGTCCACGTCCACGTCCACGTCCACGTCCATGTCCACGTCCACGTCCACGTCCATGTCCACGTCCATGTCCACGTCCATGTCCACGTCCACGTCCACGTCCACGTCCATGTCCACGTCCACGTCCTCCACGTCCACGTCCACGTCCACGTCCATGTCCACGTCCACGTCCACGTCCACGTCCATGTCCACGTCCACGTCCACGTCCATGTCCACGTCCATGTCCACGTCCATGTCCACGTCCACGTCCACGTCCATGTCCACGTCCACGTCCACGTCCACGTCCATGTCCACGTCCATGTCCACGTCCATGTCCACGTCCATGTCCACGTCCACGTCCATGTCCACGTCCATGTCCACGTCCATGTCCACGTCCACGTCCACGTCCACGTCCATGTCCACGTCCACGTCCACGTCCACGTCCACGTCCATGTCCACGTCCACGTCCACGTCCATGTCCACGTCCACGTCCACGTCCATGTCCACGTCCACGTCCACGTCCACGTCCATGTCCACGTCCATGTCCACGTCCACGTCCATGTCCACGTCCATGTCCACGTCCATGTCCACGTCCACGTCCACGTCCACGTCCATGTCCACGTCCACGTCCACGTCCACGTCCATGTCCACGTCCACGTCCACGTCCACGTCCATGTCCACGTCCACGTCCACGTCCACGTCCATGTCCACGTCCACGTCCACGTCCACGTCCACGTCCACGTCCATGTCCACGTCCATGTCCATGTCCACGTCCATGTCCACGTCCATGTCCACGTCCACGTCCACGTCCACGTCCATGTCCACGTCCACGTCCTCCACGTCCACGTCCACGTCCATGTCCACGTCCACGTCCACGTCCATGTCCACGTCCACGTCCACGTCCACGTCCATGTCCACGTCCACGTCCACGTCCACGTCCATGTCCACGTCCATGTCCACGTCCACGTCCATGTCCACGTCCACGTCCACGTCCATGTCCACGTCCACGTCCACGTCCATGTCCACGTCCACGTCCACGTCCACGTCCACGTCCACGTCCACGTCCATGTCCACGTCCACGTCCACGTCCACGTCCATGTCCACGTCCACGTCCACGTCCACGTCCACGTCCACGTCCACGTCCACGTCCATGTCCACGTCCACGTCCACGTCCATGTCCACGTCCATGTCCACGTCCACGTCCACGTCCACGTCCACGTCCACGTCCATGTCCACGTCCACGTCCACGTCCACGTCCACGTCCATGTCCACGTCCACGTCCACGTCCACGTCCACGTCCACGTCCATGTCCACGTCCACGTCCACGTCCACGTCCACGTCCATGTCCACGTCCACGTCCACGTCCATGTCCACGTCCATGTCCACGTCCATGTCCACGTCCACGTCCACGTCCATGTCCACGTCCACGTCCACGTCCACGTCCATGTCCACGTCCATGTCCACGTCCACGTCCATGTCCACGTCCACGTCCATGTCCACGTCCATGTCCACGTCCATGTCCACGTCCACGTCCACGTCCACGTCCATGTCCACGTCCAAGTCCTCCACGTCCACGTCCACGTCCATGTCCACGTCCACGTCCACGTCCATGTCCACGTCCACGTCCACGTCCATGTCCACGTCCACGTCCACGTCCACGTCCACGTCCACGTCCATGTCCACGTCCATGTCCACGTCCACGTCCACGTCCATGTCCACGTCCACGTCCATGTCCACGTCCACGTCCACGTCCATGTCCACGTCCACGTCCACGTCCACGTCCACGTCCACGTCCACGTCCACGTCCACGTCCACGTCCACGTCCACGTCCACGTCCACGTCCACGTCCACGTCCACGTCCACGTCCATGTCCACGTCCACGTCCACGTCCATGTCCACGTCCACGTCCACGTCCATGTCCACGTCCACGTCCACGTCCATGTCCACGTCCACGTCCATGTCCACGTCCACGTCCACGTCCACGTCCATGTCCACGTCCACGTCCACGTCCACGTCCACGTCCACGTCCATGTCCACGTCCATGTCCACGTCCACGTCCACGTCCACGTCCATGTCCACGTCCATGTCCACGTCCACGTCCACGTCCACGTCCATGTCCACGTCCACGTCCGTCCACGTCCATGTCCACGTCCACGTCCACGTCCACGTCCATGTCCACGTCCACGTCCACGTCCACGTCCATGTCCACGTCCACGTCCACGTCCATGTCCACGTCCATGTCCACGTCCATGTCCACGTCCACGTCCACGTCCACGTCCATGTCCACGTCCACGTCCTCCACGTCCACGTCCACGTCCACGTCCACGTCCACGTCCACGTCCACGTCCACGTCCATGTCCACGTCCACGTCCACGTCCATGTCCACGTCCATGTCCACGTCCATGTCCACGTCCACGTCCACGTCCATGTCCACGTCCACGTCCACGTCCACGTCCATGTCCACGTCCATGTCCACGTCCATGTCCACGTCCATGTCCACGTCCACGTCCATGTCCACGTCCATGTCCACGTCCATGTCCACGTCCACGTCCACGTCCACGTCCATGTCCACGTCCACGTCCACTCCACGTCCACGTCCACGTCCATGTCCACGTCCACGTCCACGTCCATGTCCACGTCCACGTCCACGTCCATGTCCACGTCCACGTCCACGTCCACGTCCATGTCCACGTCCATGTCCACGTCCACGTCCATGTCCACGTCCATGTCCACGTCCATGTCCACGTCCACGTCCACGTCCACGTCCATGTCCACGTCCACGTCCACGTCCACGTCCATGTCCACGTCCACGTCCACGTCCACGTCCATGTCCACGTCCACGTCCACGTCCACGTCCATGTCCACGTCCACGTCCACGTCCACGTCCACGTCCACGTCCATGTCCACGTCCATGTCCATGTCCACGTCCATGTCCACGTCCATGTCCACGTCCACGTCCACGTCCACGTCCATGTCCACGTCCACGTCCTCCACGTCCACGTCCACGTCCATGTCCACGTCCACGTCCACGTCCATGTCCACGTCCACGTCCACGTCCACGTCCATGTCCACGTCCACGTCCACGTCCACGTCCATGTCCACGTCCATGTCCACGTCCACGTCCATGTCCACGTCCACGTCCACGTCCATGTCCACGTCCACGTCCACGTCCATGTCCACGTCCACGTCCACGTCCACGTCCACGTCCACGTCCACGTCCATGTCCACGTCCACGTCCACGTCCACGTCCATGTCCACGTCCACGTCCACGTCCACGTCCACGTCCACGTCCACGTCCACGTCCATGTCCACGTCCACGTCCACGTCCATGTCCACGTCCATGTCCACGTCCACGTCCACGTCCACGTCCACGTCCACGTCCATGTCCACGTCCACGTCCACGTCCACGTCCACGTCCATGTCCACGTCCACGTCCACGTCCACGTCCACGTCCACGTCCATGTCCACGTCCACGTCCACGTCCACGTCCACGTCCATGTCCACGTCCACGTCCACGTCCATGTCCACGTCCATGTCCACGTCCATGTCCACGTCCACGTCCACGTCCATGTCCACGTCCACGTCCACGTCCACGTCCATGTCCACGTCCATGTCCACGTCCACGTCCATGTCCACGTCCACGTCCACGTCCACGTCCATGTCCACGTCCATGTCCACGTCCACGTCCACGTCCACGTCCATGTCCACGTCCACGTCCACGTCCACGTCCACGTCCACGTCCATGTCCACGTCCACGTCCACGTCCATGTCCACGTCCACGTCCACGTCCATGTCCACGTCCACGTCCACGTCCACGTCCACGTCCACGTCCATGTCCACGTCCATGTCCACGTCCACGTCCACGTCCATGTCCACGTCCACGTCCATGTCCACGTCCACGTCCACGTCCATGTCCACGTCCACGTCCACGTCCACGTCCACGTCCACGTCCACGTCCACGTCCACGTCCACGTCCACGTCCACGTCCACGTCCACGTCCACGTCCACGTCCACGTCCACGTCCATGTCCACGTCCATGTCCACGTCCATGTCCACGTCCACGTCCACGTCCATGTCCACGTCCACGTCCACGTCCACGTCCATGTCCACGTCCATGTCCACGTCCACGTCCATGTCCACGTCCATGTCCACGTCCACGTCCATGTCCACGTCCATGTCCACGTCCATGTCCACGTCCACGTCCACGTCCACGTCCATGTCCACGTCCACGTCCTCCACGTCCACGTCCACGTCCATGTCCACGTCCACGTCCACGTCCATGTCCACGTCCACGTCCACGTCCACGTCCATGTCCACGTCCACGTCCACGTCCACGTCCACGTCCACGTCCATGTCCACGTCCACGTCCATGTCCACGTCCATGTCCACGTCCACGTCCATGTCCACGTCCACGTCCACGTCCATGTCCACGTCCACGTCCACGTCCATGTCCACGTCCACGTCCACGTCCACGTCCATGTCCACGTCCACGTCCACGTCCACGTCCACGTCCACGTCCATGTCCACGTCCATGTCCACGTCCACGTCCACGTCCACGTCCATGTCCACGTCCACGTCCACGTCCACGTCCACGTCCATGTCCACGTCCACGTCCACGTCCATGTCCACGTCCACGTCCACGTCCACGTCCATGTCCACGTCCACGTCCACGTCCACGTCCATGTCCACGTCCATGTCCACGTCCATGTCCATGTCCACGTCCATGTCCACGTCCATGTCCACGTCCACGTCCACGTCCACGTCCATGTCCACGTCCACGTCCACGTCCACGTCCACGTCCATGTCCACGTCCACGTCCACGTCCATGTCCACGTCCACGTCCACGTCCACGTCCATGTCCACGTCCACGTCCACGTCCACGTCCATGTCCACGTCCATGTCCACGTCCACGTCCACGTCCACGTCCACGTCCACGTCCATGTCCACGTCCACGTCCACGTCCATGTCCACGTCCACGTCCACGTCCACGTCCATGTCCACGTCCACGTCCACGTCCACGTCCACGTCCACGTCCATGTCCACGTCCATGTCCACGTCCACGTCCACGTCCATGTCCACGTCCACGTCCACGTCCATGTCCATGTCCACGTCCACGTCCACGTCCATGTCCACGTCCACGTCCACGTCCACGTCCATGTCCACGTCCATGTCCACGTCCATGTCCACGTCCACGTCCACGTCCACGTCCACGTCCACGTCCACGTCCACGTCCATGTCCACGTCCACGTCCACGTCCACGTCCACGTCCACGTCCATGTCCACGTCCACGTCCACGTCCACGTCCACGTCCATGTCCACGTCCACGTCCACGTCCATGTCCATGTCCACGTCCACGTCCACGTCCATGTCCACGTCCATGTCCACGTCCATGTCCACGTCCACGTCCACGTCCATGTCCACGTCCACGTCCACGTCCACGTCCATGTCCACGTCCACGTCCACGTCCACGTCCATGTCCACGTCCACGTCCACGTCCACGTCCATGTCCACGTCCACGTCCACGTCCACGTCCATGTCCACGTCCACGTCCACGTCCACGTCCATGTCCATGTCCACGTCCACGTCCACGTCCACGTCCACGTCCACGTCCATGTCCACGTCCACGTCCACGTCCACGTCCACGTCCATGTCCACGTCCACGTCCACGTCCACGTCCATGTCCACGTCCACGTCCACGTCCATGTCCACGTCCATGTCCACGTCCATGTCCACGTCCATGTCCACGTCCATGTCCACGTCCACGTCCACGTCCACGTCCATGTCCACGTCCATGTCCACGTCCATGTCCACGTCCACGTCCACGTCCATGTCCACGTCCACGTCCTCCACGTCCACGTCCACGTCCATGTCCACGTCCACGTCCACGTCCATGTCCACGTCCACGTCCACGTCCACGTCCATGTCCACGTCCACGTCCACGTCCACGTCCACGTCCACGTCCACGTCCATGTCCATGTCCACGTCCACGTCCACGTCCACGTCCATGTCCACGTCCATGTCCACGTCCACGTCCACGTCCACGTCCACGTCCACGTCCACGTCCACGTCCACGTCCACGTCCACGTCCACGTCCACGTCCACGTCCACGTCCACGTCCACGTCCACGTCCACGTCCACGTCCACGTCCACGTCCACGTCCATGTCCACGTCCACGTCCACGTCCACGTCCATGTCCACGTCCATGTCCACGTCCATGTCCACGTCCACGTCCACGTCCACGTCCATGTCCACGTCCACGTCCGTCCACGTCCACGTCCACGTCCATGTCCACGTCCACGTCCACGTCCATGTCCACGTCCACGTCCACGTCCACGTCCACGTCCACGTCCACGTCCACGTCCACGTCCACGTCCACGTCCATGTCCACGTCCATGTCCACGTCCACGTCCATGTCCACGTCCATGTCCACGTCCATGTCCACGTCCACGTCCACGTCCACGTCCACGTCCGTCCACGTCCACGTCCACGTCCACGTCCATGTCCACGTCCACGTCCATGTCCACGTCCACGTCCACGTCCACGTCCACGTCCATGTCCACGTCCATGTCCACGTCCACGTCCATGTCCACGTCCACGTCCACGTCCACGTCCATGTCCACGTCCATGTCCACGTCCATGTCCACGTCCACGTCCACGTCCACGTCCATGTCCACGTCCACGTTCTCCACGTCCACGTCCACGTCCATGTCCACGTCCACGTCCACGTCCATGTCCACGTCCACGTCCACGTCCACGTCCACGTCCACGTCCACGTCCACGTCCACGTCCACGTCCATGTCCACGTCCATGTCCACGTCCACGTCCATGTCCACGTCCATGTCCACGTCCATGTCCACGTCCACGTCCATGTCCACGTCCATGTCCACGTCCACGTCCATGTCCACGTCCACGTCCATGTCCACGTCCATGTCCACGTCCACGTCCATGTCCACGTCCATGTCCACGTCCATGTCCACGTCCATGTCCACGTCCACGTCCACGTCCACGTCCATGTCCACGTCCATGTCCACGTCCACGTCCATGTCCACGTCCATGTCCACGTCCATGTCCACGTCCACGTCCACGTCCATGTCCACGTCCACGTCCACGTCCACGTCCATGTCCACGTCCACGTCCATGTCCATGTCCACGTCCACGTCCACGTCCACGTCCACGTCCACGTCCATGTCCACGTCCACGTCCACGTCCACGTCCACGTCCATGTCCACGTCCATGTCCACGTCCACGTCCATGTCCACGTCCATGTCCACGTCCATGTCCACGTCCACGTCCATGTCCACGTCCATGTCCACGTCCATGTCCACGTCCACGTCCACGTCCACGTCCATGTCCACGTCCACGTCCACGTCCATGTCCACGTCCACGTCCACGTCCACGTCCATGTCCACGTCCACGTCCACGTCCATGTCCACGTCCATGTCCACGTCCACGTCCATGTCCACGTCCATGTCCACGTCCACGTCCACGTCCATGTCCACGTCCACGTCCACGTCCACGTCCATGTCCACGTCCACGTCCACGTCCACGTCCACGTCCACGTCCACGTCCACGTCCATGTCCACGTCCACGTCCACGTCCACGTCCATGTCCACGTCCATGTCCACGTCCAGTCCACGTCCACGTCCACGTCCACGTCCACGTCCACGTCCACGTCCACGTCCACGTCCACGTCCATGTCCACGTCCATGTCCACGTCCACGTCCATGTCCACGTCCATGTCCACGTCCATGTCCACGTCCACGTCCACGTCCACGTCCATGTCCACGTCCACGTCCACGTCCACGTCCACGTCCACGTCCACGTCCACGTCCATGTCCACGTCCACGTCCACGTCCACGTCCATGTCCACGTCCATGTCCACGTCCACGTCCATGTCCACGTCCACGTCCATCCACGTCCATGTCCACGTCCATGTCCACGTCCAGTCCACGTCCATGTCCACGTCCACGTCCACGTCCACGTCCATGTCCACGTCCAAGTCCTCCACGTCCACGTCCACGTCCATGTCCACGTCCACGTCCACGTCCATGTCCACGTCCACGTCCACGTCCACGTCCACGTCCACGTCCACGTCCACGTCCACGTCCACGTCCATGTCCACGTCCATGTCCACGTCCACGTCCATGTCCACGTCCATGTCCACGTCCACGTCCATGTCCACGTCCATGTCCACGTCCATGTCCACGTCCACGTCCATGTCCACGTCCACGTCCATGTCCACGTCCATGTCCACGTCCACGTCCATGTCCACGTCCATCCACGTCCATGTCCACGTCCATGTCCACGTCCACGTCCACGTCCACGTCCATGTCCACGTCCATGTCCACGTCCACGTCCATGTCCACGTCCATGTCCACGTCCATGTCCACGTCCACGTCCACGTCCATGTCCACGTCCACGTCCACGTCCACGTCCATGTCCACGTCCACGTCCATGTCCATGTCCACGTCCACGTCCACGTCCACGTCCACGTCCACGTCCACGTCCATGTCCACGTCCACGTCCACGTCCACGTCCACGTCCATGTCCACGTCCATGTCCACGTCCACGTCCATGTCCACGTCCATGTCCACGTCCATGTCCACGTCCACGTCCATGTCCACGTCCATGTCCACGTCCATGTCCACGTCCACGTCCACGTCCACGTCCATGTCCACGTCCACGTCCACGTCCATGTCCACGTCCACGTCCACGTCCACGTCCATGTCCACGTCCACGTCCACGTCCATGTCCACGTCCATGTCCACGTCCACGTCCATGTCCACGTCCATGTCCACGTCCACGTCCACGTCCACGTCCATGTCCACGTCCACGTCCACGTCCACGTCCATGTCCACGTCCACGTCCACGTCCACGTCCACGTCCACGTCCACGTCCACGTCCATGTCCACGTCCACGTCCACGTCCACGTCCATGTCCACGTCCACGTCCACGTCCACGTCCACGTCCACGTCCACGTCCACTCCACGTCCATGTCCACGTCCATGTCCACGTCCACGTCCATGTCCACGTCCATGTCCACGTCCATGTCCACGTCCACGTCCACGTCCATGTCCACGTCCACGTCCTCCACGTCCACGTCCACGTCCATGTCCACGTCCACGTCCACGTCCATGTCCACGTCCACGTCCACGTCCATGTCCACGTCCACGTCCACGTCCACGTCCATGTCCACGTCCATGTCCACGTCCACGTCCATGTCCACGTCCATGTCCACGTCCATGTCCACGTCCACGTCCACGTCCACGTCCATGTCCACGTCCACGTCCACGTCCACGTCCATGTCCACGTCCACGTCCATGTCCACGTCCACGTCCACGTCCACGTCCACGTCCATGTCCACGTCCACGTCCACGTCCACGTCCACGTCCATGTCCACGTCCATGTCCACGTCCACGTCCATGTCCACGTCCATGTCCACGTCCATGTCCACGTCCACGTCCATGTCCACGTCCATGTCCACGTCCACGTCCACGTCCACGTCCACGTCCACGTCCATGTCCACCATGTCCACGTCCACGTCCATGTCCACGTCCACGTCCACGTCCATGTCCACGTCCACGTCCACGTCCACGTCCATGTCCACGTCCACGTCCACGTCCACGTCCACGTCCACGTCCACGTCCACGTCCATGTCCACGTCCACGTCCACGTCCATGTCCACGTCCACGTCCACGTCCATGTCCACGTCCACGTCCACGTCCACGTCCACGTCCACGTCCACGTCCACGTCCACGTCCATGTCCACGTCCATGTCCACGTCCACGTCCATGTCCACGTCCATGTCCACGTCCATGTCCACGTCCACGTCCATGTCCACGTCCACGTCCATGTCCACGTCCATGTCCACGTCCATGTCCACGTCCACGTCCATGTCCACGTCCATGTCCACGTCCATGTCCACGTCCATGTCCACGTCCATGTCCACGTCCACGTCCATGTCCACGTCCATGTCCACGTCCATGTCCGTCCACGTCCACGTCCACGTCCATGTCCACGTCCACGTCCACGTCCACGTCCACGTCCACGTCCACGTCCACGTCCACGTCCACGTCCACGTCCACGTCCACGTCCAGTCCACGTCCACGTCCACGTCCACGTCCACGTCCACGTCCACGTCCACGTCCATGTCCACGTCCACGTCCACGTCCATGTCCACGTCCACGTCCACGTCCACGTCCACGTCCACGTCCATGTCCACGTCCACGTCCACGTCCATGTCCACGTCCACGTCCACGTCCACGTCCACGTCCATGTCCACGTCCACGTCCTCCACGTCCACGTCCATGTCCACGTCCACGTCCATGTCCACGTCCATGTCCACGTCCATGTCCACGTCCATGTCCACGTCCATGTCCACGTCCACGTCCATGTCCACGTCCATGTCCACGTCCAAGTCCTCCACGTCCACGTCCACGTCCATGTCCACGTCCACGTCCACGTCCACGTCCACGTCCATGTCCACGTCCACGTCCACGTCCACGTCCACGTCCATGTCCACGTCCACGTCCACGTCCATGTCCACGTCCACGTCCATGTCCACGTCCACGTCCACGTCCATGTCCACGTCCACGTCCACGTCCATGTCCACGTCCACGTCCACGTCCACGTCCATGTCCACGTCCACGTCCTCCACGTCCACGTCCATGTCCACGTCCACGTCCACGTCCATGTCCACGTCCATGTCCACGTCCACGTCCATGTCCACGTCCATGTCCACGTCCACGTCCACGTCCACGTCCACGTCCACGTCCATGTCCATGTCCACGTCCACGTCCACGTCCATGTCCACGTCCACGTCCACGTCCACGTCCACGTCCACGTCCATGTCCACGTCCACGTCCACGTCCACGTCCACGTCCACGTCCACGTCCACGTCCACGTCCATGTCCACGTCCACGTCCACGTCCATGTCCACGTCCACGTCCACGTCCATGTCCACGTCCACGTCCACGTCCATGTCCACGTCCATGTCCACGTCCACGTCCACGTCCATGTCCACGTCCACGTCCACGTCCACGTCCACGTCCACGTCCATGTCCACGTCCACGTCCACGTCCACGTCCATGTCCACGTCCACGTCCATGTCCACGTCCATGTCCACGTCCATGTCCACGTCCATGTCCACGTCCACGTCCACGTCCACGTCCACGTCCATGTCCACGTCCACGTCCACGTCCACGTCCACGTCCACGTCCACGTCCACGTCCACGTCCATGTCCACGTCCACGTCCATGTCCACGTCCATGTCCACGTCCATGTCCACGTCCATGTCCACGTCCACGTCCATGTCCACGTCCATGTCCACGTCCACGTCCATGTCCACGTCCACGTCCACGTCCACGTCCATGTCCACGTCCAGTCCTCCACGTCCACGTCCACGTCCATGTCCACGTCCACGTCCACGTCCATGTCCACGTCCATGTCCACGTCCATGTCCACGTCCACGTCCACGTCCATGTCCACGTCCACGTCCACGTCCACGTCCATGTCCACGTCCACGTCCACGTCCACGTCCATGTCCACGTCCACGTCCACGTCCACGTCCATGTCCACGTCCACGTCCACGTCCACGTCCATGTCCACGTCCACGTCCACGTCCACGTCCATGTCCATGTCCACGTCCACGTCCACGTCCACGTCCACGTCCATGTCCACGTCCACGTCCACGTCCACGTCCACGTCCATGTCCACGTCCACGTCCACGTCCACGTCCATGTCCACGTCCACGTCCACGTCCATGTCCACGTCCATGTCCACGTCCACGTCCACGTCCATGTCCACGTCCATGTCCACGTCCATGTCCACGTCCACGTCCATGTCCACGTCCATGTCCACGTCCATGTCCACGTCCACGTCCACGTCCATGTCCACGTCCACGTCCTCCACGTCCACGTCCATGTCCACGTCCACGTCCACGTCCATGTCCACGTCCACGTCCACGTCCACGTCCATGTCCACGTCCACGTCCACGTCCACGTCCACGTCCACGTCCATGTCCATGTCCACGTCCACGTCCACGTCCACGTCCATGTCCACGTCCATGTCCACGTCCACGTCCACGTCCACGTCCACGTCCACGTCCACGTCCACGTCCACGTCCACGTCCACGTCCACGTCCACGTCCACGTCGTCACGTCCACGTCCACGTCCACGTCCACGTCCACGTCCACGTCCATGTCCACGTCCATGTCCACGTCCACGTCCATGTCCACGTCCATGTCCACGTCCATGTCCACGTCCACGTCCACGTCCACGTCCATGTCCACGTCCACGTCCTCCACGTCCACGTCCACGTCCACGTCCACGTCCACGTCCACGTCCATGTCCACGTCCACGTCCACGTCCACGTCCACGTCCACGTCCACGTCCACGTCCACGTCCACGTCCACGTCCACGTCCATGTCCACGTCCACGTCCATGTCCACGTCCATGTCCACGTCCATGTCCACGTCCACGTCCACGTCCACGTCCATGTCCACGTCCACGTCCACGTCCACGTCCATGTCCACGTCCACGTCCACGTCCACGTCCACGTCCACGTCCACGTCCATGTCCACGTCCATGTCCACGTCCACGTCCATGTCCACGTCCACGTCCACGTCCACGTCCACGTCCACGTCCATGTCCACGTCCATGTCCACGTCCACGTCCACGTCCACGTCCATGTCCACGTCCACGTCCTCCACGTCCACGTCCACGTCCATGTCCACGTCCACGTCCACGTCCATGTCCACGTCCACGTCCACGTCCACGTCCACGTCCACGTCCACGTCCACGTCCACGTCCACGTCCATGTCCACGTCCATGTCCACGTCCACGTCCATGTCCACGTCCATGTCCACGTCCATGTCCACGTCCACGTCCATGTCCACGTCCATGTCCACGTCCACGTCCACGTCCACGTCCACGTCCATGTCCACGTCCATGTCCACGTCCACGTCCATGTCCACGTCCATGTCCACGTCCATGTCCACGTCCATGTCCACGTCCACGTCCACGTCCATGTCCACGTCCATGTCCACGTCCACGTCCATGTCCACGTCCATGTCCACGTCCATGTCCACGTCCACGTCCACGTCCATGTCCACGTCCACGTCCACGTCCACGTCCATGTCCACGTCCACGTCCACGTCCATGTCCACGTCCACGTCCACGTCCACGTCCACGTCCACGTCCATGTCCACGTCCACGTCCACGTCCACGTCCACGTCCATGTCCACGTCCATGTCCACGTCCACGTCCATGTCCACGTCCATGTCCACGTCCATGTCCACGTCCACGTCCATGTCCACGTCCATGTCCACGTCCATGTCCACGTCCACGTCCACGTCCACGTCCATGTCCACGTCCACGTCCACGTCCATGTCCACGTCCACGTCCACGTCCACGTCCATGTCCACGTCCACGTCCACGTCCATGTCCACGTCCACGTCCACGTCCACGTCCATGTCCACGTCCATGTCCACGTCCACGTCCACGTCCACGTCCATGTCCACGTCCACGTCCACGTCCACGTCCATGTCCACGTCCACGTCCACGTCCACGTCCACGTCCACGTCCACGTCCACGTCCATGTCCACGTCCACGTCCACGTCCACGTCCATGTCCACGTCCACGTCCACGTCCACGTCCACGTCCACGTCCACGTCCACGTCCACGTCCATGTCCACGTCCATGTCCACGTCCACGTCCATGTCCACGTCCACGTCCACGTCCATGTCCACGTCCACGTCCACGTCCATGTCCACGTCCACGTCCGTCCACGTCCACGTCCACGTCCATGTCCACGTCCACGTCCACGTCCATGTCCACGTCCACGTCCACGTCCATGTCCACGTCCACGTCCACGTCCACGTCCACGTCCATGTCCACGTCCATGTCCACGTCCACGTCCAGTCCACGTCCATGTCCACGTCCATGTCCACGTCCACGTCCACGTCCACGTCCATGTCCACGTCCACGTCCACGTCCATGTCCACGTCCACGTCCACGTCCACGTCCATGTCCACGTCCACGTCCACGTCAGTCCACGTCCATGTCCACGTCCACGTCCACGTCCACGTCCACGTCCATGTCCACGTCCACGTCCACGTCCAGTCCACGTCACGTCCATGTCCACGTCCATGTCCACGTCCACGTCCATGTCCACGTCCATGTCCACGTCCACGTCCACGTCCATGTCCACGTCCACGTCCACGTCCTCCACGTCCACGTCCATGTCCACGTCCACGTCCACGTCCATGTCCACGTCCACGTCCACGTCCACGTCCATGTCCACGTCCACGTCCACGTCCACGTCCACGTCCACGTCCACGTCCACGTCCATGTCCACGTCCATGTCCACGTCCATGTCCACGTCCACGTCCACGTCCATGTCCACGTCCACGTCCACGTCCACGTCCACGTCCACGTCCACGTCCACGTCCATGTCCACGTCCATGTCCACGTCCACGTCCATGTCCACGTCCATGTCCACGTCCATGTCCACGTCCACGTCCATGTCCATGTCCACGTCCATGTCCACGTCCATGTCCACGTCCATGTCCACGTCCACGTCCACGTCCACGTCCATGTCCACGTCCATGTCCACGTCCACGTCCACGTCCAGTCCACGTCCACGTCCATGTCCACGTCCATGTCCACGTCCACGTCCTCCACGTCCACGTCCACGTCCATGTCCACGTCCACGTCCACGTCCACGTCCACGTCCACGTCCAACCGTCACGTCCACGTCCACGTCCACGTCCACGTCCATGTCCACGTCCACGTCCACGTCCATGTCCACGTCCACGTCCACGTCCACGTCCACGTCCACGTCCATGTCCACGTCCACGTCCACGTCCATGTCCACGTCCACGTCCACGTCCACGTCCACGTCCACGTCCACGTCCACGTCTCCACGTCCACGTCCACGTCCACGTCCACGTCCATGTCCACGTCCATGTCCACGTCCATGTCCACGTCCATGTCCACGTCCATGTCCACGTCCACGTCCATGCACGTCCATGTCCACGTCCACGTCCTCCACGTCCACGTCCACGTCCATGTCACGTCCACGTCCACGTCCACGTCCACGTCCATGTCCACGTCCATGTCCACGTCCACGTCCACGTCCACGTCCACGTCCACGTCCACGTCCACGTCCACGTCCACGTCCATGTCCACGTCCACGTCCACGTCCATGTCCACGTCCACGTCCACGTCCATGTCCACGTCCACGTCCACGTTGTCACGTCCACGTCCACGTCCACGTCCATGTCCACGTCCACGTCCGTCCACGTCCACGTCCATGTCCACGTCCACGTCCACGTCCATGTCCACGTCCACGTCCACGTCCACGTCCATGTCCACGTCCATGTCCACGTCCACGTCCATGTCCATGTCCACGTCCACGTCCACGTCCATGTCCACGTCCACGTCCACGTCCATGTCCACGTCCACGTCCTCCACGTCCACGTCCACGTCCATGTCCACGTCCACGTCCACGTCCATGTCCACGTCCACGTCCACGTCCACGTCCACGTCCATGTCCACGTCCACGTCCACGTCCATGTCCACGTCCACGTCCACGTCCATGTCCACGTCCACGTCCACGTCCATGTCCACGTCCATGTCCACGTCCACGTCCACGTCCATGTCCACGTCCACGTCCACGTCCACGTCCACGTCCACGTCCATGTCCACGTCCACGTCCACGTCCACGTCCATGTCCACGTCCACGTCCATGTCCACGTCCATGTCCACGTCCATGTCCACGTCCATGTCCACGTCCAGTCCACGTCCACGTCCACGTCCATGTCCACGTCCACGTCCACGTCCACGTCCACGTCCATGTCCACGTCCACGTCCACGTCCATGTCCACGTCCACGTCCATGTCCACGTCCATGTCCACGTCCATGTCCACGTCCACGTCCACGTCCACGTCCATGTCCACGTCCATGTCCACGTCCACGTCCATGTCCACGTCCACGTCCACGTCCACGTCCATGTCCACGTCCATGTCACGTCCACGTCCACGTCCACGTCCATGTCCACGTCCACGTCCACGTCCATGTCCACGTCACGTCCACGTCCACGTCCACGTCCATGTCCACGTCCACGTCCACGTCCACGTCCACGTCCATGTCCACGTCCACGTCCACGTCCACGTCCATGTCCACGTCCATGTCCACGTCCATGTCCACGTCCACGTCCACGTCCACGTCCATGTCCACGTCCACGTCCTCCACGTCCACGTCCACGTCCACGTCCATGTCCACGTCCATGTCCACGTCCACGTCCACGTCCACGTCCATGTCCACGTCTCCACGTCCGTCCACGTCCACGTCCACGTCCATGTCCACGTCCACGTCACCACGTCCATGTCCACGTCCACGTCCACGTCCACGTCCACGTCCAGTCCACGTCCACGTCCACGTCCACGTCCACGTCCACGTCCATGTCCACGTCCACGTCCCCACGTCCACGTCCATGTCCACGTCCACGTCCACGTCCACGTCCATGTCCACGTCCAGTCCACGTCCACGTCCACGTCCACGTCCATGTCCACGTCCACGTCCACGTCCACGTCCACGTCCACGTCCATGTCCACGTCCACGTCCACGTCCACCGTCCACGTCCACGTCCACGTCCACGTCCATGTCCACGTCACGTCCACGTCCATGTCCACGTCCACGTCCACGTCATGTCCACGTCCACGTCCACGTCCACGTCCATGTCCACGTCCATGTCCACGTCCACGTCCACGTCCACGTCCACGTCCACGTCCACGTCCATGTCCACGTCCACGTCCACGTCCAGTCACGTCCACGTCCACGTCCACGTCCATGTCCACGTCCACGTCCACGTCCACGTCCACGTCCACGTCCACGTCCATGTCCACGTCCACGTCCGTCCAGTCCACGTCCACGTCCACGTCCATGTCCACGTCCACGTCCACGTCCACGTCCATGTCCACGTCCACGTCCACGTCCACGTCCATGTCCACGTCCATGTCCACGTCCACGTCCACGTCCACGTCCATGTCCACGTCCACGTCCACGTCCACGTCCACGTCCACGTCCATGTCCACGTCCACGTCCTCCACGTCCACGTCCATGTCCACGTCCATGTCCACGTCCAGTCCATCCACGTCCACGTCCACGTCCATGTCCACGTCCAAGTCCTCCACGTCCACGTCCACGTCCACGTCCACGTCCATGTCCACGTCCACGTCCACGTCCATGTCCACGTCCACGTCCATGTCCACGTCCATGTCCACGTCCATGTCCACGTCCACGTCCACGTCCATGTCCACGTCCACGTCCACGTCCATGTCCACGTCCACGTCCATGTCCACGTCCATGTCCACGTCCACGTCCACGTCCACGTCCATGTCCACGTCCACGTCCACGTCCAGTCCACGTCCACGTCCACGTCCACGTCCATGTCCACGTCCAAGTCCTCCACGTCCACGTCCACGTCCATGTCCACGTCCATGTCCACGTCCATGTCCACGTCCACGTCCATGTCCACGTCCACGTCCACGTCCACGTCCACGTCCATGTCCACGTCCATGTCCACGTCCACGTCCATGTCCACGTCCATGTCCACGTCCATGTCACGTCCACGTCCACGTCCACGTCCATGTCCACGTCACGTCAACCACGTCCACGTCCACGTCCACGTCCTCCACGTCCACGTCCACGTCCACGTCCACGTCCAGTCCACGTCCATGTCCACGTCCACGTCCACGTCCACGTCCACGTCCATGTCCCGTCCACGTCCATGTCCACGTCCTGTCCACGTCCACGTCCACGTCCACGTCCACGTCCACGTCCATGTCCACGTCCACGTCCACGTCCACGTCCACGTCCACGTCCATGTCCACGTCCATGTCCACGTCCACGTCCACGTCCACGTCCATGTCCACGTCCACGTCCACGTCCACGTCCACGTCCATGTCCACGTCCACGTCCACGTCCACGTCCATGTCCACGTCCACGTCCACGTCCACGTCCATGTCCACGTCCACCACGTCCACGTCCACGTCCACGTCCATGTCCACGTCCATGTCCACGTCCACGTCCATGTCCACGTCCATGTCCACGTCCATGTCCACGTCCACGTCCACGTCCACGTCCATGTCCACGTCCACGTCCACGTCCACGTCCACGTCCACGTCCACGTCCCACGTCCACGTCCACGTCCAGTCCACGTCCACGTCCACGTCCACGTCCACGTCCACGTCCACGTCCACGTCCATGTCCACGTCCACGTCCACGTCCATGTCCACGTCCATGTCCACGTCCACGTCCACGTCCACGTCCATGTCCACGTCCAGTCCACGTCCAGTCCACGTCCACGTCCATGTCCACGTCCACGTCCGTCCACGTCCACGTCCACGTCCAGTCCACGTCCACGTCCACGTCCATGTCCACGTCCACGTCCACGTCCACGTCCATGTCCACGTCCACGTCCACGTCCACGTCCACGTCCACGTCCATGTCCACGTCCACGTCCACGTCCACGTCCACGTCCACGTCCACGTCCACGTCCATGTCCACGTCCACGTCCACGTCCACGTCCACGTCCATGTCCACGTCCACGTCCACGTCCACGTCCACGTCCATGTCCACGTCCACGTCCACGTCCACGTCCATGTCCACGTCCACGTCCACGTCCACGTCCACGTCCATGTCCACGTCCACGTCCACGTCCATGTCCACGTCATGTCCACGTCCACGTCCATGTCCACGTCCACGTCCACGTCCACGTCCATGTCCACGTCCACGTCCATGTCCACGTCCATGTCCACGTCCACGTCCACGTTCCACGTCCATGTCCACGTCCACGTCCACGTCCACGTCCATGTCCACGTCCATGTCCACGTCCATGTCCACGTCCATGTCCACGTCCACGTCCATGTCCACGTCCACGTCCACGTCCACGTCCATGTCCACGTCCACGTCCATGTCCACGTCCATGTCCACGTCCATGTCCACGTCCATGTCCATGTCCACGTCCACGTCCACGTCCACGTCCATGTCCACGTCCACGTCCACGTCCACGTCCACGTCCATGTCCACGTCCACGTCCACGTCCATGTCCACGTCCATGTCCACGTCCACGTCCACGTCCACGTCCACGTCCACGTCACGTCCACGTCCACGTCCACGTCCACGTCCACGTCCACGTCCACGTCCACGTCCACGTCCACGTCCACGTCCACGTCCATGTCCACGTCCACGTCCACGTCCACGTCCACGTCCACGTCCATGTCCACGTCCACGTCCACGTCCACGTCCATGTCCACGTCCACGTCCACGTCCATGTCCACGTCCACGTCCACGTCCACGTCCCACGTCCACGTCCATGTCCACGTCCACGTCCACGTCCACGTCCACGTCCATGTCCACGTCCATGTCCACGTCCACGTCCATGTCCACGTCATGTCCACGTCCATGTCCACGTCCACGTCCACGTCCATTCCACGTCCACGTCCACGTCCACGTCCAGTCCACGTCCACGTCCTCCACGTCCACGTCCACGTCCATGTCCACGTCCACGTCCACGTCCACGTC
>CANXME010001059.1:0-55150 GCA_948144175.1 Closterium sp. NIES-65 | reverse complement strand
TGCGCAAAGGGTCGGCTCCGATGGTGGTCTGCGCCAAGCAGCAGCAGCAGTAGCAGCGCACTCGTGACATTCCCCCCCCCTCAGCAGCTCCGTGAGTGGTACGCTGCATGCCAGCGGGGTGGGGGTACTGGTCCGTGCACCTACGTCCTCCGCACCGGCGACCGCACGGGTGAGCAGTGTGGGGGTGCGCACCCCACCCAGCGCTGCTTTGGCCACCTGACGGACGCTTGGCGTCAACAGTTTCGGAGGCCACGGAGATCCCCGCTGGGGTGAGCTGTCTAGGGCGGGCGTAGCTATCTTGATCTTGACTTTGATGCTATTCTTGCTGCCATGTATGTTGTGTCTATTAGTGATGAGGGTGACTGTTACAGGTGTTCCCGCCCCAACCCGGGCATTGAGACTGCTGCTCTAGGTACTGGTGAGGCTGTTGCTCTAGGTGCTAGCGAGGCTGCTGCTCTAGGTGCTAGTGCGTCTGCTTCCTCAGGTACTGGTGAGTCCGCGCTCTCAGGTACCGAGTCGGCTTCGGCCTCCCTCACCTTCACCCTTGACTCGGGGGTGTCTCGATCCTTCTTTCGAGACCGCACCATACTCACGCCGCTTGGTCGGCCAGTTTGCAGTCTCTCTGGCAGACCCTCTGGGGGTCCTGTCCTTGCTCACTTCTCCACTGTCCTCCCGTGTCCGGCGGCTCCCTCTGGCACCCTGTCTGGTCTTTACTCCCCTCGTCTCTACGAACTTGGTGAGTGGCGCTGACCTTCAGGATGGGGAGTTCACCAGTTCACTCCTGCGAGCCAGCGAGTGACCCACTGCACGGACGCTCGGACGGGCCCGACACTTGGCCACGTTTCCTCGTCGGCCGGGGTCGAGCCGTTACACAATGTCCACTACGTCTCCTTCTGTCCCTGCGTCTGGTCAGGTAGCTGCGTCGGCTCAGGTGTTTGGTGCAGCGTCCAGGTCTGGTCCTGAGTCTGCCCCTGCTCGTGTCGCCTCCTGTCTCACGAGACTCTCCTTTGGCACCAACGCCTTGGTCACCCCTCCCTGCTTCGTCTCCGAGGCATGGCCTCCCGTGTCCTTGTCTCTGGTCTTCCCTGGTCCCTCCCTCCCCTTCCTCCGGGGCCTGGCCGTACCTGCGTCCCTTGTGTCGAGGGGCGGCAGCGGGCTGCCCCTCACTCCTCCCAGTTTCCTCGACGGAGGCCCCGCTGCAGACGCTTCACATGGACGTGTGGGGCCCGGCCCGCGTTCGTGGGCAGGGTCACGAGCGCTACTTCCTGTTGGTGGTTGACGACTACTCGCGTTACACCACAGTCTTCCCCTTGCGCAGCAAGGGTGATGTCACTGAGGTGTTGATCCACTGGATCCGCGCAGCTCGTCTCCAGCTCAGGCAGAGCTTCGGCTCTGACTTTCCTGTTCTGCGTTTGCACTCTGACAGAGGCAGAGAGTTCTCCTCTGGCCTTCTGCAAGCCTTACTTGTCGTGGGACGAGGCATCCGCCAGACCTTCACGCTTTCCGGACTCTCCACAGCAAAATGGGATTGCTTGAGCGCCGCATTGGCATAGTCATGGACGTCGCTCGTACGTCATGATGCATGCGGCTGCCCCCCATTTTTCTGTGGCCGTTTGCGGTTCGGTACGCGGCGCATCAGATCAACCTTCACCCCAGGGTCTCCATGCAGGAGACCTCCCAATCCTTGCTGTGGACGGGGAAGGTTGGCGATGCGTCTGCGTTCCGTGTCTGGGGATCTCGGGCGTTTGTCCGCGACTTGTCTGCGGACAAGCTGTCCCCTCGTGCTGCTCCCTGCGTCTTCCTGGATTTCCCCCCTAACGCGCCAGGGTGGCAGTTCTACCACCCCACCTCTCGCCGTGTTCTGTCCTCCCAGGACGTCACATTTGACGAGTCGGTCCCCTACTACCGCCTCTTCCCCTACCGCACTCCGTCCCTCCTCCCGCCGCCCGCTCTTCCTTGTACAAGGTCCCCCTCCGGTAGACCCCCTCCCCCCTCAGGGTCCGTCCCCTTCAGGTGTGTCCCATGTAGACGCAGTCGAGCCCGTCGAGGTCACTGGTGACTCTGGTGCTGCTGAGGGTGCTGAGCCTGGGGGTGCTGACTCTGGGGGTGGTGTGCGTGTGTGTGCTACACCCTGGGGGTACTGAGATCGGGGGTGCTACGACTGGGGGTACTGAGACTTGGGGTGCTGAGACAAGGGGTGCTGGGCCTGGGGGTGCTGAGCCTAGGGGTACTACGCCTGGGGGTGCTGAGCCTGGGGGTGCTACGACTGGAGGTACTGAGCCTGAGGGAGTTGGGCCTGCTTGTGAGGCGTCCGCGGTGCTGGGCCTGGAGGTTCTCCGGGTTGCTTCGTCTCAGCGGGAAGCCCCTCTCTCCATAGGAGCTGCGCGAGTGGTTTGGCCGACACTGGAGGCGTACTGCTGGAGCTGAGGTTTTCTTCGGCTGCTGAGGGTGCTGGTGCTGCCGGTCTCGGAGGTGCTCCTACGGGAAGTACTGGAGCTGCTGGGCCGGCGGGTGCGTCTCGAGCTGGAGCTGCTCCGGGTGTTGGCGCTGAGGCTACTACTGTCGGTCCCTGGTGGCAGTGCTGCTGGAGTTACTGGAGCTGGAGGTGCTGCTGGAGCTGGTGCTGCCGCTGGGGGTGCTGGTGCTGTCCCTGCTGTGTCTGGAGTCGCCGCGCGGCCTCGGCCGTACTTCGTTCCGCTCCTTCAGCAGGTTCTTGGTCTCCCGCCTTCTACTGGTCCTCCTCCTCCCTTAGAGTGTCCACAGCCTGTCCCGTCACGGTTACGGTTACAGACGGCCTCCCCGCTGCCTGCTCCTTCTCCCTACACTGGTCCTACTGGAGGTCTTGCTGCGCGTCGTGAGCCTGCGTCTCACCCTACGTCGCCTGTCCGTCCTGCTCACGCTAGTGGTCGTAGTTCCCGTGAGCGTCCTCCTCCTGTCCCTAGCACGCACCGGATGTCTCTGCGTCCGTCCACTGCTCCTCTGCGTGCCCCGTTGCCTTCTCCTCATGAGTCCTCTCTTCCTGCTCTTGCCGACCATTTGTCGGACTCTCTTCGTGCTGCCAGTCCTACTGTTACGCGTCTCCTTGCTACTGTTGTCACTGGCCCCTTCTTTTGAGTCCACTGCTGCGTCTGCCCTAGTTGCTAAGCTCGTCGACTTTGCTGCTCACTATCGTCTAGACTACGCTGCTAGTCTTGTCGCTGAGTCTGAGTGTGTCTGTCCTCCGTCCGTCGGGGGTGAGTGTGCCCTTGGCACGGACGTCCTTGAGGACAGGCAGGAGGAGTTCTAGTGTGTGGCTGTTGCTTCACCTCATCTCGTGTCCGTACTGCTACCCCTGAGGGAGACCCACATGCATTTGACATCCCGACTCCGCGCTCTTACGCGGAGGCGATTGAGGGTCCCTACTCCTCTCAGTGGCAGGCAGCTATGGACGCAGAGATGGCTTCCTAGAAGTCCACAGGCACCTACGTTGATGAGGTTCCCCCACCTGGGGCGAACATCGTCAGTGGCATGTGGATTTTCAGGGTGATGAAGCGGCCGCCGGGTTCCCCGCGTGTCTTCAAGGCACGGTACGTGGCTCGTGGCTTCAGTCAGCGGCAGGGAGTTGACTACTTTCAGACCTTCTCTCCCACCCCGAAGATGACTAATCTTCGGGTGCTGCTGCACATAGCCGCTCAGCGCGACTACGAGCTTCACTCTCTTGACTTCAACACTGCTTTCTTGCAGGGTAGCCTGCACGAGGAGATCTGGTTGCGCCGCCCACTTGGCTTCACTGGGACTTTTCCTCCCGGCACCCAGTGGAGCCTCCGGTCGGCCAGTCTACAGTCTCCGCCAGGCACCGCGTCAGTGGCACGACACACTGAGGACTACGCTTGCGGCTCTTGGGTTTGCTCCCTCTACTGCTGACCCGTCGCTGTTTCTGCGCACCGACACTTCTTTGCCGCCGTTCTACATCCTCGTGTACGTCGACGACTTGGTCTTTGCCACAGCTGACACTGCTGGACTCGCCCACGTGAAGTCCGAGCTGCAGAAGAGACACACGTGCACAGACCTGGGTGAACTGCGCAGCTACCTTGGCTTGCAGATCACCCGGGACAGAGCACAGCGCACCATTACCCTGACTCAGTCACACATGGTGCAGCAGGTCCTTCAGCGCTTCGGCTTCACGTACTCCTTGCCTCAGGCCACTCCTCTGCCTACTCGTCACTCGCTCTCAGCTCTGCCTTTGGATGAGTCCGTAGAGTCGAGTGGCCCGTACCCAGAGCTTGTTGGCTGCCTCATGTACCTGATGACCTGCACACGACCTGACCTTGCATACCCTCTTAGCATTCTTGCACGCTATGTTGCTCCTGGGAGACACAGACTGGAGCACATGGCTGCAGCAAAGAGGGTGTTGCGCTACTTGTGCAGTACGTCGGGCATGGGGCTTGTGCTTGGAGGGCGGAGTCCAGTGGTCCTCACTGGGCACGCATACGCTTCTTGGGCGGAGGACCAGGCTACGCAGCGGTCGTCTCAGGGTTACACCTTCAGCCTTGATTCCGGCTCTTTTTCGTGGCGGGCTACCCGCTCGTCTTCTGTTCTCGGCTCCAGTTGTGAGGCTGAGATCTACGCAGGGGCCATGGCTGCACAGGAGCTTCGCTGGCTCACCTACCTGCTGACTGACTTTGGAGAGGTGCCTTGTTCTCCTCTAGTGCTGTACGTAGACAAACAAGGCCATGCTGGCCTTGTGTTGAGAGCAGAGACTGGAGCACAGAACGAAGCACATTGCTCTTCGCTACTTCCTTGCTCGTGAGCTGCAACAGCGTGGTAAGCTGCGTCTTGCATACGTGGCCTCTGAGGCCAACACTGCTGATATCTTCACCAAGGCACTTGCGCCTTGTGATCATCAGCACTTCTGTACTCAGCTTGGTCTTGTGCCTGTCTTGCCTCACTTGCTCACCTCTTGACCTTGCTTGTACTGTTACATATATATACACCTGCTCTTGCTTGTCTAGCTTTCTATATATATATATATGTACTCCTGCATGTGAACTGGCCTTGTGGCCTTGAACTTGTGCTCGGAATGTGTGGTGACTTTGTGATCCACCCTGAGCTTGCTTTGCTTTGCTTCGCTTGACTGGTCTTGTGACCACTTGTTCTCCCCCACTTTGCCTATGGGGGTGTGTTAGAACATTATTGCTTATGCTTTTGTGTAGGCTGTAGTGGGGTAGCCCATATGGGGTACAGCCCAATTAGGGTTAGTACTTGTACCCAATTGTTTCATAGTTCATTCATTCTTGTTTCAATTATCACACTAGATTGTATCTGTATAGTATAAGGTGGTTTGCATTTGCTTGATTCACTAGTATGAGAATGTGCTTTGCTTCATTTTTTATATATATGTTAAAACAGTGTAACAAAACTGCAACCTCAATGTATTCAGACTTTGCCATCGTGCACGGCAAAGTCCCTACCAAGGTTGTGCCTCGCTGGCGCAATTTCACGAGGCATGGTTGGCATCTACCTTGATGACACGGCAGAAACAATGGTTATTCAAGGCAGCCGAGGCATCTGCGATCCTGTTACCATTTCATATAAATAGGCGTTGTTGTTGGAGAGTTGCAAGCATCTTCTCTTCCCTTCCAATACTGAGCACTTATAGCTCCCATAATCTACTCATGGGCCGTGCTGGTTTCACTGTTCCTGCTAGCATGCATATGGCAGAACCGTTACGTGCTTCGTATCCACGCAAGAGCAAGGACAATCATACCTTCTTCCCGGCCAACAAAGGTAGGTGCTCTCTCTGTCTTTAGCTTTGGAAGGTGTTTTAGGTTGTAACACCATTTTTTTCTCACTACCTTTTTCCCTTATGTTTCAGACGGTGACTCTCTTCACGCTGCCATGAGTGGTGCGCGATCTGGCAAGCGCGGCACCAAACGTCAATGCGAACATGCCACCGGTGCCAAACGTGGGAGCAAGACGTTTGTTCCTTCTCAGGGTGCCGGGTCGGCGCCGACACACTTGCTGACTGCTGCCGTCGCGGGAAAGTCATCATATCACGCCGCTTCAGATCCGACGGCTACCGATCCTGCTCCTGCCTCTGCCGATCCTGCTCCTGCCGCTGCTGCTCCAACTCCTGCCGCTGCCGCTCCATCCGCTACCATGTCAGAATCAAGAAGTGCAGGAAGGCTTAGGAGCCACAGCTATGGTAGCCTAGTAGCTTAGGTTTTAGGGTTCAAGGAGAATGTCGAGAGAGTTGCAAAGGAGAAAAGATGTTTGATAAAGAGAGAAGGTACAAGGATATAGGCAAAGCAAGCAAGGTGCACCACCAAACAATGTAACACTACACTAACTATCGCTACAAGCAGTTTATATAAGAAATATATTTCAACACACCCCTAAACTGCTTGCAGCATGAAGCCAATGCAGAGTCACCCCCTGAAGGGGTGCACCAAGCGCAGCAGAAGGAGAGGGGAAGTGAGGAGGAGGAGGTGAGGAAAGTAGAACGAGAATGAATTGACTAAGGAATAGGAGTGATACAAATATGCAACCCTAGAAATGTGTACCCCATATAGACTATCCCACTATAGCCTACACAATATTATAATTTGACACACCCCCATAGGCAAAGTGGGGGAGAACAAGGGGTCACAAGACCAGTCAAGCAAAGCAAAGCAAAGCTCAGGGTGGATCACAACGTCACCACACAGTCCGAGCACAAGGTCAAGGCCACAAGGCCAGTTCACATGCAGGAGTGCACATATATATATAAGACTAAACAAGCAAGAGCAGGTATATATATATGTAAGAGAACAAGCAAGATCAAGAGGTGAGCAAGTGAGGCAAGAAAGGCACAAGACCCAGCTGAGTGCAGAAGCGCTGATGATCACAAGGCGGAAGTGCCTTGGTGAAAACATCAGCAGTGTTGGCCTCAGAGGCCACGTACGCAAGTCGCAACTGACCACGCTGCTGCAGCTCACGAGCAAGAAAGTAGCGGAGAGCAATGTGCTTTGTTCTGTGCTCCACGCGCTGCTCCCGACACAAGGCTAGCATGGCCTTGCTGTCTACGTACAGCACGAGAGGAGAACGAGGCGGCTCTCCGAGGTCAGTCAGCAGGTAGGTAAGCCAGCGAAGCTCCTGTGCAGCCATGGCCCCGGCGTAGATCTCAGCCTCACAATTGGAGCCGAGAACAGAAGACGAGCGAGTAGCCTGCCACGAAACAGAGCCGGAACCAAGGCTGAAGGTGTAACCCTGTGACGACCGCTGCGTAGCCTAGTCGTCTGCCCAAGAAGCGTCCGCATGACCTGTGAGGACCACTGGACTCCGCCCTCCAAGCACTAGCCCCATGCCCGACGTACTGCACAAGTAGCGCAACACCCTCTTCGCTGCAGCCATGTGGTCTGGTCTGTGTCTCCCAGGAGCAACATAGCGTGCGAGAATGCTAAGAGGGTATGCAAGGTCAGGTCGTGTGCAGGTCATCAGGTACATGAGGCAGCCAACAAGCTCTGGGTACGGGCCACTCGACTCTACGGACTCATCCAAAGGCAGAGCTGAGAGCGAGTGGCGAGTAGAGAGAGGAGTGGCCTGAGGCGAGGAGTACGTGAAGCCGAAGCGCTGAAGGACCTGCTGCACCATGTGTGACTGAGTCAGGGTAATGGTGCGGCGTGCTCTGTCCCGGGTGATCTGCAAGCCAAGGTAGCTGCGCAGTTCACCCAGATCAGTGCACGTGTGTCTCTTCTGCAGCTCGGACTTCACGTGGGCGAGTCCAGCAGTATCAGCTGTGGCAAAGACCAAGTCGTCGACGTACACGAGGATGTAGAACGGCGGCAAAGAAGTGTCGGTGCGCAGAAACAGCGACGGGTCAGCAGTAGAGGGAGCAAACCCAAGAGCCGCAAGTGTAGTCCTCAGTGTGTCGTGCCACTCGCGCGGTGCCTGGCGGAGACTGTAGACTGGCCGTCGGAGGCTCCACTGGGTGCCGGGAGGGAAAGTCCCAGTGAAGCCAGGTGGACGGCGCAACCAGATCTCCTCGTGCAGGCTGCCCTGCAGGAAAGCAATGCTGAAGTCAAGGGAGTGAAGCTCGTAGTCACGCTGAGCGGCTATGTGTAGCAGCACACGAAGAGTGGTCATCTTTGGGGTGGAAGAGAAGGTCTGAAAGTAGTCAACTCCCTGCCGCTGACTGAAGCCACGAGCCACGTACCGCGCCTTGAAGACAGGTGGAGAGCCCGGCGGCCGCTTCACCCTGAAAATCCACATGCCACTGACGATGTTCGCCCCAGGAGGGGGAACCGCGTCAACATAGGTGCCTGTGGACTTCCAGGAAGCCATCTCTGCATCCATAGCTGCCTGCCACTGAGAGGAGTAGGGACCCTCTACGGCCTCCGCGTAAGAGCGCGGAGTCGGGATGTCTAGTGCATCCGGGTCTCCCTCAGGGGTAAGCAGTACGGACGCGAGATGAGGTGAAGCAGCAGCCAGACACTGGAACTCCTCCTGCCTGTCCTCAAGGACGTCCGTGCCAAGAGCACACTCACCCCCGACGGACGGAGGACAGACAGACGCTGACTCAGCAACAAGACTAGCAGCGTAGTCTAGACGATAGCGAGCAGCAAAGTCGACAAGCTCAGCAACTAAGGCAGACGCAGCAGTGGACTCAAAGGAGGGGTCAGTGACGACAGTAGCAAGGAGACGCGTGACAGTAGGACTGGCAGCACGAAGAGAGTCCGACTCAGGGTCGGTAAGCGCAGGAAGAGAGGACTCAGGAGGAAAGGGCTAAGGGGCACGCAGAGGAGCAGTGGACGGACGCAGAGACATCCGGTGCGTGCCAGGGATAGGAGGAGGACGCTGACGCGAACTGCGACCACTAGTGCGAGCAGAACGAAGAGGCGACGCAAGACGAGACGCAGGCTCACGACGCTCAGCAAGACCTCCAGTAGGACCAGTGTACGGAGAAGGAGAAGGCAGTGGGGAGGCCGGCGGTAACTGTGACTGTGACTGGAGAGGCGGTGGACAATTTAAGGGAGGAGGAAGACCATGAACCTGCTGAAGGAGCGGGACAAAGTACGGCCGAGGCCGCGCGGCGACTCTTGACATAGCAGGGATAGCACCAGCACCCCCAGCGGCAGCACCAGCGTCAACAGCACCTCCAGCTCCAGTACCTCCAGCAGCACCAGCAGCACCCGCAGCAGGACCGCCGCCAGGACTGACAGCAGTAGCCTCAGCGCCAACACCCTTAGCAGCTCCGACTCCAGTAGCACTCGCAGGACTAGCACCTCCGAGACCGGCGGCACCAGCACCCTCAGCAGCTGAAGAAGCACCAGCTCCTGTAGTACGCCTCCAGCGCCGGGCAAACCGCTCGCGCAGCTCCTGTGGAGAGAGTGGCTCCCGCCGAGACGAAGCACCCGGAGAACCACCAAGCCCAGCACCGCCAGACGCCACACGAGCAGGTCCAGCGATCGCGGGCTCCGCACCCCGAGGCTCAGTAGCTCCAGACTCAGCACCCCCAGGCTCAGCAGCTCTAGACGCAGCACCCCCAGGCGAAGGACCCCCAGGCTCAGCACCCCCAGTTGTAGTACCCCCAGGCCCAGCACCCCCAGTCGTAGCACCCCTAGGCTCAGCACCCCCAGTCTTAGCACCCCCAGGCTCAGCACCCCCTCGTGCAGCACCCCCAGAGTCAGCACCCCCAGGCTCAGCATCCGCAGCAGTACCAGAGTCACCAGCATCCTCGACCGGCTCGACTGCGTCTACCTGGGACACACCTGAAGGGGCAGGACCCTGAGGGGGGAGGGGGTCTACCTGTGGGGGACCTGGCACAAGGAAGTGCGGCGGCGGGGGGAGGGAAGGAGTGCGGTAGGGGAAGAGACGGTAGTAGGGGACTGACTCGTCCAACGTGACGTCCTGGGAGGACATAACACGACGAGAGGAGGGGTGGTAGAACTGCCACCCAGGGGCGTCAGTGGAGAAGCCAAGGAAGACACAGGGAGCAGCACGGGGGGACAGCTTGTCCGCAGACAAGTCGCGGACAAACGCCCGAGATCCCCAGACACGGAACGCAGACGCATTGCCGACCTTCCCCGTCCACAGCAAGGCTGGGGAGGTCTCCGGCCTGGAGACCCTGGGGTGAAGGTTGATCTGATGCGCCACGTACCGAACCGCAAACGGCCACAGAAAATGGGGGGCAGCCACATGCATCATGGACGTACGAGCGACGTGCATGACCATGCTAATGCGGTGCTCAGCAATCCCATTTTGCTGTGGAGAGTCCGGAAGCGTAAAGGTCTGGGGGATGCCTCGCGCACGACAGTAGGCTCGCAGAAGGCAAGAGGAGAACTCTCCGCCTCGGTCAGAGTGCAGACGCAGAACAGGAAAGTCTGAGCCGAAGCTCCTCCTGAGCTGGAGACGAGCTGCGCGGATCCAGTCGATCAACACCTCAGTGACATCACCCTTGCTGCGCAAGGGGAAGACTGTGGTGTAACGCGAGTAGTCGTCAACCACCAGCAGGAAGTAGCGCTCGTGACCCTGTCCACGGACGCGGGCCGGGCCCCACACGTCCATGTGAAGCGTCTGCAGCGGGGCCTCTGTCGGGGGAAACTGAGAGGAGTGAGGGGTAGCCCGGAGACGCCCGTCGACACAGGGGACACAAGAAGGACCAGGCCGTGGAGGAAGGGGATGTCAGTAGATCTGCACTGTGGATGCCCGATTGATCCTACGGGGGGTTACAGGCGCGTTTGCCTGGGGGGTTATGGGCGCACTCTGACCCGCAACTTAAAAAGCCCTTTTATCCCAATGGTCTAGTGGTTGGGATTCTGACATTGTATTAGAGCGAAGGTCTCGGGTTCGAATCCCGGTGTATGCACTTTGAGCATCCCAGTACGGGGGGGTGTCAGAGGTCCACTGGTGATCCCCGATTGATCCTAGGCAAGGGTTACAGGCACGTTGGCCTGGGGGGTTATGGGCGCACTGACCCGCTACTTAACAAGCCCTTCTATCCCAATGGTCTAGTGACTGGGATTCTGACATGGTGTCAGAGTGGTCTCGGGTTCGAATCCCGGTGTATGCACATGTAGGCCGTTGTGGCTGTGCTCAGTCCTGGGCCTCCCAGTGTGGGGGGGGTGTCAGTAGATCCGCACTGCGGATGCCCGATTGATCCTACGGGGGGTTACAGGCGCGTTTGCCTGGGGGGTTATGGGCGCACTATGACCCGTTACTTAACAAGCCCTTCTATCCCAATGGTCTAGTGACTGGGATTCTGACATGGTGTCAGAGTGGTCTCGGGCTCGAATCCGGGTGTATGCACATGTAGGCCGTTGCCGCTGTGCTCAGTCTTGGGCCTCCCAGTGTGGGGGAATGTCAGTAGATCTGCACTGTGGATGCCCGATTGATCCTACGGGGGGTTACAGGCGCGTTTGCCTGGGGGGTTATGGGCGCACCCTGACCCGCAACTTAAAAAGCCCTTTTATCCGAATGGTCTAGTGGTTGGGATCTGACAGGGGAGGGAGGGACTAGGGAAGACCAGAGACAAGGACACAGGAAGCCATGCCTCGGAGACGAGGCAGAGAGGGGTGACCAAGACGGTGGTGCCACAGGAGAGTCTCGTGAGACAGGAGGCGACACGAGCAGGGGGCAGACTCAGGACCAGACCTGGACACTGCAGCAAACACCTGACCCGACGCAGCTACCTGGCCAGACGCAGGGACAGGAGGGGACCGAGTGGTCAGGGTGTAGAGACTCGACCCCGGCCGACGCGAAATGTGGCCAGGTGCCGGCCCGTGCGGGCGTCCGAGCAGTGGGTCACCCGCTGACTCGCAGGAGTAAACTGGTGAACCCCCGCATCCTGCAGGTCAGCACCACTCACCAAGTTCGTCGAGAACGAGGGGAGGTAAAGACCAGACAAGGTGCAAGAGGGGGCAGCCGGACACGGGAGGACAGTGGAGAAGTGAGAGAGGACAGGACCCCCAGAGGGGTCTGCCAGGGAGACTGCAACTGGCCGGCCAAGCGGCGTGAGTGTGGTGCGGTCTCGAAAGAAGGAGCGAGAAGCCCCTGAGTCAAGTGTGAAGGTGAGGGAGGCCGAAGTCGACGCGGTACCTGAGAGCGCAGACTCACCAGCACCTAAGGACGCAGACGCAATGGCACCTAGAGCAGTAGCCTTATTAGCACCTAGCGCAGCATTACCAATGCCCGGGTCGGGCGGGAAACACCGGTAACAGTCACCCTCATCACTAATAGTCACAGCATACATGGCAGCAAGGATAGCATCAAAGTCAAGATCAAAGATAGCTACACCTGCCCTAGACAGCTCTCCCCAGCGGGGGATCTCACTAGCCTCCGGGAACTGCTGACGCCAAGCGTCCGTCAGGCGGCCAAAGCAGCGCTGGGTGGGGTGAGCACCCCCACACTGCTCACCCGCGCGGTCGGCGGAGCGAAGGACGTAGGTGCACGGACCAAAACCCCCACCACGCTGACGCTGTGTGTACCACTCACGGAGCTGCTGAGGAGGGGGGATGTCCCGAGAACGGTGCTGCTGGCGCGGACCACCACCGGAGCCGCTCCGCTGCGAAGCACCACCCCGACCAGCTCCACCTCCTCCGCCACCGCCACCTCCACCTCCGCCACCACCGCCGCCTCCGCTCCCACCGCTACCGCCTCCGCCGCCTCCGCCTCCGCTGGTGCCACCACCACCTCCACCCCCGCCACCACTCCCACCGCCACCCCCACTCCCTCCACCGCCTCCACCGCCACCTCCACCACCCTCGCTAGCTCCACCCGCGCCCTTGCCCCCCTTGCCCTTGCCAGAGCGGCGTCTCCCGTTAGGGGCACACGCCGCACCGACCGACTCAAGACCAACGAGGTCGGCCGCAGCAGCAGAGGCGACAGAGGGCAACAGGGGGGAAGGGGAACACCCCTCATAGATGGGGGTGCGAGGGTCACCACGAGAGGCTCCTACAGCAACTATGCTCTTCTCCGCTGCTAGGAGGGCCTTCTCTAGGAGGTCAACAGTGAGAGTGGTGGGACAGACTGAGAGGAAGTGGTCCCTGACTACGCGAAGGGAGTCAGGGAGGCGGGTGACTATATAATAGAGAGTGATGTACATGGGGGGGGGGGTTCTTGGCGCAGAAGTCAGCAGGAAGCGCGGCGCGGTAGCTAGTGTCACTAGTGCGGAGGTGCGTAGTGAGGTCAGCGACTGTGGGAAAGGCAGCAAGGTCAGGGAAGAGGTACGGTAGCATGAGGCGGCTCAGTGCAGCAGTGGCAGGGGAAGAGTAGCGCGCAACTACAGCATCGTACAAGGTCTGAGCACTCTTGTACTGACTAAAGTGCGCGCGCTCAGTGGTAGGCAGGTGGCGACGTACAGCAAGACGTGCAGCAGCATCGCGCGTGGCCCACTGGGAGCGAACAGTGGGGTCAGCATCAGCAGCAGGGGCAGGAGAGGCGCCAAAGGTGAGGTCAAAGAGGGAGAGACCGTCTGCCCTATCACACTGTAGGAAAAGCTGCAGGTCATCTACCCAAACTTCAAAGTCAATGGCTCGACCCTCAGCGTCAAAAGCGAGAACACTGGGGGTAGCCATGACAGCAGTAGACTAGCAGTACCAACTGTAGGACAGGGGCAGTGCCGTGACAGAAGCGCTGCTCTCACCGGACAGGGCGGGTCGGGCAGCTCAGCAGTACAGCAACACGGCAACACGGCTGCTCGGAAGGCTCAGCAGCAACTGCGGCTCCGTGGTGCTAGCGGCTCGGCTCCTCAGGCGGCTCGGGTGGCTCAGGCGGCTCGGGCGGCTCGGGCGGCTCGGGCGGCTCGGGCGGCTCGGGCTGGTCGGGCGGCTCGGGCGGCTCAGGAGAGTCGGGCGGCTTGGGCGGCTCGGGCAGCTCGGGCAGGTCGGGCGGCTCGGGCGGCTCGGGCGGTTCGGGCGGCTCGGGCGGCGCGGGCGGTGTAGGGCGGCAGGGCCGCTGGTGCGAGGGGCGGCGGGGCCGCTGAGAAGGGCGGCGGGGCCGCAGTTGAAGGGCGGCGGGGCGGCTGAGTAGGGCGGCGGGGCCGCTAGGGCGTAGGGGCCGCTATGGCGGCTCGACGAGGTGAGAGCCCGGAGCGCGACTCGGGCGGAGCGCGCTTCGGGCAGGAGAAAAAAAATGAAACTCGATGTGGTGGGCCCTAGGCACAGTTCCCAAGGGGGAACCTGCTCGATACCATGAGGAAAGTAGAACGAGAATGAATTGACTAAGGAATAGGAGTGATACAAATATGCAACCCTAGAAATGTGTACCCCATATAGACTACCCCACTATAGCCTACACAATATTATAATTTGACAGGAGGGACTGTGACAGGGGTGGAGATAGGAGGCGACAGGTGAAGCTGCAGTCACACGGGCAACAGGAGCGGAGCGCACAGTGGCTACCGAACGCACGAGGGCACCGGACTATGGGAGTATCTGGCTCCGCGGCTACGACGAGCGGCAGGAGCAACGGACCCACAGGCGACTGGCGAAGCAGGCTCCTAGGGCTACCGAGAGCACGAGGGCTCCGGACTACTGGCGCTGCTGACAACACGACGGCGACCTCCGCTCTACCTCCCCTAACAGTCCCACACCCCCTTCTCACACACCCTCTTGCTGCACCGCTGTCTCCACTCCCACGACACCCCCTTAGCTCCACTCCCCTCGGCTCCCACACATCCACCCCCCTTCAGCGGCACCTGCAGCAGTGGGAGACAAAGTAGGAGGAGGGGAAGGGTAGCACCCACACTCATCACCCCCACACCCGCCACCCCCATACCCTCCCCCCACGGCTGCAGAGGGTCCAGGAGCGGCGTCGCGGGCAGCTGCAGGGGCGGCTGCTCCAGGGGCCAGGGGCGGCTGCTGCAGGGGCGGCTGCTCCAGGGGCGGCTGCTCCAAGGGCGGTTGCTCCAGGGGCCAGGGGCGGCTCCTGCAGTGGCGGCTGCTTTAGTGGCCAGGGGCGGCTGCTCCAGGGGCCAGGGGCGGCTGCCGGTGCGGCTGCTCCAGGGGCCAGGGGCGGCTGCTGCAGTGGCGGCTGCTCCAGGGGCCAGGGGCGGCTGCTGCAGGGGCGGCTGCTGCAGGGGCGGCTGCTCCAGGGGCGGCGTCGCTGGTGCAGGGCAGGCCCGCGCGTTGCTGCAAAGCAGGCGCGGGCGCAGGGGAGGCAGAGGCGGCGACCAGGGGGGGGTGCGCCGCGACGAGCAGGGACATCGCCCAGGGGGCGCCGCGACGAGCAGGGGCGGCGCCCCGCGGGTCCCGCAGGGGCGTCTCGACGAGCAGGAGCGGCGACGCACGGGTCCCGCAGGGGCGTCGCAACGAGCAGGAGCGGCGCCTCTGCAGGGCGCCGCGAAGGGCAGGGTACGGGCGGGCAGAACAGGCCTGCGCGCGGACAGGAAGACTCCGCGCGCCCGGGGCGCACGACGGGCAGAAAACCGCCGTGCTCCCCGAGCACACGGCGGGCAGAAAATCGCCGTGCGCCCCGGGCGCACGGCAAGGAAAATACACCGCGCGCCCGAGGCGCGCGGCAGGATGACAGGCAGCGGAAGCATGGGCCCACAGGCCAAGATCTAAGAAGCTCTGATACCATGTCAGAATCAAGAAGTGCAGGTAGGCTTAGGAGCCATAGCTATGGTAGCTTAGTAGCTTAGGTTTTAGGGTTCAAGGGGAATGTCGAGAGAGTTGCAAAGGAGAAAAGATGTTCGATAAAGAGAGAAGGTACAAGGATATAGGCAAAGCAAGCAAGGTGCACCACCAAACAATGTAACACTACACTAACTATCGCTACAAGCAGTTTATATAAGAAATATATTTCAACATACCCATCCTGCTCCAACTCCTGCGGCGATCCCGGATGCTGTCGCCATGGGCGTAGCTGTCCCAACTGCGGATGCAGAAGAGGAAGAGGAGACCGAGCTCTTTGGGGACGTTATTGCACAAACTCTACAAGGGAACGGCGCTCGTGGTAAGTTTTTCCGCGCGTTCCGTTTGTGTTGAGTACTACCCCCGTTACTCACCTCCGTTTTCTATTCCGTGCAGGTCTCACCGTCTATGCCCGTACCTTGAAGCAGGCGGGCGTTAATCCTAGTCCAGAGGCCGACAAGTTTCATCGCGAGTCGCGTGAAAACCCGGTCAATCCGAGCCTTCGTGCGCAGGCTGCACTTGCTCGCGAGTCTGTGCAGTTGCTGCAGTCCGATTGCAAGACGAAGGATGTTCAGATCCTGAAAGCACTTGGCATCGCCGGTTCTCTCGCCAACGCCGTTTCGAGCACATGAGATTGTTTATCTGGATTTCGGGGTGGGTTCATTTCTGTCTCGTTTCGTACTCTGTTTACCCTGGCTCTTACGTGATGCGTGCTCCTGTACATATTTCAGAGAATGATGTCAGAAACCGTCAACGATTTCCTCTACGAAGGCGACCACATCAACATGTCGCCGAAGAGGAGTGATTTTGTTCGCCGCCTAGTAGGTAAGCAATCGATCTAGATTGCAGCCTGTGTTCTTGGTGCTACTGTTGCGATATGTGTTACTGATGCCCCCCGTGTTTGTACTTCGCACAGCACATTCAGGTTTCACGGCAGGCAGGGACGAAGCAGTGAGGCTGGTCGCGCACATAAAGGACAAGGATATCGTAAAGAAAAGGGAGAAGCGGTTCGACAACCGCATTGGCAAGATCTACGGTGGCTGCAGGAAGAGCTCGCGGTTGATACGGGGCGCGCGGCTGTTGCTGCTTAGGCGTGCTCCAAACGGGACCATCCGAACGGTGCAACCGGACAATTTCGCTTCCCGCTGCCATACTTACGTGGGAGTGTACGGCAGCAGTAAGTGTTTGCCCGTGTGAATGTCACTAACCTCGTACTTTGTATCATTTTGTTAGCTGTAGTTAATATTTTGTCCTTGTTTGTGCTCACCCTGTCATTATAAAGCAGCTTGTACTTTCTGTCACCGTTACTCCTTTCTCTGTGCTTTGTGGTTTTGTCACAGGGTTGAAGGGCATAGAGTGGCACCTTCTTGGCGGCCACCCTTTTTCCAGCCCTGCCTTCATGGCGTGTGCGTGCCTGTTTGCGACAGAGGCTGCACCAGGCGCCCTACTGCCGCTCTATGCATCGCAGCTGCTCCTCATTCTTGCAGTTGTAAGTCTTATTGCATCTGTTACAGCATTTCTTCAAAACTTTTGTGTGATCTTACAACCCTCTTTTGTGTTGTCCATTGTATGCAGGTTCGTTTTAGGCTACGTCACCCCACTTGCAACAAGCTTCAACTTGGTCGCTCTGGTGATTCTCTCGCCATTTCCAGGCAAGCGCGCATTGTGCAGCGCTATATCAATAGCATGGGCGTGCCTCAGGGTGAGTTCATTGGCATTGGGCGCATTTGTTTGGCGCAGTGGGTGACCATCCCCCAGGAGGCTCTGGATGCGGATGTTCTGGGGGATGAGGATGCGGAGGATGAGTTAGATTAGGATGAGGTGGTAGATGATGAGTCTGTGAAAAATGAGGAATGAAGAAGAGAGGGTTTGCACTAGCTGCAGTTGGCATACATATAGGAAACCCTAATTGGGTTGTACTCGCCATAGAGTACCCCACTGCAGGCTAGACAATTATGACATTCTGACACACCCCCATAGCCAAAGTGGGGTGTAATCAGCACAATGAGCAAGCAGGCATAGAGCAGGAGTTCACAATAGGGAGCAAAGCTAAAGTTAATCACAGCGGGCAAGTGAGGAGGAGGAGGAACTGTGGAGGGAGAGAAGATGGGAGGCAACGACTGAAGCTGCAGAGGCACGGGCACAGGAGCGGCTGACTTAGTGGCTACTGAAGCAAGGGCGACGGACTACTAGAGTAACTGGCTCCGCGGCTATAGACGAGCGGCAGGAGCAACGGACCCACTGGCGACTGGTGCAACAGGCTCACTGGCTACCGAAGCAAGGGCGACGGACTACAGGCGCTGCAGGCGACACAACAGCTACCTTCACACAACCTCCTCCAGCTGCCCCACACCTCTCGACACACACCCCCTGCTCAAACCCTAGTTCTACTCCCAAAGCACCCCCCTTTCACACACCCCCTGCTGCACCCTAGGTTCACTCACACCCCACCCCCTAGCACCACTCCGTCAACTCCCACATACCCACCCCCCTCAGCGGCAGCTGCAGCTGTGGGAGACAGAGGAGGAGGAGCAGGGGAGACCACACACCCGCCACCCCCTACTCGCCACCCCCAAACCCTAACAAAGGGCAGGGCGGGATGGCGGGTAGGGAGGTTACGGGGGGGGGGAGGGGGGGGGGGGGCGACGCGCGGCCTCCTAGGGCGCCAAAGCAGGCGGCAGAAGGGGCGACGCTCGCTCCCCCCCCCCAGGTAGCCGCGGCCCCCCAGGGAGCCGCGACGGGCGACGGGAAAAGCGGTGCACGTGCCCCCGGTGCGCCGCGACAGGCGGCGGAGCATGGCCAGGGCGGGGCCGGGGCAGGGTCGAGGCAGAGCCGAAAGGGGCGGCGACGGGGCCGCAAGGGGCGGCGACGGGGCCGCTGGAGGCGGCGACGGGGCCGATAGGGGCGGCGACGGGGCCGCGAAGTGGCCGCGAGGGGCCTGGAAGGGCGGCGACGGGCCGCTAGGGGCGGCGACGGGGCCGCTGGAGGCGACGACGGGGCTGATAGGGGCGGCGACGGGGCCGCGAAGGGGCCGCGAGGGGCCTGGAAGGGCGGCGACGGGCCGCTAGGGGCGGCGACGGGGCCGCGAAAGGGCCGCAAGGGGCCTGAAAGGTCGGCGACGGGGCCGTTAGGGGCGGCGACAGGGCCTCGAAGGGGCCGCGAGGGGCCTGGAAGGGCGGCAACGGGGCCGCGAAGGGGCCGCGAGGGGCCGAGAAGGGCGGCGACGGGGCCGCAAGGGGTTACGACGGGGCCGCTAAGGGTCGCGCGAGGGGCACACCAGGGGGCGTACAACACACAGAGTAGCAGCGGAAGCAGTTAGGTGTTAGAATGCTAAGAGGGTATGCAAGGTCAGGTCGTGTGCAGGTCATCAGGTACATGACACAGCCAACAAGCTCTGGGTACGGGCCACTCGACTCTACGGACTCATCCGAAGGCAGAGCTGAGAGTGAGTGGCGAGTAGACAGAGGAGTGGCCTGAGGCGAGGAGTACGTGAAGCCGAAGCGCTGAAGGACCTGCTGCACCATGTGTGACTGAGTCAGGGTAATGGTGGGGCGTGCTCTGTCCCGAGTGATCTGCAAGCCAAGGTAGCTGCGCAGTTCACCCAGGTCTGTGCACGTGTGTCTCTTCTGCAGCTCTGACTTCACGTGGGCGAGTCCAGCAGTGTCAGCTGTGGCAAAGACCAAGTCGTCGACGTACACGAGGATGTAGAATGGCGGCAAAGAAGTGTCGGTGCGCAGAAACAGCGACGGGTCGGCAGTAGAGGGAGCAAACCCAAGAGCCGCAAGTATAGTCCTCAGTGTGTCGTGCCACTCACGCGGTGCCTGGCGCAGACCGTAGACTGGCCGCCGGAGGCTCCACTGGGTGCCAGGAGGAAAAGACCCAGTGAAACCAGGTGGGCGACGCAGCCAGATCTCCTCGTGCAAGCTGCCCTGCAAGAAAGCAGTGCTGAAGTCAAGAGAGTGTAGCTCGTAGTCACGGTGAGCTGCTACGTGCAGCAGTACCCGAAGAGTGGTCATCTTCGGGGTGGGAGAGAAGGTCTGAAAGTAGTCAACTCCCTGCCGCTGACTGAAGCCACGAGCCACGTAACGCGCCTTGAAGACAGGCGGAGAACCCGGCGGCCGCTTCACCCTGAAAATCCACATGCCACTGACGATGTTCGCCCCAGGAGGGGGAACAGCGTCAACGTAGGTGCCTGTGGACTTCCAGGAAGCCATCTCTGCGTCCATAGCTGCCTGCCACTGAGAGGAGTAGGGACCCTCTATCGCCTCCGCGTAAGAGCGCGGAGTCGGGATGTCAAGTGCATCCGGGTCTCCCTTAGGGGTAAGCAGTACGGACACGAGATGAGGTGAAGCAGCGGCCAAGCACTGGAACTCCTCCTGCCTGTCCTCAAGGACGTCCGTGCCAAGGGCACACTCACCCCCGACGGACGGAGGACAGACAGACGCAGACTCAGCAACAAGACTAGTGGCGTAGCCTAGGCGACAGCGAGCAGCAAATTCGACGAGCTCAGCAACTAGGGCAGACGCATCAGTGGACTCAAAGAAAGGGTCAGTGACAACAGTAGCAAGGAGATGCGTGACAGTAGGACTGGCAGCACGAAGAGAGTCCGGCTCCGGGTTGGCAAGAGTAGGAACAGAAGACTCAGGAGGAGAAGGTAAAGGGGCACGCAGAGGAGAAGTGGATGGACGCAGAGACATCCGGTGTGTGCCAGGGACAGGAGGAGGACGCTGACGCGAACCGCGACCACTAGTGCGAGCAGCACGGACAGGCGACGCAGGGCAAGACGCAGGCTCACGACGCTCAGCAAGACCTCTAGTAGGAGCAGTGTAGGGAGACGGTGCAGGCAGTGGAGAGGCCGGCTGTAACTGTAACTGCGACGGGACAGGCTGTGGACACTCTAAAGGAGGAGGAGGACCAGTAGAAGACGGGAGACCAAGAACATGCTGAAGGAGCTGAACGAAGTACGGCCGAGGCCGCACGGCGACTCCAGACACAGCAGGGATAGCACCAGTACCCCCAGTGGCAGCACCAGCACCAGTAGTAGCTCCAGCTCCAGTACCCCCAGCAGCACCAGTAGTACCCCCAGCAGGACCGCCTCCACGACCGACAGCAGTAGCCTCCGCGCCAACACCCGCAGCAGCTCCAGCTCCAGAAGTACCCGCAGGTCCAGCAGCTCCAGTACTCCCGGTACGAGCACCTCCGGGACCCGTGGCACCAGCTCCCTCAGCAGCAACAGAACCTCTAGTACCCGCAGCACCTCCAGCTCCAGCAGCTCGCCTCCAGCGACGGGCAAACCACTCACGCAGCTCCTGTCGAGAGAGTGGCTCCCGGCGAGAAGAAGCACCTAGAGAACCGCCAGGCATAGCACCAGCAGGCCCAGCTCCCTCACGCTCCGCACCCCCAGGCTCAGCACCCCCAGGCTCAGCACCCCCAGGCGTAGCACCCCCAGGCTCAGCACCCCCAGACTCAGTACCCCCAGGCTCAGCACCCCCAAACGTAGTACCCTCAGGCTCAGCACCCCCAGGCGTAGCACCCACACGCTCAGCACCCCCAGAGTCAGCACCCCCAGGCTCAGCACCCTCAGCAGCACCAGAGTCACCACCGACCTCGACAGGCTCAACAGCGTCTACCTGGGACACACCTGAAGGGGCAGGACCTTGAGGGGGGAGGGGGTCTACCGGGGGGGGACCTGGTACAAGGAAGAGCGGTGGCGGGGGGAGGGACGGAGTGCGGTAGGAGAAGAGGCGGTAGTAGGGGACCGACTCGTCGAACGTGACGTCCTGGGAGGACAGAACACGGCGAGAGGTGGGGTGGTAGAACTGCCACCCTGGCGCGTCAGGGGGGAACCCCAGGAAGACGCAAGGAGCAGCACGAGGGGACAGCTTGTCCGCAGAAAAGTCGCGGACAAACGCCCGAGATCCCCAGACACGGAACGCAGACGCATCGCCAACCTTCCCCGTCCACAGCAAAGCTGGGGAGGTCTCCGGCATGGAGACCCTGGGCTGAAGGTTGATCTGATGCGCTGCGTACCGAACCGCAAACGGCCACAGAAAATGGGGGGCAGCCGCATGCATCATGGATGTACGGGCGACGTCCATGACCATGCCAATGCGGCGCTCAGCAATCCCATTTTGCTGTGGAGAGTCCGGAAGCGTGAAGGTCTGGCGGATGCTTCGTGCACGACAGTAGGCTCGCAGAAGGCAAGAGGAGAACTCTCCGCCTCTGTCAGAGTGCAGACGCAGAACAGGAAAGTCCGAGCCGAAGCTCCGCCTGAGCTGGAGACGAGCTGCGCGGATCCAGTCGATCAACACCTCAGTGACATCACCCTTGCTGCGCAAGGGGAAGACTGTGGTGTAACGCGAGTACTCGTCAACCACCAGCAGGAAGTAGCGCTCGTGACCCTGTCCACGGACGCGGGCTAGGCCCCACACGTCCATGTGAAGCGTCTGCAGCGGGGCCTCTGTCGGAGGAAACTGGGAGGAGTGAGGGGTAGCCCATTGGCGCCCCTCAACACAGGGGACGCAGGAAGGGCCAGGCCCCGGAGGAAGGGGAGGGAGGGACCGGGGAAGACCAGAGACAAGGACATAGGAGGCCATGCTTCGGAGACGAGGCAGGGAGGGGTGACCAAGGCGGTGGTGCCAGAGGAGAGTCTCGTGAGACAGATGGCGACACGAGCAGGGGGCAGACTCAGGACCAGACCTGGACGCTGCAGCTAACACCTGACCCGACGCAGCTACCTGACCAGACGCAGGGACTGGAGGAGACGCAGTGGTCAGTGTGTACAGGCTCGACCCTGGCCGACGTGTAAACATGGCCAGGTGTCGGCCTATCCGAGCGTCCGTGCAGTGGGTCACCCGCTGACTCGCAGGAGTGAACTGGTGAACCCCCGCATCCTGTAGGTCAGCACCACTCACCAAGTTTGTAGAGAACGAGGGGAGGTAAAGACCAGACAGGGTGCCAGAGTGGGCCGTCGGACAAGGGAGGACAGTGGAGATGTGAGCAAGGACAGGACCCCCAGAGGGGTCTGCCAGGGAGACCGCAACTGGCCGACCAAGCGGCGTGAGTGTGGTGCGGTCTCGAAAGAAGGAGCGAGAAGCCCCCGAGTCAAGTGTGAAGGTGTGGGAGGCCGAAGCCGACGCAGTACCTGAGAGTGCAGACTCACCAGTACGGGAGGAAGTAGACGCACTAGCACCTAGAGCAGCAGCCTCGCTAGCACCTAGAGCAGCAGCCTCACCAGCACCTAGAGCAGTAGGCTCAATGCCCGGGTCGGGCGGGAAACACCGGTAACAGTCACCCTCCTCACTAATAGACACAGTATACATAGCAGCAAGAATAGCATCAAAGTCAAGGTCAAAGATAGCTACCCCTGCCCTAGACAGCTCGCCCCAGCGAGGGATCTCAGTGGCCTCAGGGAACTGGTGACGCCAAGTGTCCGTCAGGCGGCCAAAGCAGCGCTGGGTGGGGTGCGCACCCCCACACTGCTCATCCGCATGGTCGCCGGTGCGCAGGACGTAGGTGCACGGACCAGTACCCCCACCCCGCTGGCGTGCAGCGTACCACTCACGGAGCTGCTGAGGGGACAGGGTCTCCCGGCTGCGCTGCTGCTACTGGCGTTGACCACCACCGGAGCCACTCCTCTGCGAAGAGCCACGACCTCCTCCTCCTCCTCCCCTGCCACCGCCTCCTCCACCTCCGCCACCTCCACCACCTCCGCTCCCACCGCCACCGCCGCCGCCGCCTCCGCCTCCACTGCCGCCGCCGACACCTCCACCCCCGCCACCACTCCCACCACCACCCCCACCCCCTCCACTGCCTCCACCGCCGCCTCCACCGCCTCCGCTAGCTCCTCCAGCGCCCCTGCCCCCCTTGCCCTTGTCAGAGCGACGCTTCCCACTAGGGGTAGACGCCGCATCGACCGACTCCAGACCAACGAGGTCGGCCGCAGCAGCAGAGGCAACAGAGGGCAAAAGAGGGGAGGGGGAACACCCCTCACAGATGGGGGTGCGAGGGTCACCACGAGAGGCTCCTACAGCTACTATGCTCTTTTCTGCTGCTAGGAGGGTCTTCTCGAGGAGGTCAACGGTGAGAGTGGTGGGGCAAACCGAGAGGAAGTGGTCCCTGACTACGCGAAGGGAGTCAGGGAGACGGGTGACTATGTAGTAGAGGGTGATGTACATGGGGGGGGGGGGTTCTTGGCGCAGAACTCAGCAGGAAGCGCAGCGCGGTAGCGAGTGTCACTAGTGCGGAGGTGCGTAATGAGGTCAGCGACTGTGGGAAAGGCAGCAAGGTCAGGGAAGAGGTACGGTAGCATGAGGCGGCTCAGTGCAGCAGTGGCAGGGGAAGAGTAGCGTGCAACTACAGCGTCGTACAAGGTCCGAGCACTCTTGTACTGGCTAAAGTGCGCACGCTCAGAGGTAGGCAGGTGGCGACGCACAGCAAGACGTGCAGCAGCATCGCGCGTGGCCCACTGTGAGCGAATAGTGGCGTCAGCATCAGCAGCGGGGGCAGGAGAGGCACCAGAAGTGAGGTCAAAGAGGGAGAGGCCGTGTGCCCTATCGCAATGTAAGAAAAGCTGCAGGTCATCTATCCAGACGTCAAAGTCAATGGCCCAACCCTCAGCATCAAAAGCAAGGACACTAGGGGTAGCCATGACAGCAGTAGACTAGCAGCGCAAACAGTAGGGTGAGGGCAGTGCTGTGAAAGAGGCGCTGCTCTTATCGGACAGGGCGGCTCGGGCGGCTCGGCTGCAGGGCGGCTCGGCGGCTCGGCTGCTCGGCGGCTCGGCTCCTGGGCGGCTCGGCGGCTCGGCTGCTGGGCGGCTCGGCGGCTCGGCTGCTGGGCGGCTCGGCGGCTCGGCTGCTCGGCGGCTCGGCGGCTCGGCTGCTGGGCGGCTCGGCGGCTCGGCGGCTCGGCTGCTGGGCGGCTCGGCGGCTCGGCTGCTGGGCGGCTCGGCTGCTGGGCAGCTCGGCTTGTGGGTGGCTCGGCTGCTGGGCGGCTCGGCGGCTGGGCGGCTCGGTTGCTGGGCAGCTTGGCTGCTGGGCGGCTCGGCGGGGCCGCTGAGAGGGTAGCGTCCGGGGCCGCTGGGAGGAGGCGGCGGGGCCGCTGAGAGGAGGCGGCAGGGCCGCAAAGGTAGGTGGCGGGGCCGCAGGTAGTTGGCGGGGCCGCTAGTAGGTGGCGGGGCCGCACGTAGGTGGCGGGGCCGCAGGTAGGTGGCGGGGCCGCAGGTAGGCGCCGGGGCCGCACAGGTTGGTGGCGGGGCCGCGGGTAGGTGGCGGGGCCGTAGGTAGGTGGTGGGGCCGCTGGTAGGTGGCGGGGCCGCAAGTAGGTGGCGGGGCCAGCAGGAAGGTGGCGGGGCCGCACAGGTAGGTGGCGGGGCCGCGGGTAGGTGGCGGGGCCGCTGGTAGGTGGCGGGGCCGCACAGGTAGGTGGCGGGGCCGCACAAGTAGGTGGCGGGGCCGCGGGTAGGTGGCGGGGCCGCTGGTAGGTGGCGGGGCCGCAGGTAGGTGGCGGGGCCGCACAGGTAGGTGGCGGGGCCGCGGGTAGGTGGCGGGACCGCCGGTAGGTGGCGGGGCCGCAGGTAGGTGGCGGGGCCAGCAGGTAGGCGCCGGGGCCGCACAGGTAGGCGTCGGGGCTGCAGGTAGGCGCCGGGGCCGGAAAGGGCGGCGTTAGGGCCGCAGGGCGGCGCGAGGGCCGCTGGGTAGGCGATGAGGCCGCAGGGCGGCGGATCGGGGCCGGGTAAGGGCGGCGCGATGGCCGCGGGCTAGGCGACGAGGCCGCCAGGCGGCGGGTCGGGGCTAGGAAGGACGGCGCGAGGGCCGCAAGGCAGGCGACAGGGCCGCTAGGGCGGCGCGACGGGGCGAGAAAAAAGGGGGGAGCGCGACTCGGGCTAGGACTGAGCGCGCTCCGGGCAGAAAAAAAAATGTCGAATTGGTGGGCCCTAGGAACAGTTCCCACGAGGGAACCTGCTCGATACCATGTTAGAATAGAAACGAGAATGAATGAACTATGAATGAATTGGGTACAAGTACTAACCCTTATTGGGTTGTACCCCTTATGGGCTACCCCACTATAGCCTACACAATATGCATGAGCTATAATGTTCTGACATTAGGTGGGCCCACAAGCCAGGAGCATAGATGCTCTGATAGCATGTGAAAAATGAGGAATGAAGAAGAGAGGGTTTGCACTAGCAGCAGTTGGCATACATATAGGAAACACTGATTGGGTTGTACTCGCTATAGAGTACCCCACTGCAGGCTAGACAATTATGACATTCTGAAAGAGTCTGGGGATGGGGATGCTTCTTGAATGCTATATTTTGTATGCATGCAGTTTTATTAGTGTAGGTTTCAATTAATGATGCTGAACCTATTAATAGGTGTTTTAGGAAAAACCTGCTTATTACTGTATTGGTCTGTTTTGACGGATTGTTATAATTTGGCTTTTTTCAATTTTATAGCATGCAATGTAATTTGGTAACAATTGTTACCGATATACCCGGTAACATGTAACCCAATTTGCAGTGTACCCAGGTAACTAGGTTATCGATGTAACGTAGCCCAGAATTTTGTAACCTTGTTGGCCATGTGGTAACCACTGGGCAACTGTATGTTAAGATACTAAGCATGGGTAGGCTTAGGAGCCATAGGTTTAGTAGCTTAGTGATCGAGTTCGAGGGTAAGGAGAAGAGTCGAGAAAGTTGAGAGGGGAATGATGTTCACTATAGCACAAGAGTACATATAGCAAACAGAGCATGCAAGGTGCACCACCAACTAGAAAGTTATATGACTACAATGTTCTACACTACAGGCAGTTATAGAACAATATATAGAATTATATATTAGTCTGACACTGTATTGCCGCCTCGGCTGCAAAAGTGATCCGTTGTAAGCAAACCTGAGTTTGTGGACAAGAAAACTTTGCCTAAATGATAATCACACACAATTTGTTTCGGGAGTTTTTATTACACAGTGTCGAGTCACTTTATGGCGAGCAGTCACACTTCGATTTACTCGCAAATGTTTTGCAGCATTCGGAATCTCTGGATCCGCGAACAAAACATTGTACCAAACCCCATTCCGCATTGCGCTGTGTACAGTTCTTTCGCGCTTTGGCAAATGGCGAGTTCGATTGTGGAGGGAAACCAGGGGTTGGGAATGATGCCGCGCGGGATGACGAATTCAACCTGCAAGTGACACGCTGTAATTGTTGATTGCAACACGCCAATCCCTGGCATCGGGAAATTTTCCCCAGCGATGTCTATCAAACCTCAAGTCAATGGATGGCATGACGTTTTACACACAGGTACACGTTCCGATGCATCATCCGATCATCCAAAATGTCAACTCTTTTGGCACCCGCGGATGGGTGGAGAGCGGAGTTTCCACCGCATTATCCGGCAGGTGGGCAATCGGCGGGTGGGCCATCTAGTCAGCAGCACACCCTACTATTGCACCATCGGAAACCAGTCAAAAGCTTTTGGATGAACTCAGGATCTACAGTACGAGCGACGTGTACATCCCCAGCTTCGGCTGGCATCGACCGCGCTGTCGGAATGTAATCGGGACGGTGCAGCTCAGCCCAGAATGCAGCCCAGCGCTGCAGCGCCGCAGTCCAGCGTGGAAAGGCAGACTCTGCAATCGGATTGGAATCTTTTTGAAAGTTCCATTTTCGACTTGCACCGTTGGGATCCAGCTCTCACGTGTTCGTGCGCGCTGCGCAGCTTACTGGCGTTTCAACTGTTGAGCTCACGCCTCACCACACTCCCTCCAATCCCAGCTCGTCTTCAGACCGTCATGCTGGAGCTGAGTCAGATTAAGTCAAGCTATCCACATCATTGAGTCAATCTGTCCACGTCAGATCTAATAGATGCGCTGGCTGGCGAGTTGTGTACTGACGTGAGCAACGGAAAGTCAAACTCTTTTGGCACCAGAAGAACGGAAGGACGCAGATTTTTTCGTAGAGGAAGGGCGGAGTTCCAGTGGACGCATCCGGCAGGAGGCGGAACTGGACAGAAAGTATTTCAGCAATGGGGCCATCCCAGTCGGCACATCATTCATTCCATCATTCCCAGTCGGCTGAACAAGCAATACCTCTCCCGAACGTGGCTTCGCTTTCAATCTGAGATTGCTCACCTGTTCCACATCGTCTGTCATCGCTGAGATAACTCGGATCAACTATGGCTGCACTCTTCGTGGCTAGTAGGATGCGAGGCTCTAACCTTGTACTTGCTGCCGCACTGGCTACTCTCATGCTCTCAGGTATGCGCATTCCTTCACCCTTGCAAACAGTTATCTACGGATGGATCCGCACATTCCTGCACATACATGTTTTCTTTGTTTCTCTTTTGCCTTATGATCTCCAACCCTCAGCCACTAACCATATTCTTCTTCCCCCCCACCGTTTTGCCCAGCCTGTGCGCCCAGAGTTGTGGTTGCCATTCGCCTGCTATCGTGCCCAGTGGGCCAAGACAAGGACGCAGACGGCAACTGCGTTGGTGAGTGCTGGCGGAAGGAGTGAATGCAACATCATTGCTCCACTGCAGCCTTTCATCGTTTGGTAACTGCATTTGAATGTGACAACTTCTTCTGACGCCCATGTGTCTGTGTCTGACCTCTGCTCCCCGCGTGCCTGTATCTAACCCCCACGTGCCTGCGTGCAGACTCGTGCGTGGTGCGCAACTGCGGCACCAACGCGAGGTGCCTCAAGAACGAGGCGGGCTGGGCGGACTGCGTGTGCGACAGGGGCTTCAAGCTGCTGCCCGATGCCTCCTGCGCCCGTGAGTTCAGCCTCACCCACCCTTGTTGCTTCCCATATCCACTCCTGCCCGGATGCTGATGCCCTCTACATGTGTGCAGTCCTTAGTTTCTTGGCAGCGCTTAAATTTTCCTTGCTGAAGGTAACGCCCATGCCATTGCTGCCTCTTGTTGTTAACCCTCCCAGCCGTATCTAACGGCCTCTGAGCGTCATGTGACCGCTCCAACATCCTCTAATCTCCTCACCTGTCTCTGTCTCTTGTGCTTATTGTGCTGTCGTCCCTCTCGTGCTGAACCTGGCAGAGGTGTGTACCGCAGAGGACTGTGGGAAGAACGGCTATTGTGAGGAGGACCAGGGAGTCTCCTCCTATCATTGCAACCCTGGCTTTGCCAAGATCGCGGATGGCTGTGTTGGTGAGTGCTGTTTGCCCACGTTGTGCTGAGAAGTCGCGCTGTGGCTGCTCCTTTATGGCTTTGCTCGATTCTAACAGTTGTTGTCCCCTTTTGACTCTTCCCTCACTAGATACATGTGTGCTCCAGGCGTGTGGTGAAAACGGCTGCACTAAGGACTCAGACGGGGTGGCATCCTATTTCTGTGACCTTGGCTTCGAGCTGGAGAAGGATGGCAGAACATGCACAGGTAGCTGTGTGCTGCTGCTCATGTGTTGTGTGCTGCTGCTCATGTATTGTGTGCTGCTGCTGATGTGCTGTGCTGCTGCTGATGTGCTGTGCTGCTGCTGATGTGCTGTGGGCTGCTGCTGATGTGTTGTGTGCTGCTGCTGATGTGTTGTGTGCTGCTGCTGATGTGTTGTGTGCTGCTGCTGATGTGTTGTGTGCTGCTGCTGATGTGTTGTGTGCTGCTGCTGATGTGTTGTGTGCTGCTGCTGATGTGTTGTGTGCTGCTGCTCATGTGTTGTGTGCTGCTGCTCATGTGTTTTGTGCTGCTGCTCATGTGTTGTGTGCTGCTGCTCATGTGTTGTGTGCTGCTGCTCATGTGTTGTGTGCTGCTGCTCATGTGTTGTGTGCTGCTGCTCATGTGTTGTGTGCTGCTGCTCATGTGTTGTGTGTTGCTGCTCATGTGTTGTGTGCTGCTGCTCATGTGTTGTGTGCTGCTGCTCATGTGTTGTGTGCTGCTGCTCATGTGTTGTGTGCTGCTGCTCATGTGTTGTGTGCTGCTGCTCATGTGTTGTGTGCTGCTGCTCATGTGTTGTGTGCTGCTCCTGATGTGTTGTGTGCTGCCGCTCATGTGTTGTGTACTGCTGCTGATGTGTTGTGTGCTGCTGCTCATGTGTTGTGTGCTGCTGCTCATGTGTTGTGCGCTGCTGCTCATGTGTTGTGTGCTGCTGCTCATGTGTTGTGCGCTGCTGCTCATGTGTTGTGTGCTGCTGCTCATGTGTTGTGTGCTGCTGCTCATGTGTTGTGTGCTGCTGCTCATGTGTTGTGTGCTGCTGCTCATGTGTTGTGTGCTGCTGCTCATGTGTTGTGTGCTGCTGCTCATGTGTTGTGTACTGCTGCTCATGTGTTGTGTGCTGCTGCTCATGTGTTGTGTGCTGCTGCTCATGTGTTGTGCGCTGCTGCTCATGTGTTGTGTGCTGCTGCTCATGTGTTGTGTGCTGCTGCTCATGTGTTGTGTGCTGCTGCTCATGTGTTGTGTGCTGCTGCTCATGTGTTGTGTGCTGCTGCTCATGTGTTGTGTGCTGCTGCTCATGTGTTGTGTGCTGCTGCTCATGTGTTGTGTGCTGCTGCTCATGTGTTGTGTGCTGCTGCTCATGTGTTGTGTGCTGCTGCTCATGTGTTGTGTGCTGCTGCTCATGTGTTGCGTGCTGCTCCTCATGTGTTGTGTGCTGCTGCTCATGTGTTGTGTGCTGCTGCTCATGTGTTGTGTGCTGCTGCTCATGTGTTGTGTGCTGCTGCTCATGTGTTGTGTGCTGCTGCTCATGTGTTGTGTGCTGCTGCTCATGTGTTGTGTGCTGCTGCTGATGTGTTGTGTGCTGCTGCTCATGTGTTGTGTGCTGCTGCTCATGTGTTGTGTGCTGCTGCTCATGTGTTGTGTGCTGCTGCTGCCTTACTACTTGACATATGCAATCCGTGTTTCAGCTTCTACACATGCTGTTATGTATTCCGGCCAGATGTGCTGACTGATGGTGTGTACTGTATGCTGCTCAAATGCATTTCTGCTTCCCAAATGCACCATATCATGCTTCTGCCCACCACGTGCTCTCTGCCCCAAACTGTGACTGCTTCCCGACCCACACGTGCTCTCTGCCCCAAACTGTGACTGCTTTCTACCCGCACGTGTGCAGACGTGTGTGCGGTGCGCAACTGCGGCCCCAACGCCAACTGCCTCAAGACCGAGGGAGGCTGGGCGAACTGCGTGTGCCAAAGGGGCCAACAGCTGCTACCCAATGCGTCCTGCACGCGTGAGTGCCTTCACCCACCCTGCACCCTGTTTGCTGCTTTCCTTATCCGTTTTTGAGGCGCCTCGAAGAGAGCGAGGGAGGCTGGGCGAACTGTGTGTGCCAGAGGGGGCAACAGCTGCTGCCCAATGCCTCCTGCACGCGTGAGTTGCCTGAGCCCAATGCACCCTTCTTGCTTCCCTTATCCGCTGCTGCCCAATCTATCCTGCATGCATGAGTCGACTGTGCCTCAGTCACCCATCCTTGTTGCTTCCCTTCCTCAAGTGATATTTGCCGCTGCATGATGAGTCCTGTGCATGTCAAATTGCGCCGCTACTGATGCTCTAATTCATGCTTGTTGCCTAATGGGCAGTTCTGCCTGCCATCGCACGTCAAGGCTAATGGGCTTGAATCCTCGTGTCCAAGGCATAACACCTGTGCCATTGCTGCTTCCTTTGCATTACGACCTTTCTGGAGTCGTCTCAAACATGTTGTGCAGGCAGGGCACTCCAATAATTCTTTCCACTCTCCTATACTCCATCTATCTTCGTTGCTCCCCGTTCCACATGTGTTCTTTCTTGGTGTGAACCCAACAGACTCGTGCTCGATAAGGGACTGCGGGAGAACGCGTACTGTGAGAAGGAGCAGGAGCTCGCCGTTTGTCACTGCAACTGGGGCTACGCCATGACCGACACCGGCTGTGTTGGTCAGTGCCCTGTTGCGTTGGTCAGTGCTGTGATGTGTTGCTCAGTGCCCTGCTGTGTTGGTTAGTGCCCTGCTGTGTTGGTCAGTGCTGTGCTGCAATGCAATGCGTGATGACTGTGTTTCTGTGGTTTGTGCGCGTTGAGTTGACTCAAGTCACTGCAACTAGGGCTACGCCATGACCGGCACCGGCTGTGTTGGTCAGTGATGTGTTGCGATGCGCGACGAATCTGTCTGTGGTTCTGTGCCAGATGAATAAATGCCATTTCCACTGAGATGATGCTTTTTGTGTGCTACCGCATTTTCATGCTTTACTTTTTGTGGTCTTCGTATTTGCTGCTCCATTTTTTAATTTTTGTGTTTTTTTTTTCCCATCCTCAACACTTCCTTTCCCCCCTAGATACTTGCATTCTTAAGGGGTGTAATTCGTTCATAGAGGATTGTAGGAAGTATGGCGATGGCTCTGCATACTGTGTATGCAAGCCGGGCTACAGAAATGTCAATGGCTATTGCGTCGGTATGTAATTTTAACCTCAACATCCCCCCAATCCCCCTCCTCACCCCCCCCCCCCCCCCCGCCCCCCCCAGCTTCTTCCCCTCTCATTCCATTCTCTCTCCCTCCTTTGCATTGTTAGTAGTTCCCTGTGCATGCTATGATTGCATGTTTGTTTTTTTCCTGCCCCACTATTCCTGTGCCCATTGTTGCTCTCCAGCGCTCATTGCATTGTGCTGCTTTGAGCTATCCTGTATGCTTGCCTGTTTTCATCTGTTCTCCCCGCTATTCTCTAACCTGTGCTCACCATGACCTGCCACATGTGGGAACTGTCCAACCGGGGCCACATGCAATATTGTCTCTTCCACCGTAAAGGCTCCACACTGTTCTTGCCCTAGTGGCTACGGCATGAGCAGCACAACTTGCGCCCGTGGTGAGACCATGATCTTGCATTCAAGGACAATCATGCAAGTCTAGCCAGTTGTGCTTGCACATGGGTTTCATCAACAGGTCATACAACCTTTTAACAAACCCATACCTCGTGCCAAACCATACGCTCCAATTTTCTGTTCCCCCACTTCTCATCCTTCCAGGATATGCCCCAACCGTCTCCTCTGCAAGTTTCACCTTCTACCGTGATCCCAAGTACACCTTAACACCCTACACCTACACCATGCACGTTTTGTACAACGGATGCACCAACCTGCCGTCGGCAGCTGGTCTCTCATGAAGTCATACTGGCGAGTGGACCGTGCACCGGGAGGAGCGGGGCACTGCCCAATTATCTACGCGTTTAAATATGCAAACTGCAATGGACCGATGGCCGCTTTATTCAATTACCGGTCCAATCGCTGCATATGGTGTTCAGTAAGTCCCTTACACCCGGTCCAATCTTTTCCATACATTTGTCTCATTCTTGTTGTGCTCTATAATCCACTTCTATACTAGAAGCCAATCTACTCCATGCACACCCACTTTTTCTTATGTGCATTCACGTTTCCCTTTATCTACCTTTTTCTTTGTGTCCCACTAAACACATACTATTCGTCAACTTCACCTGACATCCTGTCGTTCAAGTGTATCCACTTCTAGTCACTATGCTTCTGGAGTTGTATGAAGACCAAGAATTCAAGACTCTAGATGAAGTGATGCTCCTCGTCAAGACAAGGCAGCAAAGAATGCCTTAAAACCAGCTTGATTTGGCCAGGGAGCTATGGGTGTCCAGCTTGTTTTACCTCTCTTCTCCACCACCTACCTCTTTTGTTCTTCCTGAAAAAATGAACGAGAATGTTTTGACTAAGGGAAAGTTGGGTACAAGTACAAACCCTAGAAAGCTATACCCCATATGTGTTACCCCACTATAGCCTACAGTAGCTATGTCATATAAATCTGACACACCCCCATAGGCAAAGTGGGGGAGAACAAGGGGTCACAAGACCAGTCAAGCAAAGCAAAGCAAGCTCATGGTGGATCACAAAGTCACCACACATTCTGAGCACAAGTTCAAGGCCACAAGGCCAGTTCACATGCAGGATTACATATATATATATATAGAAAGCTAGACAAGCAAGAGCAGGTGTATATATATATTTGCAACAGTACAAACAAGGTCAAGGGGTAAGCAAGTGAGGCAAGGTAGGCACAAGACCCAGCTGAGTACAGAAGCGCTGATGATCACAAGGCGCAAGTGCCTTGGTGAAGATATCAGCAGTGTTGGCCTCAGAGGCCACGTACGCAAGTCGGAGCTGACCACGCTGCTGTAGCTCACGAGCAAGGAAGTAGCGGAGAGCAATGTGCTTTGTTCTGTGCTCCAATCTCTGCTCTCGACACAAGGCCAGCATGGCCTTGTTGTCTACGTACAGCACTGGAGGAGAACGAGGCACCTCTCCAAAGTCAGTCAGCAGGTAGGTGAGCCAGCGAAGCTCCTGTGCAGCCATGGCCCCGGCGTAGATCTCAGCCTCACAACTGGAGTCGAGAACAGAAGACGAGCGGGTAGCCCGCCACGAAACAGAGCCGGAACCAAGGCTGAAGGTGTAACCCTGTGACGACCGCTGCGTAGCCTGGTCGTCAGCCCAAGAAGCGTCTGCGTGACCTGTGAGGACCACTGGACTCTGCCCTCCAAGCACAAGCCCCATGCCCGATGTACTGCACAAGTAGCGCAACATCCTCTTCGCTGCAGCCATGTGCTCCGGTCTGTGTCTCCCAGGAGCAACATAGCGTGCGAGAATGCTAAGAGGGTATGCAAGGTAAGGTCGTGTGCAGGTCATCAGGTACATGAGGCAGCCAACAAGCTCTGGGTACGGGCCACTCGACTCTACGGACTCATCCGAAGGCAGAGCTGAGAGCGAGTGGCGAGTAGGCAGAGGAGTGGCCTGAGGCGAGGAGTACGTGAAGCCGAAGCGCTGAAGGACCTGCTGCACCATGTGTGACTGAGTCAGGGTAATGGTGCGGCGTGCTCTGTCCCGGGTGATCTGCTAGCCAAGGTAGCTGCGCAGTTCACCCAGGTCTGTGCACGTGTGTCTCTTCTGCAGCTCGGACTTCACGTGGGCGAGTCCAGCAGTGTCAGCTGTGGCAAAGACCAAGTCGTCGACATACACGAGGATGTAGAACGGCGGCAAAGAAGTGTCGGTGCGCAGAAATAGTGACGGGTCGGCAGTAGAGGGAGCAAACCCAAGGGCCGCAAGTGTAGTCCTCAGTGTGTCGTGCCACTCACGCGGTGCCTGACGGAGACCGTAGACTGGCCGCCAGAGGCTCCACTGGGTGCTAGGAGGAAAAGACCAAGTGAAGCCAGGTGGGCGACTCAGCCAGATCTCCTCGTGCAGGCTGCCATGCAAGAAAGCAGTGCTGAAGTCAAGAGAGTGCAGCTCGTAGTCGCGGTAAGCAACTATGTGCAGCAGTACCCAAAGAGTGCTCATCTTCGGGGTGGGAGAGAAGGTCTGAAAGTAGTCAACTCCTTGCCGCTGATTGAAGCCACGAGCCACGTAACGCGCCTTGAAGACAGGCGGAGAACCCGGCGGCCCCTTCACCCTAAAAATCCACATGCCACTGACGATGTTCGCCCCAGGCGGGGGAACCTCGTCAACGTAGGTGCCTGTGGACTTCCAGGAAACCATCTCTGTGTCCATAGCTGCCTGCCACTGGGCGGAGTAGGGACCCTCTATCGCCTCCGCGTAAGAGCGCGGAGTCGGGATGTCAAGTGCATCCGGGTCTCTCTCAGGGGTAAGCAGTACGGACACGAGATGAGGTAAAGCAGCAGCCAAACACTGGAACTCCTCCTGCATGTCCTCAAGGACGTCCGTGCCAAGGGCACACTCACCCCCGACGGACGGAGGACAGACAGACTCATACTCAGCGACAAGACTAGCAGCGTAGTCTAGACGACAGCAAGCAGCAAAGTCGACAAGCTCAGCAACTAGGGCAGACGCATCAGTGGACTCAAAGGAAGGGTCAGTGACGACAGTAGTAAGGAGACGCGTGACAGTAGGACTGGCAGCACGAAGAGAGTCCGACTCCGGGTCGGCAAGAGCAGGAAGAGAGGACTCAGGAGGAGAAGGCAAAGGGGCACGCAGAGGAGCAGTGGACGGACGCAGAGACATCCGGTGCTTCCAGGGGCACGGGGAGGACGCTGACGCGAACCACAACCACTAGTGCGAGCCGGACGGACAGGTGACGCAGGGCGAGACGCAGGCTCACGACGCTCAGCAAGACCTCCAGTAGGACCAGTGTAGGGAGAAGGAGCAGGCAGTGGGGAGGCCGGCTGTAACTGTAACTGTGACGGGACAGGCTGTGGACACTCTAAGGGAGGAGGAGGACAAGTAGAAGGCGGGAGACCAAGAACTTGCTGAAGGAGCAGAACGAAGTACGGCCGAGGCCGCGCGGCGACTCCAGACACAGCAGGGACAGCATCAGTACCCCCAGCGGCAGCACCAGCGCCAGCAGCACCTCCAGCTCCAGTACCTCCAGCAGCACCTGTAGCACCCCCAGCAGGACCGCCTCCAAGACCGACAGCAGTAGCCCCAGTGCCAACACCCTCAGCAGCTCCAGCTCCAGTCGTACCCGCAGGCCCAGCAGCTTTAGTACTCCCAGTACGAGCACCTCCGGGACCCGCGGCACCAGCACCCTCAGCAGCCGAAGAACCGCCAACTCCAGCAGCACGCCTCCAGCGCCGGGCAAACCACTCGCGCAGCTCCTGTGGAGAGAGTGGCTCCCGCCAAGACGAAGCACCCGGAGAACCTCCAGGCCCAGCACCGCCGGACGCCACACGAGCAGGCCCAGCTCCCTCAGGCTCCGCACCCCCAGGCTCAGCACCTCCAGGCTCCGCACCCCCAGGCTCAGCACCCCCAGGTGTAACACCCCCAGGCTTAGCACCCCCAGGCTCAGCACCCCAAGTGGTAGCACCCCCAGGCTTAGCACCCCCAGTAGTAGCACCCTCAGGCTCAGCACCCCTAGGCGTAGCACCCACACGCTCAGCACCCCCAGAGTCAGCACCCCCAGGCTCAGCACCCTCAGCAGCACTAGAGTCACCAGTAACCTCGACAGGCTCGACTGCGTCTACCTGGGACACACCTGAAGGGGCAGGACCCTGAGGGGGGAGGGGGTCTACCGGGGGGGGACCTGGCACAAGGAAGAGCGGTGGCGGGGGGAGGGACGGAGTGCGGTAGGAGAAGAGGCGGTAGTAGGGGACCGACTCGTCAAACGTGACGTCCTGGGAGGACAGAACACGGCGAGAGGTGGGGTGGTAGAACTGCCACCGTGGCGCGTCAGGGGGGGAGCCAAGGAAGACGCAAGGAGCAGCACGAGGGGACAGCTTGTCTGCAGACAAGTCGCGGACAAACGCCCGAGATCCCCAGACACGAAACGCAGACGCATCGCCAACCTTCTCCGTCCACAGCAAAGCTGGGGAGGTCTCCGGCATGGAGACCCTGGGGTGAAGGTTGATCTGATGCGCAGCGTACCGAACCGCAAACGGCCACAGAAAATGGGGGGCAGCCGCATGCATCATGGATGTACGGGCGACGTCCATGACCATGCCAATGCGGCGCTCAGCAATCCCATTTTGCTGTGGAGAGTCCGGAAGCGTGAAGGTCTGGCGGATGCCTCGTGCACGACAGTAGGCTTGCAGAAGGCCAGAGGAGAACTCTCCGCCTCTGTCAGAGTGCAGACGCAGAACAGGAAAGTCCGAGCCGAAGCTCTGCCTGAGCTGCAGAGTAGCTGCGCGGATCCAGTGGATCAACACCTCAGTGACATCACCCTTGCTGCGCAAGGGGAAGACTGTGGTGTAACGCGAGTAGTCGTCAACCACCAGCAGGAAGTAGCGCTCCTGACCCTGTCCACGAACGCGGGCCGGGCCCCACACGTCCATGTGAAGCGTCTGCAGCGGGGCCTCTGTCGGAGGAAACTGAAGGAGTGAGGGGCAGCCCGCTGCAGCCCCTCGACACAGAGGACGCAGGTAGGGCCAGGCCCCGGAGGAAGGGGAGGGAGGGACCGGGGGAGACCAGAGACAAGGACACGGGAGGCCATGCCTTGGAGACGAAGCAGGGAGGGGTGACCAAGGCGGTGGTGCCAGAGGAGAGTCTCGTGAGACAGGAGGCAACACGAGCAGGGGGCAGACTCAGGACCAGACCTGGACGCTGCAGCAAACACCTGACCCGACGCAGCTACCTGACCAGACGGAGTGACTGGAGGAGATGCAGTGGTCAGTGTGTACAGGCTCCACTCCGGCCGACGTGTAAACGTGGCCAGGTGTCAGCCTGTCCGAGCGTCCGTGCAGTGGGTCACCCGCTGACTCGCAGGAGTGAACTGGTGAACTCCCGCATCCTGTAGGTCAGCACCACTCACCAAGTTCGTAGAGAACGAGGGGAGGTAAAGACCAGACAGGGTGCCAGAGGGGGCCGCTAGACACGAGAGGACAGTGGAGAAGTGAGCAAGGACAGGACCCCCAGAGGGGTCTGCCAGAGAGACTGCAACTGGCCGGCCAAGCGGCGTGAGTGTGGTGCGGTCTCGAAAGAAGAAGCGAGAAGCCCCCGAGTCAAGGGTGAAGGTGTGGGAGGCCGAAGCCGACGCAGTACCTGAGAGAGCAGACTCACCAGCACCTGAGGGAGCAGACGCACGAGCACCTAGAGCAGCAGCCTCGCTAGCACCTAGAGCAACAGCCTCACCAGTACCTAGAGCAGCAGTCTCCATGCCCGGGTCGGGCGGAAAACACTGGTAACAGTCACCCTCATCACTAATACTCACATCATACATTGCAGCAAGAATAGCATCAAAGTCAAGGTCAAAGACAGCTACTCCCGCCCTAGACAGCTCGCCCCAGCGGGGGATCTCAGTGGCCTCCTGGAACTGGTGACGCCAAGCGTCCGTCAGGCGGCCAAAGCAGCGCTGGGTGGAGTGCGCACCCCCGCACTGCTCACCCGTGCAGTCGCCGGTGCGTAGGACGTAGGTGCACGGACCAGTACCCCCACCCCGCTGGCGTGCAGTGTACCACTCACGGAGCTGCTGAGGGGGGGGGGATGTCACGAGTGCGCTGCTGCTACTGCTGCTGGCGCTGACCACCACCGGAGCCGACCCTCTGCGCAGCGCCACCCTGACCAGCTCCACCTCCTCCGCCACCGCCGCCTCCGCCTCCACTGCCGCCACCGACACCTCCACCCCCGCCACCACCCCCACCGCCACCCCCACCCCCTCCGCCGCCTCCACCGCCGCCTCCACCGCCCCCGCTAGCTCCTCCAGCGCCCCTGCCCCCCTTGCCCTTGCCAGGGTGGCGTCTCCCGCTAGGGGTAGACGCCGCACCGACCGACTCAAGACCAACGAGGTCGGCCGCAGCAGCAGAGGCAACAGAGGGCAAAAGGGGGGAGGGGGAACACCCCTCAAAGATGGGGGTGCGAGGGTCACCACGACAGGCTCCTACATCTACTATGCTCTTCTCTGCTGCTAGGAGGGCCTTCTCGAGGAGGTCAACGGTGAGAGTGGTGGGGCAAACTGAGAGGAAGTGGTCCCGGACTACGCAAAGGGAGTCAGTGAGCCAAGTGACTATGTACATGGGGGGGGGGTTTTCTTGGCGCATAACTCAGCAGGAAGCGCAGCGCGGTAGCGAGTGTCACTAGTGCGGAGGTGCGTAATGAGGTCAGCGACTGTGGGAAAGGCAGCAAGGTCAGGGAAGAGGTACAGTAGCATGAGGCGGCTCAGTGCAGCAGTGGCAGGGGAGGAGTAGCGTGCAACTACAGCGTCGTACAAGGTCTGAGCACTCTTGTACTGACTAAAGTGCGCACGCTAAGAGGTAGGCAGGTGGCGACGCATAGCAAGACGTGCAGCAGCATCGCGTGTGGCCCACTGTGAGCGAACAGTGGCGTCGGCATCAGCAGCAGGGGCTGGAGAGGCACCAGAGGTGAGGTCAAAGAGGGAGAGACCGTCTGCCCTATCGCACTATAAGAAAAGCTGCAGGTCATTTACCCAGACGTCAAAGTCAATGGCCCGACCCTCAGCGTCAAAAGTGAGGACACTAGGGGTAGCCATGACAGCAGTAGACTAGTAGTGCGAACAGTAGGGTAAGGGCAGTGCAGTGACAGAGGCGCTGCTCTTACCGGACAGGGCTGCTCGGGCGGCTCGGCGGCTCGGCGGCTCGGCGGCTCGGCAACTCGGCGGCTCGGCGGCTCGGCAACTCGGCGGCTCGGGCGGCTCGGCGGTACGGCGGCTCCGCAGCAACTGCGGCTCGGCGACTCGGCGGCTCGGGCGGCTCGGGCGGCTCGGGCGGCTTGGCGGTACGGCGGCTCGGCAGCAACTGCAGGCCGGCGGCTCGGCGACCCGGCGGCTCGGGCGGCTCAGGTGGCGCGGCGGCTCGGGCGGCTCGGGTGGATCGGGCGGCTCGGCAGGAGCTCGGCGGCGCCGGCGGCTCGGTGGTGACGGCGAGGCCGCGTGGGGACGGCGGCGGGGCCGGGTGGAGCGGCGGCGGGGCCGGGTGGAGCGGCGTCGGGGCCGGGTGGAGCAGTGTCGGGGCCGGGTGGAGCGGCATCGGGGCCAGTAGAGGCGGCTAGGAGGGGGGGGGGGGGGGGTCGCGACGGTGGCTTGAAGAGGCCGCGAGGGCAGCACGAAGGGGCCGCGAGGGCGGCGCGACGCGACGAAGCCGCGAGGGTAGCGGATCGGGGCCGCGATGGCGGCGCGACGCGGCCGCTAGGGCGGCACGACGTGGAGGGGCCGCTAGGGCGACGCGACGGGGTCGCAAGCGCGACGTGACGGGGCCGCTAAGGCAGCTCGACAGGGTCGAAAGGGCGGCGCGACGGGGCCGTGAGAGGGGAGCGCGACTCGGGTAGTGTAGAGTGCGCTCCGGGCAGGAAAAAAAAAGGTGGTGGGCCCTCGGAACAGTTCCCACGGGGGAACCAGCTCGATACCATGAGAAAATGAACGAGAATGTTTTGACTAAGGGAAAGTTGGGTACAAGTACAAACCCTAGAAAGCTGTACCCCATATGTGTTACCCCACTATAGCCTACAGTAGCTATGTCATATAAATCTGACACTTCCTTCTTCCTCCCATTCCTCTCTTCCCAGTCTAGTAGTAGTAGTAGTAGTAGTAGTAGTAGTAGTAGTAGTAGTAGTAGTAGTAGTAGTAGTAGTAGTAGTAGTAGTAGTAGTAGTAGTAGTAGTAGTAGTAGTAGTAGTAGTAGTTGTTGTTGTAGTTGTTGTTGTTGTGTGTGCGTGCGTGTGCGTGTGCGTGCGTGCGTGCACGTGTGTATGTGTGTGTGTGTGTGTGTGTGTGTGTGTAGACCATGGACAAGATCATCAATAAATGAGTATGCGTTGATTACCTTACATGCGCTATTGACAGAACGAATGAGGAGAAGATGGTCATGAGATGGTCATGAGATGCCATGAGTTATTCCTAATGCTTTTTTGCCCGTCGCTTTCACCCTCTTCCTCCCTGCAGGTGAAGGTGCTGAGGGAAGCAGACCGGGTTGGGCCAGATGGCAAGCCGCAGTCCAAGGGAGCGGCGTTCATTGAGTTCAGTGAGCACCAACACGCTGTAGCGGCGTTGAGGGCGCTCAACAACCACCCCAGTGAGTGCAGTGCGGCGAAGTACTGTGCAGTGCGGTGCTGCGATGTTCATGAGACAGAGGCAAAGGGAGCAGCATTCATTGAGTTCAGTGAGCATCAGCACGCTGTAGTGGCGTTGAGGGCGCTCAACAACCACCCCAGTGAGTGCAGTGCGGTGTGGTGCAGTGAAGTACTGTGCAGTGCGGTGCGGTGCAGTGAAGTACTGTGCAGTGCGGTGCTTTACTGATGCAGCCTTGCTATCCCCATCTTCTATGCACCTCCATTCACTCCCCATGCCCCCCCACGGTCCCCTCCCTTGACGCTCGCCCCACAGTGGAGTTTGCAATCCGTATCATCTCCATAGTGAAGCACATTCTGATACCTCTCTGTTGCACCCATGCCTCTCCCTTACATCTGTCTTCATCCCCTATTCTCATGACACCTGCAGCCATCTTTTCCCGTGATGCTCGCCCCATAGTGGAGTTTGCTATCGAGAATGTCTCGATAGTGAAGCAGAGGCAACACACGTCCATTCCCCCACCCCTTCATCCGTTTCCCTCCCTCACTTCCGTTCCCCTCCTTCATCCGTGCCCACCCTTACATTCTTTCAGCCATCTTCTCTCGTGACGCTCGCCCCATTGTGGAGTTTGCAATTGAGAATGTCTCGATAGTGAAGCAGCAGCAGCACACGGTGAGGCAGCAGAGCGACAGGCGACAGGTAGTGCGGCAGCAGCAGAAGCAGAATGAAGCTGGGGCCACTGGTTTGGGGAAAGCAAGGGGTGCAAAGAGAAAGCCTGAGGAGGGCGAGGCACTTGCTGTTGGTGATGCTGAGGGCTCTCCAGCAAAGAAGAAGCAGAAGCAGGTGAATGGAGGGAAGGGGCAAGGTCAGCAAGAAAAGCGGCAGGGGGAGCAGCAAGAGAGGCACGGGAAAGGACCTGGGAAGGACGTGAAGGGGCATGCGGGTGCAGAGGTGCAAGCAGGCGCTGCAGCAGAGCAGCAGAGTGTTGGTGTGAAGGCACCGGGTGGAGTAGAATGGGGAGGGGTGAGAGGCAGTGGGAAGGCCGAGTTAAAGAGGAAGCAGAAGGGTGCAGCAGGGAGTGCTGGTGTGTCCCCTGCTGCTGCAGTGAAACCTGTTGCTGCCTCTCCTGCGGCTGCTATGAAGGCTGCTGCAGCTGCCGTGACTCTTGGTGCTAAAAATCCAAAGACAGACCCATAGAGGGGAAAAGCAGCGATTGCGTTGAAAGCTGTTGCTGCCTCTCCATCTTCTGTAGTAAGTCTCGGTTTTAAAAGGGCGAAGATAGACACACGGAGAGGAGAAGCAGCGGCTGCAGTCATGGAGGCTAGGCGAGCACAGGCAGCATTAGCTGGGTTGGGAGGAAGTGGAGGAGGGGAGAGGGGCAAGGTGAGGAGCAAGAAGGTGTCGGAGCATCAGGAGCTGGTGGATGAACTTGATAGGCTCGTGGCGGCTTACAGAGCAAAGAACTATGGGTAAGAGAGAGTGAGTAAGAGGGAGGGAAGGGGCAGAGCAAGGGGCAGAGCAAGAAGGGGTCGGAGCACCGGGAGTTGGTGGATGAACTTGATAGGCTTGTGGCGGCTTACAGATCGAAGAACTACGGATGAGAGAGGGAGTAGTACAAGGGAGCCGGAGCATCACGAGCGTTTGGGATGCGCTTGATTGGCTATGAGTCGCAGTAGATTACAGGTGAAGAATCATGAAATTACAGTTGAAGAGAGTAAACATTGAAGACGTGAAGAGCAAAAAATGATTGAGAGCAGAGCCGTGGCATACAATTTGTTGTGATTCAATTCTTGTTCTATATTTCATGGGTCTGGCTGAACAAGTGGCTAGTGTAGTCTTCGTTTTCCAATAATTTTAATCTCAAATATATATTCGTTGCACGAGACACGTTGACAACTCAGATGAATTGTAATACCGTACACTAAGAAGTCAGTGCTCTGGTGTACTCATAAATTTGAGTGTATGCATTGAATATAGAACTTCGTTTAGTGTAAATATCGATCTACCTTGTCCCCCCCCCCCCCCCCCCCCAACTATTAGTGCACCTGCGCTTATAATAACAAATACAGTATTTATGAGCTCATGTACGGTGACGAAAAACGAAGCTGCGATAATATGGACGGAATAAACAATGTATGGAGAGCTTGTGACGGTGTCCATTTTTGTCTCTTGCTACGATTCCCTGCCACTCTAATCGGGCCGAAGCTGGGCCCCTTCTTCCAAAGTTGGGGGTCCGAAGAACCTCGATGCCTTCGGCGTCGGACCCTCGGCACGCGAAGGCGGCCCAGGCTAGCACTGGGGCACGCGGCCAACCCCTTAGCGTGATTTTGGAGGGCCGACCCTTCGGCCCCTGCCAGGAACACGAGGCCTCAACTGCTCCTGGGAAGCACGCTGACTCAGCAGTGGGGACCACTGCCTCGTTCGCCTCGAAACACCAGTGATCAGCCGTGTGAGGTCCCCGTTACAGATAAAGATGAAAACGAATGTTCTAAAATCATAACGAAAAGTGAGTTAGCATCTCATGAAAATCGCCCCCCTCTCTCAAAATTCCACTACGCACTGATTTCACAGGGTGTAAGCGCGAACGAATTGTGTTCACGAAGTTCTCTTTCCGCCCCGCTTGTCAACCACGGTACCACGCCTTCTACGAGCCACAAATTACCCTGAATTGACCCTGCACGGCGGGCTTTCACTCGACGGGGCAAAATGTTTTGCTTCAGCTGAACGACTGTATCCACTGTGCTGACTCACACTCGTGTGGATTTTTCGCGCTAACTTTCTGGACTTTTCCCACTCGTGTTTGCCACCAAAACTTGTGGACACGCGGAACTGCGGAAATGTCGTACTTGACTTCGTGGATTTGGTAGCTGCCCAGCGTGAAACGAGCCCCGATTTACCCTAATTTGCTCTGTAATTTTAAGATTTACCTTTGTGCGATCAGTGCGAACACGCCTACATTCCGCCACAGAAAATAGTTTTGCATAAACAGGAGTCATAGTTAAACCTCCACGCGCAAAGTGCGTTAGGAGGACGGCTCGAAATGTGAACTTCGCGCACTCATATTTGGCCCAACAATCGTGCACACGCGAAAACTTTGCTGGTGGATTTCACCAGGAGAGTTCGCGGATTTCTTGTTTTTGTAGCTCAATTTCTTGCTTTCTATACCTCCAACAGAGGGGGTTTTCGCGCGTGACTATTCTCAGGGTGGAGCGAAAAACGTGTTCTTCCGCAAAACGCCTGCACTGTTCGAATTGTGCTGACACGAACATCGATGATGTCATGCAAATAGCTGGTATTTTTCGCGGTAAAGAAAAAAACATATCAAAAAGTCCGGAGACGCGGATAGGTTGTAAACAATATAAAAATTCTAAGAACGTTACAGTACGGTGCAGAACGTTACATCGTGATTGTCCCAGAACGCACACGCGAGAGGAAATACACTTTGCTTCGCTGGTGAATATCACCAGGCGAGTTCGCGGATATCAGAGTTTCGCGGTGGGTATTCTTTCGGGTTTCCAGTCAATTGGTATGTGCTTCAAGTTGGTGCAGCGCACGTGGTTGGCGGTGGGACGGGCGTTGTCCGATTCACGGGATTTTTGTGTCAAACTTATATGCTATGCTCTATCTAGGCTGTAGTGGGGTAGACACTATAGGGTCCAACATTTCTAGGTTTCCTACTTGTACCCACATCTTGCCTAGTCATTCCATTCCTCGTGATTCTCACCTGGTATAGAGCGGGTTCCCTAGTGGGACCGTTTCTTCCTAAGGGTCCACCATTAGAATTTTTTTTCCTAACCTGCCCAAAGCGCGCTTCGCGCTCTGACCTGCCCTACTCTTTCGCGGCCCCTTAACGGCCTGCCCTGCTCCTGAGGCCCGTCGCGCCCCCCCCCTTGCGGCCCCTTCGCGGCCCCTTCACGGCCCCTTAGCGGCCCCCTTCGAGGCCCCTTAGCAGCCTCCCTTCGCAGCCCCTTAGCGGCCCCTTCGCGGCCCCTTCACGGCCCCTTAGCGGCCCCTTCGCGGCCCCTACGTGGCCTCCCTTCGCGGCCCCTTAGCGGCCCCTTCGCGGCCCCTTCACGGCCCCTTAGCGGATCCTTCGCGGCCCCTTCGCGGCCCCTTCGCGGCCCCACCCCGCTGCCCGTAGCGGTCCCTGTCAATGGGAGTTGTCTTTGACCCCGTCCTCGCTTGGCGGAGCTGACCGTGGGATCCACGAAATCGCGGGGGACCGTGGAGCCACGAAATCGCGGTGGACCGTGGGAGCCACAAAATCGCGGTGGACCGTGGGAGCCACGAAATCACGGGGGACCGTGGATCCACGAAGCCGCGGAGGACCACGGTGGCCGAGAAACCGTGGGAGGACCGCGAAATACCCGGTCAACCAGGATACCCGGGCGACGTGCGCGAAAGTCGCTGGGGATGTTGTCTGCGAGGACGACCTCGGGGGTGGTATCCCGAGGTCGACGTGGCTGGTGGGCGCCGTCATGGGTGAAGTGTCTGCGCTGGGCAAGTGATGGGGAGTTGGGCGCCAACCAGCTGCACACACATGCGAAGCTGGGGCACCGTTGTCCCGCGGATGCAACGTTGTGCAGCCGACTTGCTGCAGCGTTGGTACACCGCGGACTGGCAACGTTGGCAAGCCGCGACTCTGCTCTGCTGGAGCGCGGTCGACCAAGTCGTGCTGGCACGCGGCCGACCGTGCTGCACTGGCAGTTGACCAGCAGCCTTGCTAGGTCTGATGTATTTTGTGTTGCCAATGTTGATGCAATCATTCTAAACTTTTATTGTCAGGTTTTCCTAGTGAAACTCTTGCCAATTTTCCCAGTGAACTAGCAAGCAGTGTTAGCACTTGGAAACGACTAAGGAACAAACGAACGCTACAATCACTCTTGCCCCGTGCCTAGCCCGTAGTCTAGCTCCCGTTGCACTAGTTATCTCCGCATGGTGCGGTGAGCGTGGACGACACCGCGACGAAACCTTCGGTTTAGCTGACTTCTCACTCACCTAGCTTGTTCGTAGACCGGCAGCTGTGCGGTAGTCACTATGGTAGGAGTCGTAGGTGACGGAGGGGTAGTGGACACCCTGGAGGCACGGCTGGAGAACGCGAGGAGAAAGCACGAGGCCAACCAGTATGGCGACATCCCCTGGACGGTCGTCGAGGCTGGCATCAGCTCGTTGTGGGCGACGGAGCACCCTCTCTCTCGGCCTGCGTCTCCTCGACCAGTGAACAACGCGGGCGGCGTCGACGCGGACGTCAACACGGGTGGTGGCCAAGTCGGCAGCAGCGCGGGAGGCACATTGAGGCAGCGAGGTGTGATTCACGCCGATGAAGTCGGCGACGTTCAGGCGCGAGGGATGTAGTCCTCCGCGGCTGCAGGGGCCCCGCGAAATTACGTCGGAGGCAGACAAAGTGAATTGGCGCCAATGTCGGCGACACACGTGACCGCGGGGAGGAATTGCGCCGAGCTACGGCTACTTCAAGTTTACGCCGGACGGGATCTCGGTCACCCCTCTGCTGGTCGGGTCGTCCCGACATCCTCACGTGGAAGGAAGCCATCGAGCCCCAGCTGGAGATGGCCGGGCTGATGGGATTCGCCCACGGAACCGTGGCGACGCCGAAGGAGCACTACCCCGACATGCGAGCGGAATTTCGCGCCGTGTAGCTGCTGACCTTTACGGTCATTTTGCGGTGCTGCTCGCCGGGCCTACAGATCGCCCTGAAGTCGTGCAGGGAGTACCTCGACGCTGGCCACCGGGCGTGGCATTTCATCGAGTCAACTTACCAGGTCACCGACGACTTGTTCATCGCCCAGCTTGAGGGGCAGTTGACGAACCTGCGTATGGGCGACGAGGAGACCGCGACTGACTACTGAAACCGAGCTCGGCGAATTCTTGCCACCATACGGATGGCTGGCGCGCAATACTTGACGGCTTCGTACGTCACGCATGTCATGCAAGGACTCCCGAGCAGCTACAACCTGCTGAAGCAGCTGTCGATGGCGCCGAGCACGCGAGCGACGCTCAACGAGGACACATTGACCTCGTACATCCTGCAGGACGAGGCAATTCAGGAGGCTGAGCGGTCCCAGGAGCTCCTCGCGCAAGTAAATTTCGCAGCCCCCGCGAAGCGAGGTGGTCGCCCGGGACAGCGCGGGCAGTCTGGTGGCAGTCACCGCGGTGGCGGGAAGCCGACGAAGGACGCTGACAAGCAGAAGTCGTCCAAGGATGGCGGTCGTGGAGGAGGAGGTCGACGTCGGGAATGCTGGCTGTGCGGCGATCTCGATCACCTCTCCTTCGAGTGCCCCAACCGCAGCGATTCTGACGACGACGACGCGAAGGGAGGCCGCGGAAGTTCTGGCAGCCGTCGTCCGCGTTAAGGAAACCAACCACGAAAAGAAAAGCAGTCGACGAAACCGACCTCGGCGAAGGACGCCGACTCTTCCGCGGGTGGCAAAGGGCGAGACGGTAAGGAGGCGTCGTGCTCGCTGGTCGGTATCGTGGAGCCGACTGTCTCGCTGGCGCCGGAAGCTGGCGATGATTTCCAGGCGATGGCGGCAGCTGTGCAAGCGAACCCCGCGGTGGTCCTGCTCGACAGCGGCTGCTCGCACCACCTGATGGGGACGAAGGAGGCCTTCGTCGAGTTGGGCCTGAGTGGCGACGTGAAGCACGTGCGTGGCTTCAATGGGGCGCTGCAGGACGTTCGCGGTCGTGGCACGGTTGCGCTGCAAGGGGAGGCTGGGAAGCGAGTGCTCATCTCCGACGTTCTCTACGTCCCGGGCGTGCAAGCGAATCTGCTTTCGGCTGGCCAGCTAAAGGAGAGCGGGGTGACGCTGAAGGACGACGGCGATCGGATGTTGCTCGTCTCCGCGGCGGGGGACGTACTCGGTCGAGCGACGTACACCGGCCGGGTCCTCTGCACTGACCTACGCCCATGCGCGGTAAAGGCGATGACGCCCGCGAAAGAGGAGGTGGCTCTGCGGGCGATAGCCACGGCGACGAAGGCAACCCCGAACAGGCTGCACGTGAGGCTTGCGCACGTTGGCATGGACACGATACGGAGCTCGGCAAAGCATGAGGTCGCCACTGGGCTGGACCTCACGTTGGCGTCTGGCGCCGACTCCCCGTGTGTTTCGTGTGTAGGCGGGAAGCTGGCGCGGCACACCTTCCCCGACCACGGCTCCGAAGCCGACGATGTCCTGGCCGTCGTGCACATTGACTTGTGCGGGCCATTTCGCGTGGCTGCAAAGGACGGCAGCCTGTACTTCTTGCTGCTGAAGGACCGCAAGACCCGCTACGTGTGGGTGAGGCCGGTCACCAAGAAGTCGGACGTGCTGCTGGAGTTCCAGAAGTAGCTGGTGCTGGTGGAGCGGCAGGCGAAGCATTCGGTGCTGCAACTGCGCTCTGATCGCGGAGGGGAGTTCCTCGGAAAGGACTTCACTGCCTTCGTGGACAGCAAGGGAATCGTTCACGACTTAACCTACCCTTACACCCCGCAGCAGAATGGCATGGCGGAGCGGGAGATGAGGACGGTGGTGGAGTCGGTGCGGACGATGCTGCTGCACATGGGCGTGCAGCACCACTGGTGGCATCTCGCTCTGCGGCAGGCCGTCTGGGTTCGCAACTGCCTAGAGCGGTCGACGCTGCCCGCGGGGACGACGCCGTACCAGCTTCTTACCGGGCAGAAGCCCGACCTATCACTGGCGCGGGTGTGGGCCTGCATGGCACAATTTCTCGTCCCTGAGCAGCAGCGCGGTGGGAAGCTGAAGCCGAAGGCCCGGTGGGGCCTTCACCTCGGCGTGTCGGAGGAGAGCAAAGGCTGGAAGCTGCTTGACCTCATCGACAACCGGGTGGTCACCACGTCGGACGTGGTGTTCTACGAAACTCTGTCGCTGGAGGTGTGGAAGTCGGAATTCGGGCCCGCGTCCGGGCGGACGCGGGCCAACCCGCCGACGGACACCTCGACGGCGAGGCTTCCTTTGCTCGCCGAGGTCGGTGAGCAGGCTGATGAGGATGTCGCGGTCACCCCTGCCTCGCCATCTCCCGCCCCTTCTTCCCATTCCCTTCCCGTTGACCTGCGTGGCCTGCCTCCGGTGTCGGCCTCCGGCGATGAGGGGAGTCGTGGGGCGTCGCCTGTGACGCCGGCCAAGAGCATCGCCGGTGGCCGACGTGACACCTAGCCAGTCGCGGAGAAGAGGACCGTGGAGGAGACCGCGAAGAAAACCGCGATGGGCACCGCGAAGGAGACCGCGAAGGACACTGCGAAAGACACCGCAAAAACCACGAAGGGGACTGCGGACGAGACCGCAGACGAGACCGCGGAGGAGATCGCGGAGGAGACCGCGAAGAAGCCCACGGAGGAAATCGCGGAGCAGTTGGCAGGGGAGCTTTCGAACGGGAAGCGCGTGTCAGAGAAGCCTTTGACAGGGGAGCCGTCAAACGCGGATCTCGCTTCAGAGGAGCGGCCGACAGGGGAGCAGTTCGATGAAGGCACGTCGAGCGATGTGGTGGAGGTGCAGCCCGGACCTCGGAAGTCGGGCCGAATTCGGAGGCCACCCAACTTCTTCGTCCCCGCTGCCTTCACCACGGTCTACGATGTGGACGAAGATGACCTGGCGTACGATGACGCCGAGGACGATGAGGAGTTTTCGGAGCTCGACCCCGACATGCACGCCGATCCCGAGCACCGTTGGGACATTTTGACCATGACGGTGAAGGAGGCGTTGGCGAGCTGGAAGGGCCCGGCAATGAAGGGCCGCCATGGAGGAAGAGATTCATAGCCTCATCAACATGGGCACTTGGGAGCTGGTCGAACGCCCGCCGGGGGTGAACATAATGAAGATCCGGTGGGTGCTGACAACGAAGTACCGCATCGACAACACTATCGAGCGCCAAAAGGCGAGGCTGGTCGTAAAAGGCTTCACGCAGGTGTATGGCACTAACTACGACGAGACGTACGCGCCGGTGAGCAGCTACGTCATGCTAAGGATTTTCCTTAGCATCGTCGCCGTCCTCGACCTCAACCTGATGCAGCTGGACATGAAGAACGCTTTTTTGTAGAGCAAGCTCGACCTCGTGCTGTACATGTACCAGCCGGACTACTTCAACGACGGAACCGGCCGGGTGTGCAAGCTGCTGAAGAGCCTCTATGGGCTGAAGCAGTCGCCGCTGCTGTGGTACACAGCTCTCAACGTCGTGTTGGTTGGCGCCGGGTGGAAGAAGAGCCAAGTCGACGAGGATTTGTACTTTAAGGCCGGAGACGACAAGGTGACCTGCTGGGTGCTGGTCTACGCCGATGACCTTCTCGCCGCGAGCATCAGCACCGCGATGTTGAAGGAGCTAAAGGAGCTGCTGGAGGCCGCTTTCGAGCTGCGCGAAATTTCGCCGGTGCAGAAGTATCTCGGCCTGGAGATCGTGCGCCACAGGCCGGCGCGAAAACTGTGGCTGCACCAGCAGGGCTACGCCGACAAGCTGCGCAGGCGCTTCATCGACGAGGAGCAGACCGGGCGCACTCCGAAGACGCCGGTCTCCGTCGCCGCCTACGCAGAGCAGACATTCGACGACGAGGAGGTGCAGGAGCGCGAGGAGGAGGAGTACCGGTAGAAAGTCGGCTCGCTGCAGTTCGCGGCGACGACGACGAGGCCGGACATCGCATTCGCGTGCAGCAAGCTGGGGAGCGGCCTCACGGTGAGGAGCGACCAGCACTGGCGCGAAGTCGACCACTGTCTCGCCTACCTCGCCAACACGCGAGACACCACCCTGGAGTACGGCGGTGGTCCGGAGTCATTGGAGTTGGTCGGCTTCGTGGACGCCGACAACGCGGGCGACAAGCAGAACCGGATGAGCACGGGCGGCTACGTATTCGTCTACGGAGGGCCACAGTATCCTGGTCGAGCCAGCGCATCAAGTGCACCTTCAACCGGTGCTCCGTTGCAATGGGCCAAGTGCGCCTGGCCGACGTGGGCGACGAAGATGACGACGTGCAGCAGTAGGTGCCATGCCCTTTTGCATGGCTGGTGCGGTGACCGGCGTGCTGTGCGTTGTGTGCACGCCACCGGGCTATTCTCCGAGTAGTAGTGCCATGTGGGCCGGGGGGGGGGGGCCAAGCGTGAACGCGGCAGGGAGTGTCAACGGGAGCTGTGTTTGGCCCCGTCCTCGCTTGGGCGGAGCCGACCGTGGGATCCACGAAATCGCGGGGGACCGTGGAGCCACGAAAATCGCGGTGGACCATGGGAGCCACGAAATCGCGGTGGATCGTGGGAGCCACGAAATCACGGGGGACCGTGGATCCACGAAACCGCGGAGGACCACGGTGGCCGAGAAACCGTGGGAGGACCGCGAAATACCCGGTCAACCAGGATACCCGGGCGACGTGCGCGAAAGTCGCTGGGGATGTTGTCTGCGAGGACGACCTCGTGGGTGGTATCCTGAGGTCGACGCGGCTGGTGGGCGCCGTCATGGGTGAAGTGTCTGCGCTGGGCAAGTGACGGGGAGTTGGGTGCCAACCAGCTGCATGCACCTGCGAAGCTGGTGCACCGTTGTCCCGCGGATGCAATGCTGTGCAGCCGACTTGCTGCAGCGTTGGCACCACCGCGGACCGGCAACATTGGCAAGCCGCAACTCTGCTCTGCTGGAGCGCGGTCGACCAAGTCGTGCTGGCACGGCGGTCGACCGTGCTGCGCTGGCAGTCGACCGGCAGCCTTGCTAGGTCTGATGTAGTCAGTGTTGCCAATGTTGATGCAATCATTCTGAACTTTTGTTGTCATGTTTTCCTAGTGAAACTCTTGCCGATTTTCCCCGTCAACTAGCAAGCAGTGTTATGACTTGGAAAAGACTAAGGAACAAACGAACGCTACGATCACTCTTGCCCCGTGCCTAGCCTGTAGTCTAGCTCCCGTTGCACTACTTATATCCGCAGTCCCACCCCGTTGCCAGTCACGGCCCCGCCCTGTCGCCCCTGCCTCATCGCGACGCCTCAGCGGGACCCGCGCGTTGCCCCTGCCTCGTCGCGACGCCCCTGCGGGACCCGCGAGGCGCGGCTCCTGCGCGTCGCGACGCCCCTGCGGGACCCGCGTGGCGTCGCCCCTGCCCGCCGCGGCGCCTTGCCCTAACCCGCGCCCGACCTTCAGTCGGCCGCCCCTAGCCCTTGGAGCAGCCGCCACTGCAGCAGCCGCCCTTCGAGCAGCCCGCCCCTGCAGCAGCCGCCCCTGGAGGAGCTGCCACTGCAGCAGCCGCCCCTGGAGCAGCCGCCCATGCAGCAGCCGCCCCCTGGAGCAGCCGCCCCTGCAGCAGCCGCCCCTGGAGCAGCCGCCACTGCAGCAGCCGCCCCTGGAGCAGCCGCCCCTGCAGTAGCCGCCTCTGGAGCAGCCGCCCCTGGAGCAGCCGCCCCTGGAGCAGCCGCCTCTGCAGCAGCCGCCCCTGCAGCAGGCCGCCCCTAGAGCAGCCGCCCCTGCAGCAACCGCCCCCAGGAGTAGCCGCCACTGCAGCAGCCGCCCTGGAGCAGGCCGCCCCTGCAGCAGCCGCCCCTGTAGAAGCCGCCACTACAACAGCCACCCCTGGAGCAGCCGCCCCTTCAGCAGCCACTCCTGGAGCAGGCCGCCCCTACAAGCAGCCGCCCCTGCAGCAGCCGCCCCTGGAGCAGCCGCCCCTGCAGCAGGCCGCCCCAGGAGCAGCCGCCCCTACAGCAGCAGCCGCCCCTGGAGTAGCCGCCACTGCAGCAGCCGCCCCTGGAGCAGCCGCCCCTACAGCAGCCGCCCTGGAGCAGCCGCCCATAGCATCACCCGCCCTGGATCAGCCGCCTCTGCAGCAGCCGCCCCTGGAACAGCTGCCCCTGCAACAACCGCCCCTGGAGCAGCCGCCACTGCAGCAGCCGCCCCTGGAGCAGCCGCCCCTGCAGCTGCCGCGGAGCCTTGCCCTGCAGTGGTAGCGGCCTCACCGTTGCCGTCGTCGTACGCCTGCCCTTCTAGCCACTGCACTGCCCTGCTCGTACTGCTGTTACTGCTGCTCTTGCTGCTACTGCTCTTTCTACTGCTACTGCTACTCCTGGCGTGGCCAGATGCAGCTCCAGCGCCATCCGCGTGAGTCCCTCGCCCCCCAACAGCTTCGTGAGTGGTACGCTAGTTGGGGTTGTAGGGGTGGCCGCGCCTGCGACTACTGCTCCTGCTACTACTACTGCTACTGCTGCTACTACGGCTTCCACTGCTCCTGCTGCTCCTGGCGGTGTCCAGATGCAGCTCGAGCGACGTTCGCGTTAGTCTCTCACGCCGCAGCAGCTTCGTGAGTGTACGCTACATGGGGGTTGTCGGGGTGGCCGTAGTGGGAGTCATCCTGGAGTGAGAAGTTCGGGAGTTGCTTGTAGTGGCCAGGTGCAGCTGCAAGCGTCGTCCGCAAGGCGCGGGTCCTTTCGCCCCAACAGCTTCGTGAATGGTACGCTCAGCGTGGAGGGTCACGGAGTACTGCTCGCTGTCCGTACGTCATTAGCACTAGTGCTCGGATTAGTCAGCCTTGGCGGGACGTTTGGTCACACAGAGTCCCGCTGCTTTGCCCGTCTAAGCGACGCGTGGCGTACGGAGTTTGGCGACGCAGCTGAGCTCCCCGAATGGGTGGAGCTGCTTGGGGCATAGGGTAGATATCTATGCTCTTAACTATGATGCGATCCTCACTGCCATGTATGCGTTGCCTACTAGTGATGAGGGTGACTGTTACCTGTGTGTTCCGCCTGATCCGGGCATTGCGGCTGCTGCTCTAGGTGCTGGTGAGGCTGCTGCTCTAGGTGCTAGTGCGTCTCCTGCTCCAGGTGCTGGTGAGTCTGCTGCCCCAGGTACTGTGAGTCTGCTCTCCTCAGGCACCACGTCGGCTCAAGTTTTGCACACCTTCACCCTTGACTCGGGTGCTTCCCCTCCTTCTTTCGCGACCGCACCACACTCACGCCGCTTAGTCGGCCGGTTGCAGTCTCCTGGTAGGGGCCCCTATGGGGGTCCTCTCTTTGCCCACTTCTCCATTGTCTTACCGTGTTCGGCGGCCCCTTCTGGCACCCTGTCAGGTCTTTACCTCCCCTCGTTTTCTACGAACTTGGTGAGTGGTGCTGACCTACAGGATAGGGGGGTTGACCAGTTCACTCCTGCGAGTCAGCAAGTGATCCACTGTACGTGTGCTCAGACGAGCTGACACTTGGCCACATTACCCGTCAGCCGGGGGTTGAGCCTGTACACACTGACTACTGAGTCTCCTCCGTTGGTTGCGTCTGGTCAGGTAGCTGCGTCGGGTCAGGTGTTTGCTGCAGCGTCCAGGTCTGGTCCTGAGTCTGCCCCCCTGCTCGTGTCGTCTCCTGTCTCACCAGACTCTCCTCTGGCACCACCGCCTTGGTCACCCCTACCCTGCCTCGTCTCCGAGGCATGGCCTCCCGTGTCCTTGTCTCTGGTCTCCCCCGGTCCCTCCTCCTCTTCTCCCGGGGCCTGCCCCTACCTGCGTTCCCTGCGTCGAGGGGCGGCAGCGCGCCACTCCTCACTGCTCCGAGTTTCCTCCGACAGAGGCTCCACTGCAGACGCTTCACCTGGACGTGTGGGGCCCCGCCCGTGTCTGTGGACAGGGTCTCGAGCGTTACTTTGTGCTGGTAGTTGACGAGTACTCGTGTTACACCACAGTCTTCCAAAGGGTGAGGTCACTAAGGAGTTGATTGACTAGATCTACGCAGATCGTCTCCAGCTCAGAGAGGAGTTTCTGCTCGGACTTCCTTGTTCTGCGTCTCCACTCCGACAGAGGTGGAGAGTTTTTCCTTTGACCTTCTGCAAGCCTTCTGTCGTGCAACGGGGGCATCAGCCAGACGTTCACGGCTTCCGCCTCTCCACAACAAAATGGGATTGCTGAGCGCCGCATTGGCATGGTCATGGACGTTGCTCGTACGTCCATGATCCATGCGGCTGCTCCCCATTTTCTGTGGTCATTCGCGGGTTCAGTACGCGGCACATCAGATCAACCTTCAGCCCGGTCTCCATGCCGGAGACCTCCCCAGCTTTGCTGTGGACGGGGAAGGTTGGTGATGCGTCCTGCGTTCCGTGTCTGGGGATCTCGAGCTTTTGTCCGCGACTTGTCTGCGGACAAGCTGTCCCCCCGTGCTGCTCCCTGCGTCTTCCTTGGCTCCCCCTGCAGCGCCCTGGTTGGCAGTTTTACCACCCTACC
>CANXME010001058.1:0-55121 GCA_948144175.1 Closterium sp. NIES-65 | reverse complement strand
ATAATAATCTGACACACCCCCATAGGCAAAGTGGGGGAGAACAAGGGGTCACAAAACCAGTCAAGCAAAGCAAAGCAAGCTCAGGGTGGATCACAAAGTCACCACACAGTCCCGAGCACAAGAGCAGGGCCAGAGGCCAGTTCACATGCAAGAGTACAGGCATATATATAAAACTAGACAATCAGGAGCAGGTATTATATATGTCACAGTACAAGTAAAGTCAAGAGGAGAGCAAGTGAGGCAAGACAGGCACAAAGACCCAGCTGGGTGCAAAAGCGCTGATGGTCACAAGGCGCGAGTGCCTTGGTGAACACATCAGCAGTGTTGGCCTCAGAGGCCACGTACGCAAGTCGCAACTGACCACGCTGCTGCAGCTCACGAGCAAGGAAGTAGCGGAGAGCAATGTGCTTCGTTCTGTGCTCCAAGCGCTGCTCTCGACACAAGGCCAGCATGGCCTTGTTGTCTACGTACAGCACTGGAGGAGAACGAGGCGGCTCTCCAAGGTCAGTCAGCAGGTAGGTGAGCCAGCGAAGCTCCTGTGCAGCCATGGCCCCGGCGTAGATCTCAGCCTCACAACTGGAGCCGAGAACCGAAGACGAGCGAGTAGACCGCCAAGAGACAGAGCCGGAACCAAGGCTGAAGGTGTAACCCTGTGACGACCGCTGCGTAGCTGGTCGTCAGCCCAAGAAGCGTCCGCGTGGCCTGTAAGGACCACTGGACTGCGCCCTCCAAGCACTAGCCCCATGCCCGACGTACTGCACAGGTAGCGCAATACCCTCTTTGCTGCAACCATGTGCTCTGGTCGGTGTCTGCCAGGAGCAACATAGCGTGCAAGAATGCTCAGAGGGTATGCAAGGTCAGGTCGTGTGCAGGTCATCAGGTACATGAGGCAGCCAACAAGCTCTGCATACGGACCACTCGACTCTACGGACTCATCCGAAGGCAGAGCTGAGAGTGAGTGGCGAGTAGGCAGAGGAGTGGCCTGAGGCGAGGAGTACGTGAAGCCGAAGCGCTGAAGGACCTGCTGCACCATGTGTGACTGAGTCAAGGTAATGGTGCGGCGTGCTCTGTCCCGAGTGATCTGCAAGCCAAGGTAGCTGCGCAGTTCACCCAGGTCTGTGCACGTGTGTCTCTTCAGCAGCTCGGACTTCACGTAGGCGAGTCCAGCAGTGTCCGCTGTGGCAAAGACCAAGTCGTCGACGTACACGAGGATGTAGAACGGCGGCAGGGAAGTGTCGGTGCGCAGAAACAGCGACGGGTCAGCAGTAGAAGGAGCAAACCCAAGAGCCGCAAGCGTAGTCCTCAGTGTGTCGTGCCACTCACGCGGTGCCTGGCGGAGACTGTAGACTGGCCGTCGGGAGGCTCCACTGGGTGCCAGGAGGGAAAGTCCCAGTGAAGCCAGGCGGACGGCGCAGCCAGATCTCCTCGTGCAGGCTACCCTGCAGGAACGCAGTGCTGAAGTCGAGAGAGTGAAGCTCGTAGTCGCGCTGAGCGGCTATGTGCAGCAGCACCCAAAGAGTGGTCATCTTCGGGGTGGGAGAGACGGTCTGAAAGTAGTCAACTCCCTGCCGCTGACTGAAGCCACGAGCAACGTACCGCGCCTTGAAGACAGGTGGAGAGCCAGGCGGCCGCTTCACCCTGAAGATCCACATGCCACTGACAATGTTCGCCCCAGGAGGGGGAACCGCGTTCAACGTAGGTGCCTGTGGACTTCCAGGAAGCCATCTCTGCATCCATAGCTGCCTGCCACTTAGAGGAGTAGGGACCCTCTACGGCCTCCGCGTAACAACGTGGAGTCGGGATGTCTAGTGCATCCGGGTCTCCCTCAGGGGCAAGCAGTACAGACGCGAGATGAGGTGAAACAGCCGCTAGACACTGTAGCTCCTCCTGCCTGTCCTCTAGGACGTCCGTGCCAAGAGCACACTCACCCCCCGACGGACGGAGGACAGACAGACGCAGACTCAGCAACAAGACTAGCAGCGTAGTCTAGACGACAGCGAGCAGCAAAGTCGACAAGCTCAGCGACAAGAGCAGACGCAGCACTGGACTCAAAAGAGGGGTCAGTGACGACAATAGCAAGTAGACGCGTGACAGTAGGACTGGCAGCACGAAGAGAGTCCGACTCAGGGTCGGCAAGCGCAGGAAGAGAGGACTCAGGAGGAGAAGGCAAAGGGGCACGCAGAGGAGCAGTGGACGGACGCAGAGACATCCGGTGCGTGCCAGGGACAGGAGGAGGACGCTGACGCGAACTGCGACCACTAGCGCATGCAGCACGAACAGGCGACGCGGGACGAGACGCAGGCTCACGACGCTCAGCAAGACCTCCAGTAGGACCAGTGTAAGGAGAGGGAGCAGGCAGTGGAGAGGAAGGCTCCAGCAGGGACTGCGACTGGACAGGCGGTGGACCCTCTACTGGAGGAGAAAGACCAAGAACCTGCTGCAGAAGCGGGACGAAGTACGGCCGAGGCCGCGCGGCAGCTCCAGACGCAGCAGGGACAGCACCAGCACCCTCAGCAACAGCACCAGCATCACCCACTCCTCCAGCGGCAGGACCAACAGCAGTAGTCTCAGCACCAACGGCCCCAGCAGCTCTAGCTTCAGGAGGACCCGCAGGTCCAGCAGCTCCGGGACTGGCAGCACCAGCACCCTCGACGGTCGCAGAAGCACCAGCTCCAGCTCCAACAGCACCGCCAGACTCAGCAGCACGTCTCCAGCGGCGAGCGAACCACTCGCGCAGCTCCTGTGGAGAGAGGGGCTCCCGGCGAGGCGCAGCAGGAGAAACCCCAGGCTCAGCAGCTCTAGACGCAGCACCCCCAGGCTCAGCAGCTCCCAGCTCAGCACCCCCAGGCTCAGCAGCTCTCGACGTAGCACCCCCAGACCCAGCACCTCCAGGCACAGCACCCCCCGGCTCAGCACCCCCAGGCTCCGCACTCTCCGCAGTAGCACCCCCAGGCCCAGCACACTCAGGCTCACCACCCCCGCGCACAGCACCCCCAGAGTCAGCACCCCTAGGCTCAGCACCCGCAGCAGCACCAGAGTCACCAGTAACCTCGACCGGGTCAGCGGCGTCTACCTGGGACACACCTGAGGGGGCAGGAACCTGAGGGGGAAGGGGGTCTACCTGGGGAGGAGCCGGCACCAGGAAGTCCGGGGGAGGGGGGGGGGGGGGAGGGAGGTACGGTAGGGGAAGAGACGGTAGAAGGGGACTGACTCGTCGAACGTGACGTCCTGGGAGGACAGAACACGACGAGAGGAGGGGTGGTAAAACTGCCACCCTGGGGGCGTCAGTGGGGAAGCCAAGGAAGACACAGGGAGCAGCACGAGGGGACAGCTTGTCCGCAGACAAGTCGCGGACAAACGCCCGAGATCCCCAGACACGGAACGCAGACGCATCGCCAACCTTCCCCGTCCACAGCAAGGCTGGGGACATCGCAGGCCTAGAGACCCGGGGGTGAAGGTTGAGCTGATGCGCCGCGTACCTCACCGCAAACGGCCACAGAAAATGGGGGGCAGCCGCATGCATCATGGACGTACGAGCGACATCCATGACCATGCCAATGCGGCGCTCAGCAATCCCATTTTGCTGTGGAGAGTCTGGAAGTGTACAGGTCTGGCGGATCCCCCGTGCGCGACAGTAGTCTCGCAGAAGGCGAGAGGAGAACTCTCCGCCTCTGTCTGAGTGCAGACGCAGAACAGGAAAGTCCGAGCTGAATCTCTGCCTGAGCTGGAGACGAGCCTCGCGGATCCAGTCGATCAGCACCTCAGTGACCGCACCTTTGCTGCGCAAGGGGAGGACTGTGGTGTAACGCGAGTAGTCGTCAACCACCAACAGGAAGTAGCGCTCGTGACCCTGCCCACGGACGGGGGCTGGGCCCCACACATCCATGTGAAGCGTCTGCAGGGGAGCCTCTGTCGGGGGGAAGTGGGAGGAGTGAGGAGTAGCTCGGAGGCGACCCTCGACACAGGGGACACAGGAAGGTCCTGGCCCGGAGGGGAGAGGAGGGAGAGACTGGGGAAGACCAGAGACAAGGACACGGGACGCCATGCTCCGAAGACGGGGCAAGGAGGGGTGGCCAAGACGGTGGTGCCACAGAAGAGTCTCGTGAGACAGGAGGCGGCAAGAACAGGGGGCAGACTCAGGACCTGACCGGGACGCAGCAGCAAACACCTGACCTGACGCAGCTACCTGACCTGACACAGGAACAGGAGGAGACGAAGTGGTCAGGGTGTAGAGACTCGACCCCGGCCGACGCGAGAAGGTGGCCAGGTGTCGGCCTGTGCGCGCGTCCGTGCAGTGGGTCACCCGCTGACTCGCAGGAGTGAACTGGTGAACCCCTCATCCTGTAGGGCCGCACCACTCACCAAGTTCGTGGAGAACGAGGGAAGGTACAGACCAGACAGGGTGCCTGAAGGGGCAGCCGGACACGGGAGGACAGTGGAGAAGTGAGACAGGACAGGACCCCCAGAGGGGTCAGCAAGGGAGACCGCAACCGGCCGGCCAAGAGGCGTAAGGGTAGTGCGGTCTCGGAAGAAGGAGCGAGAAGCTCCGGAGTCAAGTGTGAAAGTGAGGGAGGACGAGGGCGACTCAGTACCTGAAAGCGCAGTCTCACCAGTACCTGAGAGCGCAGACGCACTGGCACCTAGAGCAGCAGCCTCACAAGCACCTAGCGCAGCAGTACCAATGCCCGGGTCGGGCTGGAAACACCGGTAACCCTCATTCTCCTCACTATAAGTCACAGCATACATAGCAGCAAGGATAGCATCAAAATCAAGATCAAAGATCGCTACACCAGCCCTAAGGAGCTCATCCCAACGAGGGATCTCACTAGCACCGGGGAACTGCTGACGCCAAGCGTCCGTCAGGCGGCCAAAGCAGCGCAGGGTGGCGTGGGCACCCCCACACTGCTCACCCGCGCGGTCGCCGAAACGAAGAACGTAGGTGCAGGGACCAGTACCCCCCACCCCTCAGACGCCCAGCGTACCACTCACGAAGCTGCTGGGGCGGAGGGATGTCCCGTGAGCGCTGCTGCTGCTGCCGCTGCGAGCGCTGGCCACCACCACCGCCGCTACGCTGCTGGGTACCACCCCGACCAGCTCCGCTCCCTCCACCACCTCCTGCTCCTCCGCCGCCGCCTCCACCGCCTCCACCGCCTCCACCTCCGCCGCCTCCACCTCCGCCGCTGCCACCTCCACCACCGCCGCCGCCACCACCACCGTCTCCGCCGCTGCTGCCACCACCACCACCACCTCCATTACTCCCGCCGCCACTCCCACTCCCGCCGCCGCCACCGCCGCCACCTCCACCGCTCCCTCCAGCTCCACCCGCGCCCTTGCCCCCCTTGCCCTTGCTGGAGCGACGTCTCCCACTAGGGGCAGACGCCGCGCCGACCGACTCAAGACCAAGCAGGTCGGCAGCAGCAGCAGAGGCAACAGAGGGCAGCAAGGGGGAAGGAGAGCACCCCTCAAAGATGGGGGTGCGAGGGTCACCACGAGAAGCCCCTACAGCAACTATGCTCTTCTCAGCTGAGAGGAGGGCCTTCTCGAGGAGGTCGACGGTGAGAGTGGTGGGACAGACTGCTAGAAAGTGGTCCCTGACTACACGAAGGGAGTCAGGGAGGCGTGCGACTACGTAGTAGAGAGTGATGTACATGGGGGGGGGGGGTTCTTAGTGCAGAACTCAGCAGGAAGGGCGGCGCGGTAGCGAGTGTCACTAGTGCGGAGGTGCGTAATGAGGTCAGCAACAGTGGGAAAGGCAGAGAGGTCAGGAAAGAGGTAGGGAAGCATGAGACGGCTCAGTGCAGCAGTGGCAGGGGAGGAGTAGCGCGCAACGACAGCGTCGTACAAGGTCTGAGCACTCTTGTACTGACTAAAGTGCGCACGCTCAGAGGTAGGGAGGTGGCGACGCACAGCAAGACGTGCAGCAGCATCGCGGGTGGCCCACTGAGAGCGAACAGTGGGATCAGCATCGGCAGCAGGAGCAGGAGAGGCGCCAGAGGTGAGGTCAAAGAGAGAAAGGCCGTCAGCTCTGTCGCACTGTAAGAACAGCTGCAGGTCGTCTAGCCAGACCTCAAAGTTAATGGCGCGACCCTCGGCGTCAAAGACTAGGACACTAGGGGTAGCCATGGCGACGACAGTGAAGCAGTGCAAGCAGTAGGGAAAGAGGGCGCAGTGACAGAGGGACTGTGCTCACCAGGCAGGGCAGGTCGTGCAGCTCTGCAGAAAGGCGGCTCGGCTACCGGGTAGCTCGGGTGCACAGCGGCTCGGCTCCCGGGCGGCTCGGCGTAGGGCGGCTCGGCCGCTGCTGGGCGGTCCGGCTGCTGCTGGGCGGCTCGGCTGCGGCTGGGCGGCTCGGCTGCTGCTGGGCGGCTCGGCTGCGGCGGGGCGGCTCGGCTGCTGCTGGGCGGCTCGGCTGCGGCTGGGCGGCTCGGCTGCTGCGGGGCGGCTCGGCTGCTACTGGGCGGCTCGGCTGCTGCTGGGCGGCTCGGCTGCTGCTGGGCGGTCCGGCTGCTGCTGGGCGGTCCGGCTGCTCCCGGGTGGCCCTGCTGCTGTGTAGTGGCGGGGCCGTCAAGGTGCAGCGGCAGGGCCGGGATAAGGGACGGCGGGGCCGTCAGGGTGCAGCGGCGGGGCCGGGACAGGGGACGGCGGGGCCGTCAAGGTGCAGCGGCGGGGCCGGGATAAGAGACGGCGGGGCCGTCAGTGGGCGGCGGGGCCGGGTATGGGTGCAGCGGCGGGCCGGGACAGAGGCCGGCGGGGCCGGGACAGGTGCAGTGGCGGGCCGGGAAAGTTGCAGCGGCGGGCCGGGACAGGTGCAGCGGCGGGCCGGGACAGGTGCAGCGGCGGGCCGGGATAGGGGACGGCGGGGCCGGGTGTGCAGTGGCGGGGCCAACAGAGGTGCGCCGGCAGGGCCGGGACAGAAGCCGGCGGGGCCGGGACAGGTGCAGTGGCGGGCCGTCAGGGTGCAGCGGCGGGCCGTCAAAAGGTGCAGCGGCGGGGCCGTCGGGGCTCAGCGGCGGGCCGTGAAGGTGCAGCGGCGGGGCCGTCAGGGCTCAGCGGCGGGCCGGGAAGGTGCAGCGGCGGGGCCGGGAGAGGGGACGGCGGGGCCCTGACAGGAAACGGCGGGGCCGGCTGAGGCAGCCGCGGGCCGTCAAAAAAGGGGACGGCGGGGCCGTAAAAAACGAACGGCGGGGCCGTCAAAAGCGGGGCCCGCGGCCGCGACGAAGCGGCCGCGTGGCCGGTTCGAGGGCGGCGGGGCGCAGCCGGGCCGAGAGGGCGGCGCGGCGCGGCCGTAGAGCCCGCGCGACGTGGGCCCGAGCCGCGCGCGCTAAAAAAAAATTTGCGCGCGCGACTCGCGGGGGCCCACAAGTGCAGCGCGAAACGCACTAAGGGGGAGCGCGCCTCGGGGAGAGTAGGGCGCGCTCCGGGCAGAGAGTAATTCGTGGGTGGGCCCTAAAAAAAAACGGTCCTTAAGAGGGACCCGCTCTATACTATGTGAGAATAGGTAAACAGGAATGGAAATGACTAAGTCAGAGTTGGGTACAAATACAACCCTAGAAAGCTGTACCCCATATGTGCTACCCCACTATAGCCTACAAACATGCATCAGATTTAATAATCTGACAATGTATAGAGAAAATGGTGCATTGGCCAGGTCGGTCAGTATCGGAACTTAAAATGCAAATGCCAGGGAGAACGGAAGCGCTCAGATCTCGCATAGTACACGCACTCAAGTGGTCTCACTCAAATAGAAAGTAGGAAATATATTCATCTAGTGAATGTAAGGGTTTGAAAGGTAACTAACGCACATGGGTAGAGAAAATGGTGCATCGGCCAGTCTGGCCGGCATTTCGCAATTATAGTGCAAGTAGGGCCAAGGAGAACGGAAACGCTCATTTCTCAAAAAGTAAAGGGAATCTAGCGGTCTCACTCGATCAGAAGGTGGGAAATATATAAATCTAGTGAGCTAATAAGGTTGGGAACGAATCTAATGCATATGTATATGGAAAGTGGAGCATTGGCCAGGTCGGTCAGTATGGGAACTGAGAGTGCAAATGCCTGGGAGAACGGAACCGCTCAGATCTCGCATAATACACGAAATCTAGTGGTCTCAATCAAATATAAGGTAGGAAATATATTCATCTAGTGAACGTAATGGTTTGAAAGGTAACTAACGCACATGTGTAGAGAAAATGGTGCATCGGCCAGTCTGGCCGGCATTTCGCACTCATAGTGCAGGTGGGGCCAGGGAGAACGGAAACGCTGGTTTCTCAAAAAAGCAGAAGGCGGAATCTAACAGTCTCACTCGATCAGAACGCGGGAAATATATAAATCTAGTCAGCTAAAAAGGTTTGAAATGTATTCAACCCACATGTATAGAGAAAATTGTGCATTGGCCAGGTTGGTCAGTATCAGAACTTAAAATGCAAATGCCACGGAGAACGGAAGCGCTCAGATCTCGCATAGTACACGGAATTAAGTGGTCTCACTCAAAAAGAAAGTAGGAAATATATTCATCTAGTGAACGTAAGGGTTTGAAAGGTAACTAACGCACATGTGTAGAGAAAATTGTGCATCAGCCAGTCTGGCCGGCATTTCGCACTTATAGTGCAACTAGGGCCAAGGAGAACGGAAGCGCTCATTTCTCAAAAAGTAGAGGGAATCTAGCGGTCTCACTCGATCAGAAGGTGGGAAATATAAAAATCTACTGAGCTAATAAGGTTCGAAAGGAATCTAATGCATATGTATATGGAAAATGGTCCATTGGCCAGGTGGGTCAGTATGGAAACTTAGAGTGCAAATGCCAGGGAGAACGGAAGCGCTCAGATCTCGCATAGTACACGGAATCTAGTGGGCTCACTCAAATAGAAGGTAGGAAATATATTCATCTAGTGAACGTAAGGGTTTGAAAGGTAACTAACGCACATGTGTAGAGAAAATGGTGCATCGGCCAGTCTGGCCGGCATTTCGCACTTATAGTGCAAGTAGGGCCAAGGAGAACGGAAACGCTCGTTTCTCAAAAAGTAAAGGGAATCTAGCGGTCTCACTCGATCAGAAGGTGGGAAATATATAAATATAGTGAGCTAATAAGGTTTGAAAGGAATCTAATGCATATGTATATGGAAAATGGTGCATTGGCCAGGTCGGTCAGTATGGGAACTTAGAGTGCAAATGCCAGGGAGAACGGAAGCGCTCAGATCTCGCATAGTACAAGGAATCTAGTGGTCTCAATCAAGTAGAAGGTAGAAAATAAATTCATCTAGTGAACGTAAGGGTTTGAAAGGTAACTAACGCACATGTGTAGAGAAAATGGTGCATCGGCCAGTCTGGCCGGCATTTCGCACTTATGGTGCAAGTAGGGCCAAGGAGAACGGAAACGCTCATTTCACAAAAAGTAAAGGGAATCTAGCGGTCTCACTTGATCAGAAGGTGGGAATATATAAATCTAGTGAGCTAATAAGGTTCGGAAGGAATCTAATGCATATGTATATGGAAAGTGGTGCATTGGCTAGGTCGGTCAGTATGGGAACTTAGAGTGCAAATGCCTGGGAGAACGGAACCGCTCAGATCTCGCATAATGCATGGAATCTAGTGGTCTCACTCAAATAGAAGATAGGAAATATATTCATCTAGTGAACGTAACGGTTTGAAAGGTAACTAACGCACATGTGTAGAGAAAATGGTGCATTGGCGAGTCTGGCCCGCATTTCGCACCCATAGTGCAGGTGGGGACAGGGAGAACGGAAACGCTCGTTTCTCAAAAAAGTAGGAAGAATCTAACGGTCTCACTCGATCAGAAGGTGGGAAATATATAAATCTAGTCAGCTAAAAAGGTTTGAAATGTATTCAACGCACATGTATAGAGAAAATGGTGCATTGGCCAGGTCGGTCAGTATTAGAACTTAAAATGCAAATACCAGGGAGAACGGAAGCGCTCAGATCTCGCATAGTACACGGAATCAAGTGGTCTAACTCAAATAGAAAGTAGGAAATATATTCATCTAGTGAACGTATGGGTTTGAAAGGTAACTAACGCACATGTGTAGAGAAAATTGTGCATCGGCCTGTCTCGCCGGCATTTCGCACTTATAGTGCAACTAGGGCCAAGGAGAACGAAAACGCCCATTTCTCAAAAAGTAGAGGGAATCTAGCGGTCTCACTTGATTAGAAGGTGGGAAAGATATAAATCTAGTGATCTAATAAAGTTCGGAAGGAATCTAATGTATATGTATATGGAAAGTGGTGCATTGGCCAGGTCGGTCAGTATGGGAACTTAAAGTGCAGATGCCTGGGAGAACGGAACCGCTCAGATCTCGCATAATACACGGAATCTAGTGGTCTCACTCAAATATAAGGTAGGAAATATATTCATCTAGTGAACGTAAGGGTTTGAAAGGTAACTAACGCACATGTGTAGAGAAAATGGTGCATCGGCCAGTCTGGCCGGCATTTCGCACCCATAGTGCAGGTGGGGCCAGGGAGAACGGAAACGCTCGTTTCTCAAAAAAGTAGAAAGAATCTAACGGTCTCACTCGATCAGAAGGTGGGAAATATATAAATCTAGTCAGCTAAAAAGGTTTGAAATGTATTCAACGCACATGTATAGAGAAAATGGTGCATTGGCTAGGTCGGTCAGTACCAGAACTTCAAATGCAAATGCCAGGGAGAACGGAAGCGCTCAGATCTCGCATAGTACACGGAATCAAGTGGTCTCACTCAAATAGAAAGTAGGAAATATATTCATCTAGTGAACGTAAGGGTTTGAAAGGTAACTCACGCACATGTGTAGAGAAAATTGTGCATCGGCCAGTCTGGACGGCATTTCGCACTTATAGTGCAACTAGGGCCAAGGAGAACGGAAGCGCTCATTTCTAAAAAACTAAAGGGAATCTAGCGGTCTCACTCGATCAGAAGGTGGGAAATATATATATCTAGTGAGCTAATACGGTTCGAAAAAAATCTAATGCATATGTATACGGAAAATGGTGCATTGGCCGGGTCGGTCAGTATGGGAACTTAGAGTGCAAATGCCAGGGAGAACGGAAGCACTCAGATCTCGCATAATACACGGAATCTAGTGGTCTCACTCAAAAAGAAGGTAGGAAATATATTCATCTAGTGAACGTAAGGGTTTGAAAGGTAACTAACGCACATGTGTAGAGAAAATGGTGCATCGGCCAGTCTGGTCGGCATTTCGCACTTGTAGTGCAAGTAGGGCCAAGGAGAACGGAAACGCTCATTTCTCAAAAAGTAAAGGGAATCTAGCGGTCTCACTCGATCAGAAGGTTGGAAATATATAAATCTAGTGAGCTAATAAGGTTCGAAAGGAATCTAATGCATATGTATATCAAAAATGGTGCATTGGCCAGGTCGGTCAGTATGGGAACTTAGAGTGCAAATGCCAGGGAGAACGGAAGCGCTCAGATCTCGCATTGTACACGGAATCTAGTGGTCTCACTCAAATAGAAGGTACGAAATAAATTCATCTAGTGAACGTAAGGGTTTGAAAGGTAACTAACGCACATGTGTAGAGAAAATGGTTCATCGGCGAGTCTAGCCGGCATTTCGCACTCATAGTGCAGGTGGGGCCAGGGAGAACGGAAACGCTCGTTTCTCAAAAAGTAGAGGGAATCTAGCGGTCTCACTCGATCAGAAGGTGGGAAAAATATAAATCTAGTCAGCTAAAAAGGTTTGAAATGTATTCAACGCACATGTATAGAGAAAATGTTGCATTGGCCTGGTCGGTCAGTATCGGAACTTAAAATGCAAATGCCAGGGAGAACGGAAGCGCTCAGATCTCGCATAGTACACGGAATCAAGTGGTCTCACTCAAATAGAAAGTAGGAAAAATATTCATCTAGTGAACGTAAGGGTTTGAAAGGTAACTAACGCACATGTGTAGAGAAAATGGTGCATCGGCCAGTCTGGCCGGCATTTCGCACTTATAGTTCAAGTAGGGTCAAGGAGAACGGAAACACTCGTTTCTCAAAAAGTAGAGGGAATCTAACGGTCTCACTCGATCACAAGGTGGGAAATATATAAATCTAGTCAGCTAATAAGGTTCGGAAGGAATCTAATGCATATGTATATGGAAAGTTGTGCATTGGCCAGGTCGGTCAGTATCGGAACTTAGAGTGCAAATGCCTGGGAGAACGGAACCGCTCAGATCTCGCATAATACACGGAATCTAGTGGTCTCACTCGAATATAAGGTAGGAAATATATTCATCTAGTGAACCTAAGGGTTTGAAAGGTAACTAACGCACATGTGTAGAGAAAATGGTGCATCAGCCAGTCTTGCCGGCATTTCGCACTCCTAGTGCAGTTTGTGCCAGGGAGAACGGAAACGCTCGTTTCTCAAAAAGTAGAGGGAATCTAATGGTCTCACTCGATCAGAAGGTGGGAAATATATAAATCTAGTCAGCTAAAAAGGTTTGAAATGTATTCAAAGCACATGTATAGAGAAAATGGTGCATTGGCCAGGTCGGTCAGTATCGGAACTTAAAATGCAAATGCCAGGGAGAACGGAAGCGCTCAGATCTCGCATAGTACACGGAATCTAGTGGTATCACTCAAATAGAAGGTAGGAAATAAATTCATCTAGTGAACGTAAGGGTTTGAAAGGTAACTAACGCACATGTGTAGAGAAAATGGTGCATCGGCCAGTCTGGCCGGCATTTCGCACTTATAGTGCAAGTAGGGCCAAGGAGAACGGAAACGCTCATTTCTCAAAAAGTAAAGGGAATCTAGCGGCCTCACTCGATCTGAAGGTGGGAAATATATAAATCTAGTGAGCTAATAAGGTTCGAAAGGAATCTAATGCATATGTATATGGAAAATGGTGCATTGGCCAGGTCGGTCAGTATGGGAACTTAGAGTGCAAATGCCAGGGAGAACGGAAGCGCTCAGATCTCGCATAGTACACGGAATCTAGTGGTCTCACTCAAATAGAAGGTAGGAAATAAATTCATCTAGTGAACGTAAGGGTTTGAAAGGTAACTAACGCATATGTGTAGAGAAAATGGTGCATCGGCCAGTCTGGCCAGCATTTCGCACTTATAGTGCAAGTAGGGCCAAGGAGAACGGAAACGCTCATTTCTCAAAAAGTAGAGGGAATCTAACGGTCTCACTCGATCACAAGGTGGGAAATATATAAATCTAGTCAGCCAAAAGGGTTTGAAATGTATTCAAGGCACATGTATAGAGAAAATGGTGCATTGGCCAGGTCGGTCAGTATCGGAACTTAAAATGCAAATGCCAGGGAGAACGGAAGCGCTCACATCTCGCATAGTACGCGGAATCAAGTGGTCTCACTCAAATAGAAAGTAGAAAATATATTCATCTAGTGAACGTAAGGGTTTGAAAGGTAACTAACGGACATGTGTAGAGAAAATGGTGCATCGGCCAGTCTGGCCGGCATTTCGCACTCATAGTGCAGGTGGGGCCAGGGAGAACGGAAACACTCGTTTCTCAAAAAGTAGAGGGAATCTAACGGTCTCACTCGATCACAAGGTGGGAAATATATAAATCTAGTCAGCCAAAAAGGTTTGAAATGTATTCAAGGCACATGTATAGAGAAAATGGTGCATTGGTGAGGTCGGTCAGTATCGGAACTTAAAATGCAAATGCCAGGGAGAACGGAAGCGCTCAGATCTCGCATAGTACACGGAATCAAGTGGTCTTACTCAAATAGAAAGTAGGAAATATATTCATCTAGTGAACGTAAGGGTTTGAAAGGTAACTAACGCACATGTGTAGAGAAAATGGTGCATCGGCCAGTCTGGCCGGCATTTCGCACTCATAGTGCACGTGGGGCTAGGGAGAACGGAAACGCTCGTTTCTCAAAAAGTAGAGGGAATCTAACGGTCTCACTCAATCAGAAGGTGGGAAATATATAAATCTAGTCAGCTAAAAAGGTTTGAAATGTATTCAACGCACATGTATGTGAGAATAGGTAAACAGGAATGGAAATGACTAAGTCAGAGTTGGGTACAAATACAACCCTAAAAAACTGTACCCCATATGTGCTACCCCACTATAGCCTACAGACATGCATCAGCTATAATAATCTGACACACCCCCATAGGCAAAGTGGGGGAGAACAAGGGGTCACAAAACCAGTCAAGCAAAGCAAAGCAAGCTCAGGGTGGATCACAAAGTCACCACACAGTCCGACCACCGGACTCCGCCCTCCAAGCACTAGCCCCATGCCCGACGTACTGCACAGGTAGCGCAATACCCTCTTCGCTGCAACCATGTGCTCTGGTCGGTGTCTGCCAGGAGCAACATAGCGTGCAAGAATGCTCAGAGGGTATGCAAGGTCAGGTCGTGTGCAGGTCATCAGGTACATGAGGCAGCCAACAAGCTCTGCATACGGACCACTCGACTCTACGGACTCATCCGAAGGCAGAGCTGAGAGTGAGTGGCGAGTAGGCAGAGGAGTGGCCTGAGGCGAGGAGTACGTGAAGCCGAAGCGCTGAAGGACCTGCTGCACCATGTGTGACTGAGTCAAGGTAATGGTGCGGCGTGCTCTGTCCCGAGTGATCTGCAAGCCAAGGTAGCTGCGCAGTTCACCCAGGTCTGTGCACGTGTGTCTCTTCAGCAGCTCGGACTTCACGTAGGCAAGTCCAGCAGTGTCCGCTGTGGCAAAGACCAAGTCGTCGACGTACACGAGGATGTAGAACGGCGGCAGGGAAGTGTCGGTGCGCAGAAACAGCGACGGGTCAGCAGTAGAAGGAGCAAACCCAAGAGCCGCAAGCGTAGTCCTCAGTGTGTCGTGCCACTCACGCGGTGCCTGGCGGAGACTGTAGACTGGCCGTCGGAGGCTCCACTGGGTGCCAGGAGGGAAAGTCCCAGTGAAGCCAGGCGGACGGCGCAGCCAGATCTCCTCGTGCAGGCTACCCTGCAGGAACGCAGTGCTGAAGTCGAGAGAGTGAAGCTCGTAGTCGCGCTGAGCGGCTATGTGCAGCAGCACCCAAAGAGTGGTCATCTTCGGGGTGGGAGAGACGGTCTGAAAGTAGTCAACTCCCTGCCGCTGACTGAAGCCACGAGCAACGTACCGCCCCTTGAAGACAGGTGGAGAGCCAGGCGGCCGCTTCACCCTGAAGATCCACATGCCACTGACGATGTTCGCCCCAGGAGGGGGAACCGCGTCAACGTAGGTGCCTGTGGACTTCCAGGAAGCCATCTCTGCATCCATAGCTGCCTGCCACTGAGAGGAGTAGGGACCCTCTACGGCCTCCGCGTAACAACGTGGAGTCGGGATGTCTAGTGCATCCGGGTCTCCCTCAGGGGCAAGCAGTACAGACGCGAGATGAGGTGAAGCAGCCGCTAGACACTGTAGCTCCTCCTGCCTGTCCTCTAGGACGTCCGTGCCAAGAGCACACTCACCCCCGACGGACGGAGGACAGACAGACGCAGACTCAGCAACAAGACTAGCAGCGTAGTCTAGACGACAGCGAGCAGCAAAGTCGACAAGCTCAGCGACAAGAGCAGACGCAGCACTGGACTCAAAAGAGGGGTCAGTGACGACAATAGCAAGTAGACGCGTGACAGTAGGACTGGCAGCACGAAGAGAGTCCGACTCAGGGTCGGCAAGCGCAGGAAGAGAGGACTCAGGAGGAGAAGGCAAAGGGGCACGCAGAGGAGCAGTGGACGGACGCAGAGACATCCGGTGCGTGCCAGGGACAGGAGGAGGACGCTGACGCGAACTGCGACCACTAGCGCATGCAGCACGAACAGGCGACGCGGGACGAGACGCAGGCTCACGACGCTCAGCAAGACCTCCAGTAGGACCAGTGTAAGGAGAGGGAGCAGGCAGTGGAGAGGAAGGCTCCAGCAGGGACTGCGACTGGACAGGCGGTGGACCCTCTACTGGAGGAGAAAGACCAAGAACCTGCTGCAGAAGCGGGACGAAGTACGGCCGAGGCCGCGCGGCAGCTCCAGACGCAGCAGGGACAGCACCAGCACCCTCAGCGACAGCACCAGCGTCACCCACTCCTCCAGCGGCAGGACCAACAGCAGTAGTCTCAGCACCAACGGCCCCAGCAGCTCCAGCTTCAGGAGGACCCGCAGGTCCAGCAGCTCCGGGACTGGCAGCACCAGCACCCTCGACGGTCGCAGAAGCACCAGCTCCAGCTCCAACAGCACCGCCAGACTCAGCAGCACGTCTCCAGCGGCGAGCGAACCACTCGCGCAGCTCCTGTGGAGAGAGGGGCTCCCGGCGAGGCGCAGCAGGAGAAACCCCAGGCTCAGCAGCTCTAGACGCAGCACCCCCAGGCTCAGCAGCTCCCAGCTCAGCACCCCCAGGCTCAGCAGCTCTCGACGTAGCACCCCCAGACCCAGCACCTCCAGGCACAGCACCCCCCGGCTCAGCACCCCCAGGCTCCGCACTCTCCGCAGTAGCACCCCCAGGCCCAGCACACTCAGGCTCACCACCCCCGCGCACAGCACCCCCAGAGTCAGCACCCCTAGGCTCAGCACCCGCAGCAGCACCAGAGTCACCAGTAACCTCGACCGGGTCAGCGGCGTCTACCTGGGACACACCTGAGGGGGCAGGAACCTGAGGGGGAAGGGGGTCTACCTGGGGAGGAACCGGCACCAGGAAGTCCGGGGGAGGGGGGGGGGGGGAGGGAGTACGGTAGGGGAAGAGACGGTAGAAGGGGACTGACTCGTCGAACGTGACGTCCTGGGAGGACAGAACACGACGAGAGGAGGGGTGGTAAAACTGCCACCCTGGGGCGTCAGTGGGGAAGCCAAGGAAGACACAGGGAGCAGCACGAGGGGACAGCTTGTCCGCAGACAAGTCGCGGACAAACGCCCGAGATCCCCAGACACGGAACGCAGACGCATCGCCAACCTTCCCCGTCCACAGCAAGGCTGGGGACATCGCAGGCCTAGAGACCCGGGGGTGAAGGTTGAGCTGATGCGCCGCGTACCTCACCGCAAACGGCCACAGAAAATGGGGGGCAGCCGCATGCATCATGGACGTACGAGCGACATCCATGACCATGCCAATGCGGCGCTCAGCAATCCCATTTTGCTGTGGAGAGTCTGGAAGCGTACAGGTCTGGCGGATCCCCCGTGCGCGACAGTAGTCTCGCAGAAGGCGAGAGGAGAACTCTCCGCCTCTGTCTGAGTGCAGACGCAGAACAGGAAAGTCCGAGCTGAATCTCTGCCTGAGCTGGAGACGAGCCTCGCGGATCCAGTCGATCAGCACCTCAGTGACCGCACCTTTGCTGCGCAAGGGGAGGACTGTGGTGTAACGCGAGTAGTCGTCAACCACCAACAGGAAGTAGCGCTCGTGACCCTGCCCACGGACGGGGGCTGGGCCCCACACATCCATGTGAAGCGTCTGCAGGGGAGCCTCTGTCGGGGGGAAGTGGGAGGAGTGAGGAGTAGCCCGGAGGCGACCCTCGACACAGGGGACACAGGAAGGTCCTGGCCCGGAGGGGAGAGGAGGGAGAGACTGGGGAAGACCAGAGACAAGGACACGGGACGCCATGCTCCGAAGACGGGGCAAGGAGGGGTGGCCAAGACGGTGGTGCCACAGAAGAGTCTCGTGAGACAGGAGGCGGCAAGAACAGGGGGCAGACTCAGGACCTGACCGGGACGCAGCAACAAACACCTGACCTGACGCAGCTACCTGACCTGACACAGGAACAGGAGGAGACGAAGTGGTCAGGGTGTAGAGACTCGACCCCGGCCGACGCGAGAAGGTGGCCAGGTGTCGGCCTGTGCGCGCGTCCGTGCAGTGGGTCACCCCCTGACTCGCAGGAGTGAACTGGTGAACCCCCGCATCCTGTAGGGCCGCACCACTCACCAAGTTCGTGGAGAACGAGGGAAGGTACAGACCAGACAGGGTGCCCGAAGGGGCAGCCGGACACGGGAGGACAGTGGAGAAGTGAGACAGGACAGGACCCCCAGAGGGGTCAGCAAGGGAGACCGCAACCGGCCGGCCAAGAGGCGTAAGGGTAGTGCGGTCTCGGAAGAAGGAGCGAGAAGCTCCGGAGTCAAGTGTGAAAGTGAGGGAGGACGAGGGCGACTCAGTACCTGAAAGCGCAGTCTCACCAGTACTTGAGAGCGCAGACGCACTGGCACCTAGAGCAGCAGCCTCACAAGCACCTAGCGCAGCAGTACCAATGCCCGGGTCGGGCTGGAAACACCGGTAACCCTCATTCTCCTCACTATAAGTCACAGCATACATAGCAGCAAGGATAGCATCAAAATCAAGATCAAAGATCGCTACACCAGCCCTAAGGAGCTCATCCCAACGAGGGATCTCACTAGCACCGGGGAACTGCTGACGCCAAGCGTCCGTCAGGCGGCCAAAGCAGCGCAGGGTGGCGTGGGCACCCCCACACTGCTCACCCGCGCGGTCGCCGGAACGAAGAACGTAGGTGCAGGGACCAGTACCCCCACCCCTCAGACGCCCAGCGTACCACTCACGAAGCTGCTGGGGCGGAGGGATGTCCCGTGAGCGCTGCTGCTGCTGCCGCTGCGAGCGCTGGCCACCACCACCGCCGCTACGCTGCTGGGTACCACCCCGACCAGCTCCGCTCCCTCCACCACCTCCTGCTCCTCCGCCGCCGCCTCCACCGCCTCCACCGCCTCCACCTCCGCCGCCTCCACCTCCGCCGCTGCCACCTCCACCACCGCCGCCGCCACCACCACCGTCTCCGCCGCTGCTGCCACCACCACCACCACCTCCATTACTCCCGCCGCCACTCCCACTCCCGCCGCCGCCACCGCCGCCACCTCCACCGCTCCCTCCAGCTCCACCCGCGCCCTTGCCCCCCTTGCCCTTGCTGGAGCGACGTCTCCCACTAGGGGCAGACGCCGCGCCGACCGACTCAAGACCAAGCAGGTCGGCAGCAGCAGCAGAGGCAACAGAGGGCAGCAAGGGGGAAGGAGAGCACCCCTCAAAGATGGGGGTGCGAGGGTCACCACGAGAAGCCCCTACAGCAACTATGCTCTTCTCAGCTGAGAGGAGGGCCTTCTCGAGGAGGTCGACGGTGAGAGTGGTGGGACAGACTGCTAGAAAGTGGTCCCTGACTACACGAAGGGAGTCAGGGAGGCGTGCGACTACGTAGTAGAGAGTGATGTACATGGGGGGGGGGGTTCTTAGTGCAGAACTCAGCAGGAAGGGCGGCGCGGTAGCGAGTGTCACTAGTGCGGAGGTGCGTAATGAGGTCAGCAACAGTGGGAAAGGCAGAGAGGTCAGGAAAGAGGTAGGGAAGCATGAGACGGCTCAGTGCAGCAGTGGCAGGGGAGGAGTAGCGCGCAACGACAGCGTCGTACAAGGTCTGAGCACTCTTGTACTGACTAAAGTGCGCACGCTCAGAGGTAGGGAGGTGGCGACGCACAGCAAGACGTGCAGCAGCATCGCGGGTGGCCCACTGAGAGCGAACAGTGGGATCAGCATCGGCAGCAGGAGCAGGAGAGGCGCCAGAGGTGAGGTCAAAGAGAGAAAGGCCGTCAGCTCTGTCGCACTGTAAGAACAGCTGCAGGTCGTCTAGCCAGACCTCAAAGTCAATGGCGCGACCCTCGGCGTCAAAGACTAGGACACTAGGGGTAGCCATGGCGACGACAGTGAAGCAGTGCAAGCAGTAGGGAAAGAGGGCGCAGTGACAGAGGGACTGTGCTCACCAGGCAGGGCAGGTCGTGCAGCTCTGCAGAAAGGCGGCTCGGCTACCGGGCAGCTCGGGTGCACAGCGGCTCGGCTCCCGGACGGCTCGGCGTAGGGCGGCTCGGCCGCTGCTGGGCGGTCCGGCTGCTGCTGGGCGGCTCGGCTGCGGCTGGGCGGCTCGGCTGCTGCTGGGCGGCTCGGCTGCGGCGGGGCGGCTCGGCTGCTGCTGGGCGGCTCGGCTGCGGCTGGGCGGCTCGGCTGCTGCGGGGCGGCTCGGCTGCTACTGGGCGGCTCGGCTGCTGCTGGGCGGCTCGGCTGCTGCTGGGCGGTCCGGCTGCTGCTGGGCGGTCCGGCTGCTCCCGGGTGGCCCTGCTGCTGTGTAGTGGCGGGGCCGTCAAGGTGCAGCGGCAGGGCCGGGATAAGGGACGGCGGGGCCGTCAGGGTGCAGCGGCGGGGCCGGGACAGGGGACGGCGGGGCCGTCAAGGTGCAGCGGCGGGGCCGGGATAAGAGACGGCGGGGCCGTCAGTGGGCGGCGGGGCCGGGTATGGGTGCAGCGGCGGGCCGGGACAGAGGCCGGCGGGGCCGGGACAGGTGCAGTGGCGGGCCGGGAAAGTTGCAGCGGCGGGCCGGGACAGGTGCAGCGGCGGGCCGGGACAGGTGCAGCGGCGGGCCGGGATAGGGGACGGCGGGGCCGGGTGTGCAGTGGCGGGGCCAACAGAGGTGCGCCGGCAGGGCCGGGACAGAAGCCGGCGGGGCCGGGACAGGTGCAGTGGCGGGCCGTCAGGGTGCAGCGGCGGGCCGTCAAAAGGTGCAGCGGCGGGGCCGTCGGGGCTCAGCGGCGGGCCGTGAAGGTGCAGCGGCGGGGCCGTCAGGGCTCAGCGGCGGGCCGGGAAGGTGCAGCGGCGGGGCCGGGAGAGGGGACGGCGGGGCCCTGACAGGAAACGGCGGGGCCGGCTGAGGCAGCCGCGGGCCGTCAAAAAAGGGGACGGCGGGGCCGTAAAAAACGAACGGTGGGTTGAACACAAGGTGGGTTGAACACACGGTGGGTTGAACACACGGTGGGTTGAACACACGGTGGGTTGAACACACGGTGGGTTGAACACACGGTGGGTTGAACATACGGTGCGTTGAACACACGGTGGGTGGAACACACAGTGGGTTGGACACACGGTGGGTTGAACACACGGTGGGTTGAACACAAGGTGGGTTGAACACACGGTAGGTTGAACACACGGTGGGTTGAACACAAGGTGGGTTGAACACACGGTGGGTTGAACAAACGGTGGGTTGAACACACGGTGGGTTGAACACACGGTGGGTTGAACACACGGTAGGTTCAACACACGGTGCTTTGAACACACGGTGTGTGGAACACACGGTGGGTTGAACACACCATAGGTTGAACACACGGTGGGTTGAACATACGATGGGTTGAACACACGGTAGGTTGAACATACGGTGCGTTGAACACACGGTGGGTGGAACACACAGTGGGTTGAACACACGGTGGGTTGAACACACGGTGGGTTGAACACACAGTAGGTTCAACACACGGTGCTTTGAACACACGGTGGGTGGAACACACGGTGGGTTGAACACATGGCGGGTTGAACACACGGTGGGTTGATTACCCGGTGGGTGGAACACACGGTGGGTTGAACACACGATATGTTGAACACACGGTCGGTTGAACACACAGTGGGTTGAACACACGGTGGGTTGAACACACGGTGGGTTCAACTCATGGTGGGTTCAACACACGATGCATTGAATACACAGTGGGTGGAACACACGGTGGGTTGAACACACAGTAGATTGAACACACGGTGGGTTGAACACACGGTGGGTTCAACACACGGTGGGTTCAACACACGGTGCGTTGAACCCACGGTGGGTGGAACGCACGGTGGGTTGAACACACGGTGGGTTGAACACACGGTGGACTGATCTTATGGTGGGTTGAACACAGAGTGGGTTCAACAAACGGTGGGTTGAACACACGGTGGGTTCAACACACGGTAGATTCAACACACAGTGGGTTGAAAACACATTGGGTTGATCAAACGGTGGGTGGAACACACGGTGGGTTGAACACACGGTGGGTTCAACACACAGTGTGTTCAACGCACGGTGGGTTCAACACATGGTGGGTTCAACACACGATAGGTTAAACACACGGTGGGTTGAACACATGGTGGGTTGAATACACGGTGGGTTGAACACACGGTAGGTTGAACACACGGTGGGTTGAACACACGGTGGGTTCAACATACGGTGGGTTGTACACACGGTGGGTTGAACTCACGATAGGTTGAACATACGGTGGGTGGAACACACGGTGGGTTGAACACACGGTGGGTGGAACACACAGTAGGTTGAACATACAGTGGGTTCAACACATGGTGGGTTGAACACACGGTGGGTTGAACACACGGTGGGTTGAACACACGATAGGTTGAACACACGATAGGTTGAACACACGGTAGGTTGAACACACGGTAGGTTGAACACACGGTGGGTTCAACACACGGTGGGTTGAACACATGGCGGGCTGAACACACGGTGGGTTGTTCACACGGTGGGTGGAACACACGGTGGGTTGAACACACGATAGGTTGAACATACGGTTGGTTGAACACACAGTGGGTTGAACACACGGTGGGTTGAACACACGGTGGGTTCAACACATGGTGGGTTCAACACACGATGCATTGAATACACAGTGGGTGGAACACACGGTGGGTTGAACAGATAGTGGGTTGAACACACCGTGGGTTGATCACACGGTGGGTGGAACACACGGTGGGTTGAATACACGGTGGGTTGAACACATGATAGGTTGAACACACTTTGGGTTGAACACACGGTGGGTTGAACACAAGGTGGTTTGAACACACGGTGGGTTGATCACATGGTGGGTGGAACACACGGTAGGTTGAACACACGGTGGTTTGAACACTCGGTGGGGTGAACACAAGGTGGGTTGAACACACGGTAGGTTGAACATACGGTGGGTTGAAAACACGGTGGGTTGAACATACGGAGCGTTGAACACACGGTGGGTCTAACACACGGTGGGTTGAACACACACAGGGTTGAACACACGGTGGGTTGAACACACGGTGGGTTGAACACACGGTGGGTTGAACACACGGTGCGTTTAACACACAGTGGGTGGAAAGAAATCCACCGTGTGTTCAACCCACCATGTGTTCAACCCACCGTGTGTTCAACCCTGTGTGTGTTCAACCCACCGTGTGTTCCACCCACCGTGTGTTCAACGCACCGTGTGTTCAACCCACCGTGTGTTCAACCAACCGTGTGATCAACCCACCGTGTGATCAACCCACCGTGTGATCAACCGACCGTGTGATCAACCCACCGTATGTTAAACCCACCAGGTGTTCAACCCACCGTGTGTTCAATCCACCGTGTGTTCAACCCACCGTCTGATCAACCCACCGTGTGTTCAACCCACTATGTGTTCAACCCACCGTGTGTTCCACCCACCGTGTGATCAACCCACCGTATATTCAACCCACCGTGTGTTCAACCCACCATGTGTTCCACCCACCGTGTATTCAACGCTCTGTGTGTTGAACCCACCGTGTGTTGAACCCACCGTGTGTTGAACCCACCGTGTGTTCAACCCATCGTGTGTTCAACCTATCGTGGGTTCAACCCACCGTGTGTTCAACCCACCGTGTGTTCAACGCACCATGTGTTCAACCCACCGTGTGCTCAACCCACCGTGTGTTCAACCCACCGTGTGTTCAACCTACCGTGTGTTCAACCCACCGTGTGATCAACCCACGGTGTGATCAACCTACCGTGTGATCAACCCACCGTGTGATCAACCCACCGTATGTTCAACCCACCATGTGTTCAACCCACCGTGTGTTCCACCCACCGTGTAGAGAAAATTGTGTATCGGCCTGGCCGGCATTTCGCACTTATAGTGCAACTAGGGCCAAGGAGAACGGAAACGCTCATTTCTCAAAAAGTAGAGGGAATCTAGCGGTCTCACTCGATCAGAAGGTGGGAAATATATAAATCTAGTGAGCTAATAAGGTTCGAAAGGAATCTTGTGCAAATGTGTATGGAAAATGGTGCATTGGCCAGGTCGGTCAGTATGGGAACTTAGAGTGCAAATGCCAGGGAGAACGGAAGCGCTCAGATCTCGCATAGTACACGGAATCTACTGGTCTCACTCAAATACAAGGTAGGAAATAAATTCATCTAGTGAACGTAAGGGTTTGAACGGTAACTAACGCACGTGTGTAGAGAAAATTGTGTATCGGCCAGTCTGGCCGGCATTTCGCACTTATAGTGCAAGTAGGGCCAAGGAGAACGGAAACGCTCATCTCTCAAAAAGTAAAGGGAATCTTGCAGTCTCACTCGATAAGAAGGTGGGAAATATATAAATCTAGTGAGCTAATAAGGTTCGAAAGAAATCTAATGCATATGTATATGGAAAATGGTGCATTGGCCACGTCGGTCAGTATGGGAACTTAGAGTGCAAATGCCAGGGAGAACGGAAGCGCTCAGATCTCGCATAGTACACGGAATCTAGTGGTCTCACTCAAATAGAAGGTAGGAAATAAATTCATCTAGTGAACGTAAGGGTTTGAAAGGTAACTAACGCACATGTGTAGAGAAAATGGTGCATCAGCAAGTCTGGCCAGCATTTCGCACTCATAGTGCAGGTGGGGCCAAGGAGAACAGAAACACTCGTTTCTCAAAAAGTAGAGGGAATCTAACGGAAGGTGGGAAATATATAAACATAGTCAGCTAAAAAGGTTTGAAATGTATTCAACGCACATGTATAGAGAAAATGGTGCATTGGCCAGGTCAGTCAGTATCGGAACTTAAAATGCAAATGCCAGGGAGAACGGAAGCGCTCAGATCTCAAAAAGTACACGGAATCAAGTGGTATCACTCAAAGAAAAAGTAAGAAATATATTCATCTAGTGAACGTAAGGGTTTGAAAGGTAACTAACGCACATGTGTAGAGAAAATTGTGCATCGGCCAGTCTGGCCGGCATTTTGCACTTATAGTGCAACTAGGGCCAAGGAGAACGGAAACGCTCATTTCTCAAAAAGTAGAGGGAATGTAGCGGTCTCACTCGATCAGAAGGTGGGAAATATATAAATCTAGTGAGCTAATAAGGTTCTGAAGGAATGTAATGCACATGTATATGGAAAATGGTGCATTGGCCTGGTCGGTCAGTATGGGAACTTAGAGTGCAAATGCCAGGGAGAACAGAAGCGCTCAGATCTCGCATAGTACACGGAATCTAGTGGTCTTACTCAAATATAAGGTAGGAAATAAATTCATCTAGTGAACATAAGGGTTTGAAAGGTAACTTACGCACATGTGTAGAGAAAATGGTGCATCGGCCAGTCTGGCCGGCATTTCGCACTTATAGTGCAAGTAGGGCCAAGGAGAACGGAAACGCTCATTTCTCAAAAAGTAGAGAGAATCTAGCCGTCTCACTCAATCAGAAGGTGGGAAATATATAAATCTAGTGAGCTAATAAGGTTCGAAAGGAATCTAATGCATATGTATATGGAAAATGGTGCATTGGCCAGGTCGGTCAGTATGGGAACTTAGAGTGCAAGTGCCAGGGAGAACGGAAGCGCTCAGATCTCGCATAGTACACGGAATCAAGTGGTCTCACTCAAATAGAAAGTAGGAAATATATTCATCTAGTGAACGTAAGGGTTTGAAAGGTAACTAACGCATATGTGTAGAGAAAATTGTGCATCGGCCAGTCTGGCCGGCATTTCGCACTTATAGTGCAACTAGGGCCAAGGAGAACGGAAACGCTCATTTCTCAAAAAGTAGAGGGAATCTAGCGGTCTCACTCGATGAGAAGGTGGGAAATATATAAATCTAGTGAGCTAATAAGGTTTGAAAGGAATCTAATGCATATGTATATGGAAAATGGTGCATTGGCCAGGTCGGTCAGTCTGGGAACTTAGAGTGCAAATGCCAAGGAGAACGGAAGCGCTCAGATCTCGCATAGTACACGGAATCTAGTGGTCTCACTCAAATAGAAGGTAGGAAATAAATTCATCTAGTGAACGTAAGGGTTTGAAAGGTAACTAACGCACATGTGTAGAGAAAATTGTGCATCGGCCAGTCTGGCCGGCATTTCGCACTTATAGTGCAAGTAGGGCCAGGGAGAACGGAAACGCTCCTTTCTCAGAAAGTAGGGGGAATCTAACGGTCTCACTCAATCAGAAGGTGGGAAATATATATATCTAGTCAGCTAAAAAGGTTTGAAATGTATTCAACGCACATGTATAGAGAAAATGGTGCATTGGCCAGGTCGGTCAGTATCGGAACTTAAAATGCAAATGCCAGGGAGAACGGAAGCGCTCAGATCTCGCATAGTACACGGAATCAAGTGGTCTCACTCAAATAGAAAGTAGGAAATATATTCATCTAGTGAACGTAAGGGTTTGAAAGGTAACTAACGCACATGTGTAGAGAAAATTTTGCATCGGCCAGTCTGGCCGGCATTTCGCACTTATAATGCAAGTAGGGCCAAGGAGAACGGAAACGCTCATTTCTCAAAAAGTCAAGGGAATCTAGCGGTCTCACTCGATCAGAAGGTGGGAAATATATAAATCTAGTGAGCTAATAAGGTTCGAAAGGAATCTAATGCATATGTATATGGAAAATGGTGCATTGGCCAGGTCGGTCAGTATGGAAACTTAGAGTGCAAATGCCAAGGAGAACGGAAGCGCTCAGATCTCGCATAGTACATGGAATCTAGTGGTCTCACTCAAATAGAAGGTAGGAAATAAGTTCATATAGTGAACGTAAAGGTTTGAAAGGTAACTAACGCACATGTGTATAGAAAATGATGCATCGGCCAGTCTGGCCGGCATTTCGCACTAATAGTGCAAGTAGGGCCAAGGAGAACGGAAACGTAATTTCTCAAAAAGTAGAGGGAATCTAGTGGTCTCACTCGATCAGAAGGTGGGAAATATATAAATCTAGTGAGCTAATAAGGTTCAGAAAGAATCTAATGCATATGTATATGGAAAGTGGTGCATTGGCCAGGTCGGTCAGTATGGGAACTTGAGTGCAAATGCTTGGGAGAACGGAACCGCTCAGATCTCGCATAATACACGAAATCTAGTGGTCTCACTCAAATATAAGGTAGGAAATATATTCATCTAGTGAACGTAAGGGTTTGAAAGGTAACTAACGCACATGTGTAGAGAAAATGTGCATCGGCCAGTCTGGCCGGCATTTCGCACTCATAGTGCAGGTGGGGCGAGGGAGAACGGAAACGCTCGTTTCTCAAAAAGTAGAGGGAATCTAACGGTCTCACTCGATCAGAAGGTGGGAAATATATATATCTAGTCAGCTAAAAAGTTTTGAAATGTATTCAACGCACATGTATAGAGAAAATGGTGCATTGGCCAGGTCGGTCAGTATCGGAACGTAAAATGCAAATGCCAGGGAGAACGGAAGCGCTCAGATCTCGCATCGTACACGGAATCAAATGGTCTCACTCAAATAGAAAGTAGGAAATATATTCATCTAGTGAACGTAAGGGTTTGAAAGGTAACTAACGCACATGTCTAGAGAAAATTGTGCATCGGTCAGTCTGGCCGGCATTTCGCACTTATAGTGCAAGTAGGGCCAAGGAGAACGGAAACGCTCATTTCTCAAAAAGGAGAGGGAATCTAGCGGTCTCACTCGATCAGAAGGTGGGAAATATATAAATCTAGTGAGCTAATAAGGTTCTAAAGGAATCTAATGCATATGTATATGGAAAATGGTGCATTGGCCAGGTCGGTCAGTATGGGAACTTAGAGTGCAAATGCCAGGGAGAAGGAAGCGCTCAGATCTCGCATAGTACACGGAATCTAGTGGTCTCACTCAAATAGAAGGTAGGAAATTAATTCATCTAGTGAATGTAAGGGTTTGAAAGGTAACTAACGCATATGTGTAGAGAAAATGGTGCATCGGCCAGTCTGGCCGGCATTTCGCACTTATAGTGCAAGTAGGGCCAAGGAGAATGGAAACGCTCATTTCTCAAAAAATAAAGGGAATCTAGCGGTCTCACTCAATCAGAAGGTGGGAAATATATAAATCTAGTGAGCTAATAAGGTTCTAAAGGAATCTAATGCATATGTATATGGAAAATGGTGCATTTGCCAGGTCGGTCAGAGTGGGAACTTAGAGTGCAAATGCCAGGGAGAACGGAAGCGCTCAGATCTCGCATACTACACGGAATCTAGTGGTCTCACTCAAATAGAAGGTAGGAAGTAAATTCATCTAGTGAACGTAAGGGTTTGAAAGGTAACTAACGCACATGTGTAGAGAAAATGGTGCATCGGCCAGTCTGGCCGCCATTTCGCACTTATAGTGCAAGTAGGGCCAAGGAGAACGGAAACGCTCATTTCTCAAAAAGTAAAGGAAATCTAGCGGTCTCACTCGATCAGAAGGTGGGAAATATATAAATCTAGTGAGCTAATAAGGTTTGAAAGGAATATAATGTATATGTATATGGAAAATGGTGCATTGGCCAGGTCGGTCAGTATGGGAACTTAGAGTGCAAATGCCAGGGAGAACGGAAGCGCTCAGATCTCGCATAGTACACAGAATCTAGTGGTCTCACTCAAATAGAAGGTAGGAAATAAATTCATCTAGTGAACGTAAGGGTTTGAAAGGTAACTAACGCATATGTGTAGAGAAAATGGTGCATCGGCCAGTCTGGCTGGCATTTCGCACTTATAGTGCAAGTAGGGCCAAGGGGAACGGAAACGCTCAATTCTCAAAAAGTAAACGGAATCTAGCGGTCTCACTCGATCAGAAGGTGGGAAATATATAAATCTAGTGAGCTAATAAGGTTCGAAAGGAATCTAATGCATATGTATATGGAAAATGGTGCATTGGCCAGGTCGGTCAGTATGGGAACTTGGAGAGCAAATGCCAGGGAGAACGGAAGCGCTCAGATCTCGCATACTACACGGAATCTAGTGGTCTCACTCAAATAGAAGGTAGGAAATAAATTCATCTAGTGAACGTAAGGGTTTGAAAGGTAACTAACGCACATGTGTAGAGAAAATGGTGCATCGGCCAGTCTGGCCGGCATTTCGCACTTATAGTGCAAGTAGGGCCAAGGAGAACGGAAACGCTCATTTCTCAAAAAGTAAAGGAAATCTAGCGGTCTCACTCAATCAGAAGGTGGGAAATATATAAATCTAGTGAGCTAATAAGGTTTGAAAGGAATCTAATGCATATGTATATGGAAAATGGTGCATTGGCCAGGTCGGTCAGTATGGGAACTTAGAGTGCAAATGCCAGGGAGAACGGAAGCGCTCAGATCTCGCATAGTACACGGAATCTAGTGGTCTCACTCAAATAGAAGGTAGGAAATAAATTCATCTAGTGAACGTAAGGGTTTGAAAGGTAACTAACGCACATGTGTAGAGAAAATGGTGCATCGGCCAGTCTGGCCGGCATTTCGCACTTATAGTGCAACTAGGGGCAAGGAGAACGGAAACGCTCATTTGTCAAAAAGTAAAGGGAATCTAGCGGTCTCACTCGATCAAATGGTGGGAAATATATAAATCTAGTGAGCTAATAAGGTTTGGAAGGAATCTAATGCATATGTATATGGAAAGTTGTGCATTGGCCAGGTCGGTCAGTATGGGAACTTAGAGTGCAAATGCCTGGGAGAACGGAACCGCTCAGATCTCGCATAATACACGGAATCTAGTGGTCTCACTCGAATATAAGGTAGGAAATATATTCATCTAGTGAACCTAAGGGTTTGAAAGGTAACTAACGCACATGTGTAGAGAAAATGGTGCATCAGCCAGTCTTGCCGGCATTTCGCACTCCTAGTGCAGGTGGGGCCAGGGAGAACGGAAACGCTCGTTTCTCAAAAAGTAGAGGGAATCTAATGGTCTCACTCGATCAGAAGGTGGGAAATATATAAATCTAGTCAGCTAAAAAGGTTTGAAATGTATTCAAAGCACATGTATAGAGAAAATGGTGCATTGGCCAGGTCGGTCAGTATCGGAACTTAAAATGCAAATGCCAGGGAGAACGGAAGCGCTCAGATCTCGCATAGTACACGGAATCTAGTGGTATCACTCAAATAGAAGGTAGGAAATAAATTCATCTAGTGAACGTAAGGGTTTGAAAGGTAACTAATGCACATGTGTAGAGAAAATGGTGCATCGGCCAGTCTGGCCGGCATTTCGCACTTATAGTGCAAGTAGGGCCAAGGAGAACGGAAACGCTCATTTCTCAAAAAGTAAAGGGAATCTAGCGGCCTCACTCGATCTGAAGGTGGGAAATATATAAATCTAGTGAGCTAATAAGGTTCGAAAGGAATCTAATGCATATGTATATGGAAAATGGTGCATTGGCCAGGTCGGTCAGTATGGGAACTTAGAGTGCAAATGCCAGGGAGAACGGAAGCGCTCAGATCTCGCATAGTACACGGAATCTAGTGGTCTCACTCAAATAGAAGGTAGGAAATAAATTCATCTAGTGAACGTAAGGGTTTGAAAGGTAACTAACGCACATGTGTAGAGAAAATGGTGCATCGGCCAGTCTGGCCAGCATTTCGCACTTATAGTGCAAGTAGGGCCAAGGAGAACGGAAACGCTCATTTCTCAAAAAGTAGAGGGAATCTAACGGTCTCACTCGATCACAAGGTGGGAAATATATAAATCTAGTCAGCCAAAAGGGTTTGAAATGTATTCAAGGCACATGTATAGAGAAAATGGTGCATTGGCCAGGTCGGTCAGTATCGGAACTTAAAATGCAAATGCCAGGGAGAACGGAAGCGCTCAGATCTCGAATAGTACGCGGAATCAAGTGGTCTCACTCAAATAGAAAGTAGAAAATATATTCATCTAGTGAACGTAAGGGTTTGAAAGGTAACTAACGGACATGTGTAGAGAAAATGGTGCATCGGCCAGTCTGGCCGGCATTTCGCACTCATAGTGCAGGTGGGGCCAGGGAGAACGGAAACACTCGTTTCTCAAAAAGTAGAGGGAATCTAACGGTCTCACTCGATCACAAGGTGGGAAATATATAAATCTAGTCAGCCAAAAAGGTTTGAAATGTATTCAAGGCACATGTATAGAGAAAATGGTGCATTGGTGAGGTCGGTCAGTATCGGAACTTAAAATGCAAATGCCAGGGAGAACGGAAGCGCTCAGATCTCGCATAGTACACGGAATCAAGTGGTCTTACTCAAATAGAAAGTAGGAAATATATTCATCTAGTGTCGGCCAGTCTGGCCGGCATTTCGCACTCATAGTGCACGTGGGGCTAGGGAGAACGGAAACGCTCGTTTCTCAAAAAGTAGAGGGAATCTAACGGTCTCACTCAATCAGAAGGTGGGAAATATATAAATCTAGTCAGCTAAAAAGGTTTGAAATGTATTCAACGCACATGTATGTGAGAATAGGTAAACAGGAATGGAAATGACTAAGTCAGAGTTGGGTACAAATACAACCCTAAAAAACTGTACCCCATATGTGCTACCCCACTATAGCCTACAAACATGCATCAGCTATAATAATCTGACACACCCCCATAGGCAAAGTGGGGGAGAACAAGGGGTCACAAAACCAGTCAAGCAAAGCAAAGCAAGCTCAGGGTGGATCACAAAGTCACCACACAGTCCGAGCACAAGAGCAGGGCCAGAGGCCAGTTCACATGCAAGAGTACAGGCATATATATAAAACTAGACAATCAGGAGCAGGTATTTATATATGTCACAGTACAAGTAAAGTCAAGAGGAGAGCAAGTGAGGCAAGACAGGCACAAGACCCAGCTGGGTGCAAAAGCGCTGATGGTCACAAGGCGCGAGTGCCTTGGTGAACACATCAGCAGTGTTGGCCTCAGAGGCCACGTACGCAAGTCGCAACTGACCACGCTGCTGCAGCTCACGAGCAAGGAAGTAGCGGAGAGCAATGTGCTTCGTTCTGTGCTCCAAGCGCTGCTCTCGACACAAGGCCAGCATGGCCTTGTTGTCTACGTACAGCACTGGAGGAGAACGAGGCGGCTCTCCAAGGTCAGTCAGCAGGTAGGTGAGCCAGCGAAGCTCCTGTGCAGCCATGGCCCCGGCGTAGATCTCAGCCTCACAACTGGAGCCGAGAACCGAAGACGAGCGAGTAGACCGCCAAGAGACAGAGCCGGAACCAAGGCTGAAGGTGTAACCCTGTGACGACCGCTGCGTAGCCTGGTCGTCAGCCCAAGAAGCGTCCGCGTGGCCTGTAAGGACCACTGGACTGCGCCCTCCAAGCACTAGCCCCATGCCCGACGTACTGCACAGGTAGCGCAATACCCTCTTTGCTGCAACCATGTGCTCTGGTCGGTGTCTGCCAGGAGCAACATAGCGTGCAAGAATGCTCAGAGGGTATGCAAGGTCAGGTCGTGTGCAGGTCATCAGGTACATGAGGCAGCCAACAAGCTCTGCATACGGACCACTCGACTCTACGGACTCATCCGAAGGCAGAGCTGAGAGTGAGTGGCGAGTAGGCAGAGGAGTGGCCTGAGGCGAGGAGTACGTGAAGCCGAAGCGCTGAAGGACCTGCTGCACCATGTGTGACTGAGTCAAGGTAATGGTGCGGCGTGCTCTGTCCCGAGTGATCTGCAAGCCAAGGTAGCTGCGCAGTTCACCCAGGTCTGTGCACGTGTGTCTCTTCAGCAGCTCGGACTTCACGTAGGCGAGTCCAGCAGTGTCCGCTGTGGCAAAGACCAAGTCGTCGACGTACACGAGGATGTAGAACGGCGGCAGGGAAGTGTCGGTGCGCAGAAACAGCGACGGGTCAGCAGTAGAAGGAGCAAACCCAAGAGCCGCAAGCGTAGTCCTCAGTGTGTCGTGCCACTCACGCGGTGCCTGGCGGAGACTGTAGACTGGCCGTCGGAGGCTCCACTGGGTGCCAGGAGGGAAAGTCCCAGTGAAGCCAGGCGGACGGCGCAGCCAGATCTCCTCGTGCAGGCTACCCTGCAGGAACGCAGTGCTGAAGTCGAGAGAGTGAAGCTCGTAGTCGCGCTGAGCGGCTATGTGCAGCAGCACCCAAAGAGTGGTCATCTTCGGGGTGGGAGAGACGGTCTGAAAGTAGTCAACTCCCTGCCGCTGACTGAAGCCACGAGCAACGTACCGCGCCTTGAAGACAGGTGGAGAGCCAGGCGGCCGCTTCACCCTGAAGATCCACATGCCACTGACAATGTTCGCCCCAGGAGGGGGAACCGCGTCAACGTAGGTGCCTGTGGACTTCCAGGAAGCCATCTCTGCATCCATAGCTGCCTGCCACTTAGAGGAGTAGGGACCCTCTACGGCCTCCGCGTAACAACGTGGAGTCGGGATGTCTAGTGCATCCGGGTCTCCCTCAGGGGCAAGCAGTACAGACGCGAGATGAGGTGAAACAGCCGCTAGACACTGTAGCTCCTCCTGCCTGTCCTCTAGGACGTCCGTGCCAAGAGCACACTCACCCCCGACGGACGGAGGACAGACAGACGCAGACTCAGCAACAAGACTAGCAGCGTAGTCTAGACGACAGCGAGCAGCAAAGTCGACAAGCTCAGCGACAAGAGCAGACGCAGCACTGGACTCAAAAGAGGGGTCAGTGACGACAATAGCAAGTAGACGCGTGACAGTAGGACTGGCAGCACGAAGAGAGTCCGACTCAGGGTCGGCAAGCGCAGGAAGAGAGGACTCAGGAGGAGAAGGCAAAGGGGCACGCAGAGGAGCAGTGGACGGACGCAGAGACATCCGGTGCGTGCCAGGGACAGGAGGAGGACGCTGACGCGAACTGCGACCACTAGCGCATGCAGCACGAACAGGCGACGCGGGACGAGACGCAGGCTCACGACGCTCAGCAAGACCTCCAGTAGGACCAGTGTAAGGAGAGGGAGCAGGCAGTGGAGAGGAAGGCTCCAGCAGGGACTGCGACTGGACAGGCGGTGGACCCTCTACTGGAGGAGAAAGACCAAGAACCTGCTGCAGAAGCGGGACGAAGTACGGCCGAGGCCGCGCGGCAGCTCCAGACGCAGCAGGGACAGCACCAGCACCCTCAGCAACAGCACCAGCATCACCCACTCCTCCAGCGGCAGGACCAACAGCAGTAGTCTCAGCACCAACGGCCCCAGCAGCTCTAGCTTCAGGAGGACCCGCAGGTCCAGCAGCTCCGGGACTGGCAGCACCAGCACCCTCGACGGTCGCAGAAGCACCAGCTCCAGCTCCAACAGCACCGCCAGACTCAGCAGCACGTCTCCAGCGGCGAGCGAACCACTCGCGCAGCTCCTGTGGAGAGAGGGGCTCCCGGCGAGGCGCAGCAGGAGAAACCCCAGGCTCAGCAGCTCTAGACGCAGCACCCCCAGGCTCAGCAGCTCCCAGCTCAGCACCCCCAGGCTCAGCAGCTCTCGACGTAGCACCCCCAGACCCAGCACCTCCAGGCACAGCACCCCCCGGCTCAGCACCCCCAGGCTCCGCACTCTCCGCAGTAGCACCCCCAGGCCCAGCACACTCAGGCTCACCACCCCCGCGCACAGCACCCCCAGAGTCAGCACCCCTAGGCTCAGCACCCGCAGCAGCACCAGAGTCACCAGTAACCTCGACCGGGTCAGCGGCGTCTACCTGGGACACACCTGAGGGGGCAGGAACCTGAGGGGGAAGGGGGTCTACCTGGGGAGGAGCCGGCACCAGGAAGTCCGGGGGAGGGGGGGGGGGGGGAGGGAGTACGGTAGGGGAAGAGACGGTAGAAGGGGACTGACTCGTCGAACGTGACGTCCTGGGAGGACAGAACACGACGAGAGGAGGGGTGGTAAAACTGCCACCCTGGGGCGTCAGTGGGGAAGCCAAGGAAGACACAGGGAGCAGCACGAGGGGACAGCTTGTCCGCAGACAAGTCGCGGACAAACGCCCGAGATCCCCAGACACGGAACGCAGACGCATCGCCAACCTTCCCCGTCCACAGCAAGGCTGGGGACATCGCAGGCCTAGAGACCCGGGGGTGAAGGTTGAGCTGATGCGCCGCGTACCTCACCGCAAACGGCCACAGAAAATGGGGGGCAGCCGCATGCATCATGGACGTACGAGCGACATCCATGACCATGCCAATGCGGCGCTCAGCAATCCCATTTTGCTGTGGAGAGTCTGGAAGTGTACAGGTCTGGCGGATCCCCCGTGCGCGACAGTAGTCTCGCAGAAGGCGAGAGGAGAACTCTCCGCCTCTGTCTGAGTGCAGACGCAGAACAGGAAAGTCCGAGCTGAATCTCTGCCTGAGCTGGAGACGAGCCTCGCGGATCCAGTCGATCAGCACCTCAGTGACCGCACCTTTGCTGCGCAAGGGGAGGACTGTGGTGTAACGCGAGTAGTCGTCAACCACCAACAGGAAGTAGCGCTCGTGACCCTGCCCACGGACGGGGGCTGGGCCCCACACATCCATGTGAAGCGTCTGCAGGGGAGCCTCTGTCGGGGGGAAGTGGGAGGAGTGAGGAGTAGCTCGGAGGCGACCCTCGACACAGGGGACACAGGAAGGTCCTGGCCCGGAGGGGAGAGGAGGGAGAGACTGGGGAAGACCAGAGACAAGGACACGGGACGCCATGCTCCGAAGACGGGGCAAGGAGGGGTGGCCAAGACGGTGGTGCCACAGAAGAGTCTCGTGAGACAGGAGGCGGCAAGAACAGGGGGCAGACTCAGGACCTGACCGGGACGCAGCAGCAAACACCTGACCTGACGCAGCTACCTGACCTGACACAGGAACAGGAGGAGACGAAGTGGTCAGGGTGTAGAGACTCGACCCCGGCCGACGCGAGAAGGTGGCCAGGTGTCGGCCTGTGCGCGCGTCCGTGCAGTGGGTCACCCGCTGACTCGCAGGAGTGAACTGGTGAACCCCTCATCCTGTAGGGCCGCACCACTCACCAAGTTCGTGGAGAACGAGGGAAGGTACAGACCAGACAGGGTGCCTGAAGGGGCAGCCGGACACGGGAGGACAGTGGAGAAGTGAGACAGGACAGGACCCCCAGAGGGGTCAGCAAGGGAGACCGCAACCGGCCGGCCAAGAGGCGTAAGGGTAGTGCGGTCTCGGAAGAAGGAGCGAGAAGCTCCGGAGTCAAGTGTGAAAGTGAGGGAGGACGAGGGCGACTCAGTACCTGAAAGCGCAGTCTCACCAGTACCTGAGAGCGCAGACGCACTGGCACCTAGAGCAGCAGCCTCACAAGCACCTAGCGCAGCAGTACCAATGCCCGGGTCGGGCTGGAAACACCGGTAACCCTCATTCTCCTCACTATAAGTCACAGCATACATAGCAGCAAGGATAGCATCAAAATCAAGATCAAAGATCGCTACACCAGCCCTAAGGAGCTCATCCCAACGAGGGATCTCACTAGCACCGGGGAACTGCTGACGCCAAGCGTCCGTCAGGCGGCCAAAGCAGCGCAGGGTGGCGTGGGCACCCCCACACTGCTCACCCGCGCGGTCGCCGAAACGAAGAACGTAGGTGCAGGGACCAGTACCCCCACCCCTCAGACGCCCAGCGTACCACTCACGAAGCTGCTGGGGCGGAGGGATGTCCCGTGAGCGCTGCTGCTGCTGCCGCTGCGAGCGCTGGCCACCACCACCGCCGCTACGCTGCTGGGTACCACCCCGACCAGCTCCGCTCCCTCCACCACCTCCTGCTCCTCCGCCGCCGCCTCCACCGCCTCCACCGCCTCCACCTCCGCCGCCTCCACCTCCGCCGCTGCCACCTCCACCACCGCCGCCGCCACCACCACCGTCTCCGCCGCTGCTGCCACCACCACCACCACCTCCATTACTCCCGCCGCCACTCCCACTCCCGCCGCCGCCACCGCCGCCACCTCCACCGCTCCCTCCAGCTCCACCCGCGCCCTTGCCCCCCTTGCCCTTGCTGGAGCGACGTCTCCCACTAGGGGCAGACGCCGCGCCGACCGACTCAAGACCAAGCAGGTCGGCAGCAGCAGCAGAGGCAACAGAGGGCAGCAAGGGGGAAGGAGAGCACCCCTCAAAGATGGGGGTGCGAGGGTCACCACGAGAAGCCCCTACAGCAACTATGCTCTTCTCAGCTGAGAGGAGGGCCTTCTCGAGGAGGTCGACGGTGAGAGTGGTGGGACAGACTGCTAGAAAGTGGTCCCTGACTACACGAAGGGAGTCAGGGAGGCGTGCGACTACGTAGTAGAGAGTGATGTACATGGGGGGGGGGGGTTCTTAGTGCAGAACTCAGCAGGAAGGGCGGCGCGGTAGCGAGTGTCACTAGTGCGGAGGTGCGTAATGAGGTCAGCAACAGTGGGAAAGGCAGAGAGGTCAGGAAAGAGGTAGGGAAGCATGAGACGGCTCAGTGCAGCAGTGGCAGGGGAGGAGTAGCGCGCAACGACAGCGTCGTACAAGGTCTGAGCACTCTTGTACTGACTAAAGTGCGCACGCTCAGAGGTAGGGAGGTGGCGACGCACAGCAAGACGTGCAGCAGCATCGCGGGTGGCCCACTGAGAGCGAACAGTGGGATCAGCATCGGCAGCAGGAGCAGGAGAGGCGCCAGAGGTGAGGTCAAAGAGAGAAAGGCCGTCAGCTCTGTCGCACTGTAAGAACAGCTGCAGGTCGTCTAGCCAGACCTCAAAGTTAATGGCGCGACCCTCGGCGTCAAAGACTAGGACACTAGGGGTAGCCATGGCGACGACAGTGAAGCAGTGCAAGCAGTAGGGAAAGAGGGCGCAGTGACAGAGGGACTGTGCTCACCAGGCAGGGCAGGTCGTGCAGCTCTGCAGAAAGGCGGCTCGGCTACCGGGTAGCTCGGGTGCACAGCGGCTCGGCTCCCGGGCGGCTCGGCGTAGGGCGGCTCGGCCGCTGCTGGGCGGTCCGGCTGCTGCTGGGCGGCTCGGCTGCGGCTGGGCGGCTCGGCTGCTGCTGGGCGGCTCGGCTGCGGCGGGGCGGCTCGGCTGCTGCTGGGCGGCTCGGCTGCGGCTGGGCGGCTCGGCTGCTGCGGGGCGGCTCGGCTGCTACTGGGCGGCTCGGCTGCTGCTGGGCGGCTCGGCTGCTGCTGGGCGGTCCGGCTGCTGCTGGGCGGTCCGGCTGCTCCCGGGTGGCCCTGCTGCTGTGTAGTGGCGGGGCCGTCAAGGTGCAGCGGCAGGGCCGGGATAAGGGACGGCGGGGCCGTCAGGGTGCAGCGGCGGGGCCGGGACAGGGGACGGCGGGGCCGTCAAGGTGCAGCGGCGGGGCCGGGATAAGAGACGGCGGGGCCGTCAGTGGGCGGCGGGGCCGGGTATGGGTGCAGCGGCGGGCCGGGACAGAGGCCGGCGGGGCCGGGACAGGTGCAGTGGCGGGCCGGGAAAGTTGCAGCGGCGGGCCGGGACAGGTGCAGCGGCGGGCCGGGACAGGTGCAGCGGCGGGCCGGGATAGGGGACGGCGGGGCCGGGTGTGCAGTGGCGGGGCCAACAGAGGTGCGCCGGCAGGGCCGGGACAGAAGCCGGCGGGGCCGGGACAGGTGCAGTGGCGGGCCGTCAGGGTGCAGCGGCGGGCCGTCAAAAGGTGCAGCGGCGGGGCCGTCGGGGCTCAGCGGCGGGCCGTGAAGGTGCAGCGGCGGGGCCGTCAGGGCTCAGCGGCGGGCCGGGAAGGTGCAGCGGCGGGGCCGGGAGAGGGGACGGCGGGGCCCTGACAGGAAACGGCGGGGCCGGCTGAGGCAGCCGCGGGCCGTCAAAAAAGGGGACGGCGGGGCCGTAAAAAACGAACGGCGGGGCCGTCAAAAGCGGGGCCCGCGGCCGCGACGAAGCGGCCGCGTGGCCGGTTCGAGGGCGGCGGGGCGCAGCCGGGCCGAGAGGGCGGCGCGGCGCGGCCGTAGAGCCCGCGCGACGTGGGCCCGAGCCGCGCGCGCTAAAAAAAAATTTGCGCGCGCGACTCGCGGGGGCCCACAAGTGCAGCGCGAAACGCACTAAGGGGGAGCGCGCCTCGGGGAGAGTAGGGCGCGCTCCGGGCAGAGAGTAATTCGTGGGTGGGCCCTAAAAAAAAAACGGTCCTTAAGAGGGACCCGCTCTATACTATGTGAGAATAGGTAAACAGGAATGGAAATGACTAAGTCAGAGTTGGGTACAAATACAACCCTAGAAAGCTGTACCCCATATGTGCTACCCCACTATAGCCTACAAACATGCATCAGATTTAATAATCTGACAATGTATAGAGAAAATGGTGCATTGGCCAGGTCGGTCAGTATCGGAACTTAAAATGCAAATGCCAGGGAGAACGGAAGCGCTCAGATCTCGCATAGTACACGCACTCAAGTGGTCTCACTCAAATAGAAAGTAGGAAATATATTCATCTAGTGAATGTAAGGGTTTGAAAGGTAACTAACGCACATGGGTAGAGAAAATGGTGCATCGGCCAGTCTGGCCGGCATTTCGCAATTATAGTGCAAGTAGGGCCAAGGAGAACGGAAACGCTCATTTCTCAAAAAGTAAAGGGAATCTAGCGGTCTCACTCGATCAGAAGGTGGGAAATATATAAATCTAGTGAGCTAATAAGGTTGGGAACGAATCTAATGCATATGTATATGGAAAGTGGAGCATTGGCCAGGTCGGTCAGTATGGGAACTGAGAGTGCAAATGCCTGGGAGAACGGAACCGCTCAGATCTCGCATAATACACGAAATCTAGTGGTCTCAATCAAATATAAGGTAGGAAATATATTCATCTAGTGAACGTAATGGTTTGAAAGGTAACTAACGCACATGTGTAGAGAAAATGGTGCATCGGCCAGTCTGGCCGGCATTTCGCACTCATAGTGCAGGTGGGGCCAGGGAGAACGGAAACGCTGGTTTCTCAAAAAAGCAGAAGGCGGAATCTAACAGTCTCACTCGATCAGAACGCGGGAAATATATAAATCTAGTCAGCTAAAAAGGTTTGAAATGTATTCAACCCACATGTATAGAGAAAATTGTGCATTGGCCAGGTTGGTCAGTATCAGAACTTAAAATGCAAATGCCACGGAGAACGGAAGCGCTCAGATCTCGCATAGTACACGGAATTAAGTGGTCTCACTCAAAAAGAAAGTAGGAAATATATTCATCTAGTGAACGTAAGGGTTTGAAAGGTAACTAACGCACATGTGTAGAGAAAATTGTGCATCAGCCAGTCTGGCCGGCATTTCGCACTTATAGTGCAACTAGGGCCAAGGAGAACGGAAGCGCTCATTTCTCAAAAAGTAGAGGGAATCTAGCGGTCTCACTCGATCAGAAGGTGGGAAATATAAAAATCTACTGAGCTAATAAGGTTCGAAAGGAATCTAATGCATATGTATATGGAAAATGGTCCATTGGCCAGGTGGGTCAGTATGGAAACTTAGAGTGCAAATGCCAGGGAGAACGGAAGCGCTCAGATCTCGCATAGTACACGGAATCTAGTGGGCTCACTCAAATAGAAGGTAGGAAATATATTCATCTAGTGAACGTAAGGGTTTGAAAGGTAACTAACGCACATGTGTAGAGAAAATGGTGCATCGGCCAGTCTGGCCGGCATTTCGCACTTATAGTGCAAGTAGGGCCAAGGAGAACGGAAACGCTCGTTTCTCAAAAAGTAAAGGGAATCTAGCGGTCTCACTCGATCAGAAGGTGGGAAATATATAAATATAGTGAGCTAATAAGGTTTGAAAGGAATCTAATGCATATGTATATGGAAAATGGTGCATTGGCCAGGTCGGTCAGTATGGGAACTTAGAGTGCAAATGCCAGGGAGAACGGAAGCGCTCAGATCTCGCATAGTACAAGGAATCTAGTGGTCTCAATCAAGTAGAAGGTAGAAAATAAATTCATCTAGTGAACGTAAGGGTTTGAAAGGTAACTAACGCACATGTGTAGAGAAAATGGTGCATCGGCCAGTCTGGCCGGCATTTCGCACTTATGGTGCAAGTAGGGCCAAGGAGAACGGAAACGCTCATTTCACAAAAAGTAAAGGGAATCTAGCGGTCTCACTTGATCAGAAGGTGGGAATATATAAATCTAGTGAGCTAATAAGGTTCGGAAGGAATCTAATGCATATGTATATGGAAAGTGGTGCATTGGCTAGGTCGGTCAGTATGGGAACTTAGAGTGCAAATGCCTGGGAGAACGGAACCGCTCAGATCTCGCATAATGCATGGAATCTAGTGGTCTCACTCAAATAGAAGATAGGAAATATATTCATCTAGTGAACGTAACGGTTTGAAAGGTAACTAACGCACATGTGTAGAGAAAATGGTGCATTGGCGAGTCTGGCCCGCATTTCGCACCCATAGTGCAGGTGGGGACAGGGAGAACGGAAACGCTCGTTTCTCAAAAAAGTAGGAAGAATCTAACGGTCTCACTCGATCAGAAGGTGGGAAATATATAAATCTAGTCAGCTAAAAAGGTTTGAAATGTATTCAACGCACATGTATAGAGAAAATGGTGCATTGGCCAGGTCGGTCAGTATTAGAACTTAAAATGCAAATACCAGGGAGAACGGAAGCGCTCAGATCTCGCATAGTACACGGAATCAAGTGGTCTAACTCAAATAGAAAGTAGGAAATATATTCATCTAGTGAACGTATGGGTTTGAAAGGTAACTAACGCACATGTGTAGAGAAAATTGTGCATCGGCCTGTCTCGCCGGCATTTCGCACTTATAGTGCAACTAGGGCCAAGGAGAACGAAAACGCCCATTTCTCAAAAAGTAGAGGGAATCTAGCGGTCTCACTTGATTAGAAGGTGGGAAAGATATAAATCTAGTGATCTAATAAAGTTCGGAAGGAATCTAATGTATATGTATATGGAAAGTGGTGCATTGGCCAGGTCGGTCAGTATGGGAACTTAAAGTGCAGATGCCTGGGAGAACGGAACCGCTCAGATCTCGCATAATACACGGAATCTAGTGGTCTCACTCAAATATAAGGTAGGAAATATATTCATCTAGTGAACGTAAGGGTTTGAAAGGTAACTAACGCACATGTGTAGAGAAAATGGTGCATCGGCCAGTCTGGCCGGCATTTCGCACCCATAGTGCAGGTGGGGCCAGGGAGAACGGAAACGCTCGTTTCTCAAAAAAGTAGAAAGAATCTAACGGTCTCACTCGATCAGAAGGTGGGAAATATATAAATCTAGTCAGCTAAAAAGGTTTGAAATGTATTCAACGCACATGTATAGAGAAAATGGTGCATTGGCTAGGTCGGTCAGTACCAGAACTTCAAATGCAAATGCCAGGGAGAACGGAAGCGCTCAGATCTCGCATAGTACACGGAATCAAGTGGTCTCACTCAAATAGAAAGTAGGAAATATATTCATCTAGTGAACGTAAGGGTTTGAAAGGTAACTCACGCACATGTGTAGAGAAAATTGTGCATCGGCCAGTCTGGACGGCATTTCGCACTTATAGTGCAACTAGGGCCAAGGAGAACGGAAGCGCTCATTTCTAAAAAACTAAAGGGAATCTAGCGGTCTCACTCGATCAGAAGGTGGGAAATATATATATCTAGTGAGCTAATACGGTTCGAAAAAAATCTAATGCATATGTATACGGAAAATGGTGCATTGGCCGGGTCGGTCAGTATGGGAACTTAGAGTGCAAATGCCAGGGAGAACGGAAGCACTCAGATCTCGCATAATACACGGAATCTAGTGGTCTCACTCAAAAAGAAGGTAGGAAATATATTCATCTAGTGAACGTAAGGGTTTGAAAGGTAACTAACGCACATGTGTAGAGAAAATGGTGCATCGGCCAGTCTGGTCGGCATTTCGCACTTGTAGTGCAAGTAGGGCCAAGGAGAACGGAAACGCTCATTTCTCAAAAAGTAAAGGGAATCTAGCGGTCTCACTCGATCAGAAGGTTGGAAATATATAAATCTAGTGAGCTAATAAGGTTCGAAAGGAATCTAATGCATATGTATATCAAAAATGGTGCATTGGCCAGGTCGGTCAGTATGGGAACTTAGAGTGCAAATGCCAGGGAGAACGGAAGCGCTCAGATCTCGCATTGTACACGGAATCTAGTGGTCTCACTCAAATAGAAGGTACGAAATAAATTCATCTAGTGAACGTAAGGGTTTGAAAGGTAACTAACGCACATGTGTAGAGAAAATGGTTCATCGGCGAGTCTAGCCGGCATTTCGCACTCATAGTGCAGGTGGGGCCAGGGAGAACGGAAACGCTCGTTTCTCAAAAAGTAGAGGGAATCTAGCGGTCTCACTCGATCAGAAGGTGGGAAAAATATAAATCTAGTCAGCTAAAAAGGTTTGAAATGTATTCAACGCACATGTATAGAGAAAATGTTGCATTGGCCTGGTCGGTCAGTATCGGAACTTAAAATGCAAATGCCAGGGAGAACGGAAGCGCTCAGATCTCGCATAGTACACGGAATCAAGTGGTCTCACTCAAATAGAAAGTAGGAAAAATATTCATCTAGTGAACGTAAGGGTTTGAAAGGTAACTAACGCACATGTGTAGAGAAAATGGTGCATCGGCCAGTCTGGCCGGCATTTCGCACTTATAGTTCAAGTAGGGTCAAGGAGAACGGAAACACTCGTTTCTCAAAAAGTAGAGGGAATCTAACGGTCTCACTCGATCACAAGGTGGGAAATATATAAATCTAGTCAGCTAATAAGGTTCGGAAGGAATCTAATGCATATGTATATGGAAAGTTGTGCATTGGCCAGGTCGGTCAGTATCGGAACTTAGAGTGCAAATGCCTGGGAGAACGGAACCGCTCAGATCTCGCATAATACACGGAATCTAGTGGTCTCACTCGAATATAAGGTAGGAAATATATTCATCTAGTGAACCTAAGGGTTTGAAAGGTAACTAACGCACATGTGTAGAGAAAATGGTGCATCAGCCAGTCTTGCCGGCATTTCGCACTCCTAGTGCAGTTTGTGCCAGGGAGAACGGAAACGCTCGTTTCTCAAAAAGTAGAGGGAATCTAATGGTCTCACTCGATCAGAAGGTGGGAAATATATAAATCTAGTCAGCTAAAAAGGTTTGAAATGTATTCAAAGCACATGTATAGAGAAAATGGTGCATTGGCCAGGTCGGTCAGTATCGGAACTTAAAATGCAAATGCCAGGGAGAACGGAAGCGCTCAGATCTCGCATAGTACACGGAATCTAGTGGTATCACTCAAATAGAAGGTAGGAAATAAATTCATCTAGTGAACGTAAGGGTTTGAAAGGTAACTAACGCACATGTGTAGAGAAAATGGTGCATCGGCCAGTCTGGCCGGCATTTCGCACTTATAGTGCAAGTAGGGCCAAGGAGAACGGAAACGCTCATTTCTCAAAAAGTAAAGGGAATCTAGCGGCCTCACTCGATCTGAAGGTGGGAAATATATAAATCTAGTGAGCTAATAAGGTTCGAAAGGAATCTAATGCATATGTATATGGAAAATGGTGCATTGGCCAGGTCGGTCAGTATGGGAACTTAGAGTGCAAATGCCAGGGAGAACGGAAGCGCTCAGATCTCGCATAGTACACGGAATCTAGTGGTCTCACTCAAATAGAAGGTAGGAAATAAATTCATCTAGTGAACGTAAGGGTTTGAAAGGTAACTAACGCATATGTGTAGAGAAAATGGTGCATCGGCCAGTCTGGCCAGCATTTCGCACTTATAGTGCAAGTAGGGCCAAGGAGAACGGAAACGCTCATTTCTCAAAAAGTAGAGGGAATCTAACGGTCTCACTCGATCACAAGGTGGGAAATATATAAATCTAGTCAGCCAAAAGGGTTTGAAATGTATTCAAGGCACATGTATAGAGAAAATGGTGCATTGGCCAGGTCGGTCAGTATCGGAACTTAAAATGCAAATGCCAGGGAGAACGGAAGCGCTCACATCTCGCATAGTACGCGGAATCAAGTGGTCTCACTCAAATAGAAAGTAGAAAATATATTCATCTAGTGAACGTAAGGGTTTGAAAGGTAACTAACGGACATGTGTAGAGAAAATGGTGCATCGGCCAGTCTGGCCGGCATTTCGCACTCATAGTGCAGGTGGGGCCAGGGAGAACGGAAACACTCGTTTCTCAAAAAGTAGAGGGAATCTAACGGTCTCACTCGATCACAAGGTGGGAAATATATAAATCTAGTCAGCCAAAAAGGTTTGAAATGTATTCAAGGCACATGTATAGAGAAAATGGTGCATTGGTGAGGTCGGTCAGTATCGGAACTTAAAATGCAAATGCCAGGGAGAACGGAAGCGCTCAGATCTCGCATAGTACACGGAATCAAGTGGTCTTACTCAAATAGAAAGTAGGAAATATATTCATCTAGTGAACGTAAGGGTTTGAAAGGTAACTAACGCACATGTGTAGAGAAAATGGTGCATCGGCCAGTCTGGCCGGCATTTCGCACTCATAGTGCACGTGGGGCTAGGGAGAACGGAAACGCTCGTTTCTCAAAAAGTAGAGGGAATCTAACGGTCTCACTCAATCAGAAGGTGGGAAATATATAAATCTAGTCAGCTAAAAAGGTTTGAAATGTATTCAACGCACATGTATGTGAGAATAGGTAAACAGGAATGGAAATGACTAAGTCAGAGTTGGGTACAAATACAACCCTAAAAAACTGTACCCCATATGTGCTACCCCACTATAGCCTACAGACATGCATCAGCTATAATAATCTGACACACCCCCATAGGCAAAGTGGGGGAGAACAAGGGGTCACAAAACCAGTCAAGCAAAGCAAAGCAAGCTCAGGGTGGATCACAAAGTCACCACACAGTCCGACCACCGGACTCCGCCCTCCAAGCACTAGCCCCATGCCCGACGTACTGCACAGGTAGCGCAATACCCTCTTCGCTGCAACCATGTGCTCTGGTCGGTGTCTGCCAGGAGCAACATAGCGTGCAAGAATGCTCAGAGGGTATGCAAGGTCAGGTCGTGTGCAGGTCATCAGGTACATGAGGCAGCCAACAAGCTCTGCATACGGACCACTCGACTCTACGGACTCATCCGAAGGCAGAGCTGAGAGTGAGTGGCGAGTAGGCAGAGGAGTGGCCTGAGGCGAGGAGTACGTGAAGCCGAAGCGCTGAAGGACCTGCTGCACCATGTGTGACTGAGTCAAGGTAATGGTGCGGCGTGCTCTGTCCCGAGTGATCTGCAAGCCAAGGTAGCTGCGCAGTTCACCCAGGTCTGTGCACGTGTGTCTCTTCAGCAGCTCGGACTTCACGTAGGCAAGTCCAGCAGTGTCCGCTGTGGCAAAGACCAAGTCGTCGACGTACACGAGGATGTAGAACGGCGGCAGGGAAGTGTCGGTGCGCAGAAACAGCGACGGGTCAGCAGTAGAAGGAGCAAACCCAAGAGCCGCAAGCGTAGTCCTCAGTGTGTCGTGCCACTCACGCGGTGCCTGGCGGAGACTGTAGACTGGCCGTCGGAGGCTCCACTGGGTGCCAGGAGGGAAAGTCCCAGTGAAGCCAGGCGGACGGCGCAGCCAGATCTCCTCGTGCAGGCTACCCTGCAGGAACGCAGTGCTGAAGTCGAGAGAGTGAAGCTCGTAGTCGCGCTGAGCGGCTATGTGCAGCAGCACCCAAAGAGTGGTCATCTTCGGGGTGGGAGAGACGGTCTGAAAGTAGTCAACTCCCTGCCGCTGACTGAAGCCACGAGCAACGTACCGCCCCTTGAAGACAGGTGGAGAGCCAGGCGGCCGCTTCACCCTGAAGATCCACATGCCACTGACGATGTTCGCCCCAGGAGGGGGAACCGCGTCAACGTAGGTGCCTGTGGACTTCCAGGAAGCCATCTCTGCATCCATAGCTGCCTGCCACTGAGAGGAGTAGGGACCCTCTACGGCCTCCGCGTAACAACGTGGAGTCGGGATGTCTAGTGCATCCGGGTCTCCCTCAGGGGCAAGCAGTACAGACGCGAGATGAGGTGAAGCAGCCGCTAGACACTGTAGCTCCTCCTGCCTGTCCTCTAGGACGTCCGTGCCAAGAGCACACTCACCCCCGACGGACGGAGGACAGACAGACGCAGACTCAGCAACAAGACTAGCAGCGTAGTCTAGACGACAGCGAGCAGCAAAGTCGACAAGCTCAGCGACAAGAGCAGACGCAGCACTGGACTCAAAAGAGGGGTCAGTGACGACAATAGCAAGTAGACGCGTGACAGTAGGACTGGCAGCACGAAGAGAGTCCGACTCAGGGTCGGCAAGCGCAGGAAGAGAGGACTCAGGAGGAGAAGGCAAAGGGGCACGCAGAGGAGCAGTGGACGGACGCAGAGACATCCGGTGCGTGCCAGGGACAGGAGGAGGACGCTGACGCGAACTGCGACCACTAGCGCATGCAGCACGAACAGGCGACGCGGGACGAGACGCAGGCTCACGACGCTCAGCAAGACCTCCAGTAGGACCAGTGTAAGGAGAGGGAGCAGGCAGTGGAGAGGAAGGCTCCAGCAGGGACTGCGACTGGACAGGCGGTGGACCCTCTACTGGAGGAGAAAGACCAAGAACCTGCTGCAGAAGCGGGACGAAGTACGGCCGAGGCCGCGCGGCAGCTCCAGACGCAGCAGGGACAGCACCAGCACCCTCAGCGACAGCACCAGCGTCACCCACTCCTCCAGCGGCAGGACCAACAGCAGTAGTCTCAGCACCAACGGCCCCAGCAGCTCCAGCTTCAGGAGGACCCGCAGGTCCAGCAGCTCCGGGACTGGCAGCACCAGCACCCTCGACGGTCGCAGAAGCACCAGCTCCAGCTCCAACAGCACCGCCAGACTCAGCAGCACGTCTCCAGCGGCGAGCGAACCACTCGCGCAGCTCCTGTGGAGAGAGGGGCTCCCGGCGAGGCGCAGCAGGAGAAACCCCAGGCTCAGCAGCTCTAGACGCAGCACCCCCAGGCTCAGCAGCTCTCGACGTAGCACCCCCAGACCCAGCACCTCCAGGCACAGCACCCCCCGGCTCAGCACCCCCAGGCTCCGCACTCTCCGCAGTAGCACCCCCAGGCCCAGCACACTCAGGCTCACCACCCCCGCGCACAGCACCCCCAGAGTCAGCACCCCTAGGCTCAGCACCCGCAGCAGCACCAGAGTCACCAGTAACCTCGACCGGGTCAGCGGCGTCTACCTGGGACACACCTGAGGGGGCAGGAACCTGAGGGGGAAGGGGGTCTACCTGGGGAGGAACCGGCACCAGGAAGTCCGGGGGAGGGGGGGGGGGGGGAGGGAGTACGGTAGGGGAAGAGACGGTAGAAGGGGACTGACTCGTCGAACGTGACGTCCTGGGAGGACAGAACACGACGAGAGGAGGGGTGGTAAAACTGCCACCCTGGGGCGTCAGTGGGGAAGCCAAGGAAGACACAGGGAGCAGCACGAGGGGACAGCTTGTCCGCAGACAAGTCGCGGACAAACGCCCGAGATCCCCAGACACGGAACGCAGACGCATCGCCAACCTTCCCCGTCCACAGCAAGGCTGGGGACATCGCAGGCCTAGAGACCCGGGGGTGAAGGTTGAGCTGATGCGCCGCGTACCTCACCGCAAACGGCCACAGAAAATGGGGGGCAGCCGCATGCATCATGGACGTACGAGCGACATCCATGACCATGCCAATGCGGCGCTCAGCAATCCCATTTTGCTGTGGAGAGTCTGGAAGCGTACAGGTCTGGCGGATCCCCCGTGCGCGACAGTAGTCTCGCAGAAGGCGAGAGGAGAACTCTCCGCCTCTGTCTGAGTGCAGACGCAGAACAGGAAAGTCCGAGCTGAATCTCTGCCTGAGCTGGAGACGAGCCTCGCGGATCCAGTCGATCAGCACCTCAGTGACCGCACCTTTGCTGCGCAAGGGGAGGACTGTGGTGTAACGCGAGTAGTCGTCAACCACCAACAGGAAGTAGCGCTCGTGACCCTGCCCACGGACGGGGGCTGGGCCCCACACATCCATGTGAAGCGTCTGCAGGGGAGCCTCTGTCGGGGGGAAGTGGGAGGAGTGAGGAGTAGCCCGGAGGCGACCCTCGACACAGGGGACACAGGAAGGTCCTGGCCCGGAGGGGAGAGGAGGGAGAGACTGGGGAAGACCAGAGACAAGGACACGGGACGCCATGCTCCGAAGACGGGGCAAGGAGGGGTGGCCAAGACGGTGGTGCCACAGAAGAGTCTCGTGAGACAGGAGGCGGCAAGAACAGGGGGCAGACTCAGGACCTGACCGGGACGCAGCAACAAACACCTGACCTGACGCAGCTACCTGACCTGACACAGGAACAGGAGGAGACGAAGTGGTCAGGGTGTAGAGACTCGACCCCGGCCGACGCGAGAAGGTGGCCAGGTGTCGGCCTGTGCGCGCGTCCGTGCAGTGGGTCACCCCCTGACTCGCAGGAGTGAACTGGTGAACCCCCGCATCCTGTAGGGCCGCACCACTCACCAAGTTCGTGGAGAACGAGGGAAGGTACAGACCAGACAGGGTGCCCGAAGGGGCAGCCGGACACGGGAGGACAGTGGAGAAGTGAGACAGGACAGGACCCCCAGAGGGGTCAGCAAGGGAGACCGCAACCGGCCGGCCAAGAGGCGTAAGGGTAGTGCGGTCTCGGAAGAAGGAGCGAGAAGCTCCGGAGTCAAGTGTGAAAGTGAGGGAGGACGAGGGCGACTCAGTACCTGAAAGCGCAGTCTCACCAGTACTTGAGAGCGCAGACGCACTGGCACCTAGAGCAGCAGCCTCACAAGCACCTAGCGCAGCAGTACCAATGCCCGGGTCGGGCTGGAAACACCGGTAACCCTCATTCTCCTCACTATAAGTCACAGCATACATAGCAGCAAGGATAGCATCAAAATCAAGATCAAAGATCGCTACACCAGCCCTAAGGAGCTCATCCCAACGAGGGATCTCACTAGCACCGGGGAACTGCTGACGCCAAGCGTCCGTCAGGCGGCCAAAGCAGCGCAGGGTGGCGTGGGCACCCCCACACTGCTCACCCGCGCGGTCGCCGGAACGAAGAACGTAGGTGCAGGGACCAGTACCCCCACCCCTCAGACGCCCAGCGTACCACTCACGAAGCTGCTGGGGCGGAGGGATGTCCCGTGAGCGCTGCTGCTGCTGCCGCTGCGAGCGCTGGCCACCACCACCGCCGCTACGCTGCTGGGTACCACCCCGACCAGCTCCGCTCCCTCCACCACCTCCTGCTCCTCCGCCGCCGCCTCCACCGCCTCCACCGCCTCCACCTCCGCCGCCTCCACCTCCGCCGCTGCCACCTCCACCACCGCCGCCGCCACCACCACCGTCTCCGCCGCTGCTGCCACCACCACCACCACCTCCATTACTCCCGCCGCCACTCCCACTCCCGCCGCCGCCACCGCCGCCACCTCCACCGCTCCCTCCAGCTCCACCCGCGCCCTTGCCCCCCTTGCCCTTGCTGGAGCGACGTCTCCCACTAGGGGCAGACGCCGCGCCGACCGACTCAAGACCAAGCAGGTCGGCAGCAGCAGCAGAGGCAACAGAGGGCAGCAAGGGGGAAGGAGAGCACCCCTCAAAGATGGGGGTGCGAGGGTCACCACGAGAAGCCCCTACAGCAACTATGCTCTTCTCAGCTGAGAGGAGGGCCTTCTCGAGGAGGTCGACGGTGAGAGTGGTGGGACAGACTGCTAGAAAGTGGTCCCTGACTACACGAAGGGAGTCAGGGAGGCGTGCGACTACGTAGTAGAGAGTGATGTACATGGGGGGGGGGGGTTCTTAGTGCAGAACTCAGCAGGAAGGGCGGCGCGGTAGCGAGTGTCACTAGTGCGGAGGTGCGTAATGAGGTCAGCAACAGTGGGAAAGGCAGAGAGGTCAGGAAAGAGGTAGGGAAGCATGAGACGGCTCAGTGCAGCAGTGGCAGGGGAGGAGTAGCGCGCAACGACAGCGTCGTACAAGGTCTGAGCACTCTTGTACTGACTAAAGTGCGCACGCTCAGAGGTAGGGAGGTGGCGACGCACAGCAAGACGTGCAGCAGCATCGCGGGTGGCCCACTGAGAGCGAACAGTGGGATCAGCATCGGCAGCAGGAGCAGGAGAGGCGCCAGAGGTGAGGTCAAAGAGAGAAAGGCCGTCAGCTCTGTCGCACTGTAAGAACAGCTGCAGGTCGTCTAGCCAGACCTCAAAGTCAATGGCGCGACCCTCGGCGTCAAAGACTAGGACACTAGGGGTAGCCATGGCGACGACAGTGAAGCAGTGCAAGCAGTAGGGAAAGAGGGCGCAGTGACAGAGGGACTGTGCTCACCAGGCAGGGCAGGTCGTGCAGCTCTGCAGAAAGGCGGCTCGGCTACCGGGCAGCTCGGGTGCACAGCGGCTCGGCTCCCGGACGGCTCGGCGTAGGGCGGCTCGGCCGCTGCTGGGCGGTCCGGCTGCTGCTGGGCGGCTCGGCTGCGGCTGGGCGGCTCGGCTGCTGCTGGGCGGCTCGGCTGCGGCGGGGCGGCTCGGCTGCTGCTGGGCGGCTCGGCTGCGGCTGGGCGGCTCGGCTGCTGCGGGGCGGCTCGGCTGCTACTGGGCGGCTCGGCTGCTGCTGGGCGGCTCGGCTGCTGCTGGGCGGTCCGGCTGCTGCTGGGCGGTCCGGCTGCTCCCGGGTGGCCCTGCTGCTGTGTAGTGGCGGGGCCGTCAAGGTGCAGCGGCAGGGCCGGGATAAGGGACGGCGGGGCCGTCAGGGTGCAGCGGCGGGGCCGGGACAGGGGACGGCGGGGCCGTCAAGGTGCAGCGGCGGGGCCGGATAAGAGACGGCGGGGCCGTCAGTGGGCGGCGGGGCCGGGTATGGGTGCAGCGGCGGGCCGGGACAGAGGCCGGCGGGGCCGGGACAGGTGCAGTGGCGGGCCGGGAAAGTTGCAGCGGCGGGCCGGGACAGGTGCAGCGGCGGGCCGGGACAGGTGCAGCGGCGGGCCGGGATAGGGGACGGCGGGGCCGGGTGTGCAGTGGCGGGGCCAACAGAGGTGCGCCGGCAGGGCCGGGACAGAAGCCGGCGGGGCCGGGACAGGTGCAGTGGCGGGCCGTCAGGGTGCAGCGGCGGGCCGTCAAAAGGTTGCAGCGGCGGGGCCGTCGGGGCTCAGCGGCGGGCCGTGAAGGTGCAGCGGCGGGGCCGTCAGGGCTCAGCGGCGGGCCGGGAAGGTGCAGCGGCGGGGCCGGGAGAGGGGGACGGCGGGGCCCTGACAGGAAACGGCGGGGCCGGCTGAGGCAGCCGCGGGCCGTCAAAAAAGGGGACGGCGGGGCCGTAAAAAACGAACGGCGGGGCCGTCAAAAGCGGGGCCCGCAGCCGCGACGAAGCGGCCGCGTGGCCGGTTCGAGGGCGGCGGGGCGCAGCCGGGCCGATGAGGGCGGCGCGGCGCGGCCGTAGAGCCCGCGCGACGTGGGCCCGAGCCGCGCGCGCTAAAAAAAAATTTGCGCGCGCGCGACTCGCGGGGGCCCACAAGTGCAGCGCGAAACGCTACTAAGGGGGAGCGCGCCTCGGGGAGAGTAGGGCGCGCTCCGGGCAGAGAGTAATTCGTGGGTGGGCCCTAAAAAAAAACGGTCCTTAAGAGGGACCCGCTCTATACTATGTGAGAATAGGTAAACAGGAATGGAAATGACTAAGTCAGAGTTGGGTACAAATACAACCCTAGAAAGCTGTACCCCATATGTGCTACCCCACTATAGCCTACAAACATGCATCAGATATAATAATCTGACAATGTATAGAGAAAATGGTGCATTGGCCAGGTCGGTCAGTATCGGAACTTTAAAATGCAAATGCCAGGGAGAACGGAAGCGCTCAGATCTCGCATAGTACACGCACTCAAGTGGTCTCACTCAAATAGAAAGTAGGAAATATATTCATCTAGTGAATGTAAGGGTTTGAAAGGTAACTAACGCACATGGGTAGAGAAAATGGTGCATCGGCCAGTCTGGCCGGCATTTCGCAATTATAGTGCAAGTAGGGCCAAGGAGAACGGAAACGCTCATTTCTCAAAAAGTAAAGGGAATCTAGCGGTCTCACTCGATCAGAAGGTGGGAAATATATAAATCTAGTGAGCTAATAAGGTTGAAAACGAATCTAATGCATATGTATATGGAAAGTGGAGCATTGGCCAGGTCGGTCAGTATGGGAACTTAGAGTGCAAATGCCTGGGAGAACGGAACCGCTCAGATCTCGCATAATACACGGAATCTAGTGGTCTCAATCAAATATAAGGTAGGAAATATATTCATCTAGTGAACGTAATGGTTTGAAAGGTAACTAACGCACATGTGTAGAGAAAATGGTGCATCGGCCAGTCTGGCCGGCATTTCGCACTCATAGTGCAGGTGGGGCCAGGGAGAACGGAAACGCTGGTTTCTCAAAAAAGCAGAAATGTAAATCTAACAGTCTCACTCGATCAGAAGGCGGGAAATATATAAATCTAGTCAGCTAAAAAGGTTTTGAAATGTATTCAACGCACATGTATAGAGAAAATTGTGCATTGGCCAGGTTGGTCAGTATCAGAACTTAAAATGCAAATGCCACGGAGAACGGAAGCGCTCAGATCTCGCATAGTACACGGAATCTAGTGGTCTCACTCAAAAAGAAAGTAGGAAATATATTCATCTAGTGAACGTAAGGGTTTGAAAGGTAACTAACGCACATGTGTAGAGAAAATTGTGCATCGGCCAGTCTGGCCGGCATTTCGCACTTATAGTGCAACTAGGGCCAAGGAGAACGGAAGCGCTCATTTCTCAAAAAGTAGAGGGAATCTAGCGGTCTCACTCGATCAGAAGGTGGGAAATATAAAATCTACTGAGCTAATAAGGTTCGAAAGGAATCTAATGCATATGTATATGGAAAATGGTTCCATTGGCCAGGCTGGGTCAGTATGGGAACTTAGAGTGCAAATGCCAGGGAGAACGGAAGCGCTCAGATCTCGCATAGTACACGGAATCTAGTGGGTCTCACTCAAATAGAAGGTAGGAAATATATTCATCTAGTGAACGTAAGGGTTTGAAAGGTAACTAACGCAATGTGTAGAGAAAATGGTGCATCGGCCAGTCTGGCCGGCATTTCGCACTTATCGTGCAAGTAGGGCCAAGGAGAACGGAAACGCTCGTTTCTCAAAAAGTAAAGGAATCTAGCGGTCTCACTCGATCAGAAGGTGGGAAATATATAAATATAGTGAGCTAATAAGGTTTGAAAGGAATCTAATGCATATGTATATGGAAAATGGTGCATTGGCCAGGTCGGTCAGTATGGGAACTTAGAGTGCAAATGCCAGGGAGAACGGAATGCGCTCAGATCTCGCATAGTACAAGGAATCTAGTGGTCTCAATCAAGTAGAAGGTAGAAAATAAATTCATCTAGTGAACGTAAGGGTTTGAAAGGTAACTAACGCACATGTGTAGAGAAAATGGTGCATCGACCAGTCTGGCCGGCATTTCGCACTTATGGTGCAAGTAGGGCCAAGGAGAACGGAAACGCTCATTTCACAAAAAGTAAAGGGAAGCTAGCGGTCTCACTCGATCAGAAGGTGGGTAATATATAAATCTAGTGAGCTAATAAGGTTCGGAAGGAATCTAATGCATATGTATATGGAAAGTGGTGCATTGGCTAGGTCGGTCAGTATGGGAACTTAGAGTGCAAATGCATGGGAGAACGGAACCGCTCAGATCTCGCATAATGCATGGAATCTAGTGGTCTCACTCAAATAGAAGATAGGAAATATATTCATCTAGTGAACGTAACGGTTTGAAAGGTAACTAACGCACATGTGTAGAGAAAATGGTGCATTGGCGAGTCTGGCCCGCATTTCGCACCCATAGTGCAGGTGAGGACAGGGAGAACGGAAACGCTCGTTTCTCAAAAAGTAGGAAGAATCTAACGGTCTCACTCGATCAGAAGGTGGGAAATATATAAATCTAGTCAGCTAAAAGGTTTTGAAATGTATTCAACGCACATGTATAGAGAAAATGGTTGCATTGGCCAGGTCGGTCAGTATTAGAACTTAAAATGCAAATACCAGGGAGAACGGAAGCGCTCAGATCTCGCATAGTACACGGAATCAAGTGGTCTCAACTCAAATAGAAGTAGGAAATATATTCATCTAGTGAACGTAATGGGTTTGAAAGGTAACTAACGCACATGTGTAGAGAAAATGTGCATCGGCCTGTCTCGCCGGCATTTCGCACTTATAGTGCAACTAGGGCCAAGGAGAACGAAAACGCTCATTTCTCAAAAAGTAGAGGGAATCTAGCGGTCTCACTTGATTAGAAGGTGGGAAAGATATAAATCTAGTGAGCTAATAAAGTTCGGAAGGAATCTAATGTATATGTATATGGAAAGTGGTTGCATTGGCCAGGTCTCGGTCAGTATGGGAACTTAGAGTGCAATGCCTGGAGCACGGAACCGCTCAGATCTCGCATAATACACGGAATCTAGTGGTCTCACTCAAATATAAGGTAGGAAATATATCATCTAGTGAACGTAAGGGTTGAAAGGTAAACTAACGCACATGTTAGAGAAAATGGTGCATCGGCCAGTCTGGCCGGCATTTCGCACCCATAGTGCAGGTGGGGCCAGGGAGAACGGAAACGCTCGTTTCTCAAAAAGTAGAAGA
>CANXME010001057.1:17500-55233 GCA_948144175.1 Closterium sp. NIES-65 | reverse complement strand
TTATAGCGGGGCTGGCTGCTCTACACGTGCCAAAGGACGTTGGCTTGAACAGAGGTCACTTGAAGCGAACGTGTTTTCAAGCTTCGAATTTGCCGCGCTTCTGCTATGAGTGAGAAGCGGTGGCTGCTCTGCATGTGCCAAAGGACGAGAACCTGAGCGGTCACAGAAGGAAGGGAGTGGAGAAAGGGGGGGGGGGGGGTACAGCTGAGGGTTACAGGTGAGGATTACAGGTGAGGATTACAGGTGAGGATTACAGGTGAGGATTACAGGTGAGGATTACAGGTGAGGATTACAGGTGAGGATTACAGGTGAGGATTACAGGCGAGGATTACAGGCGAGGATTACAGGTGAGGATTACAGGTGAGGATTACAGGTGAGGATGATATGTCAACAACGGGCGTGTCAACCCGCAGCGCGCTCAAATTGGAGTGTCAAATACTGTAGCTGAAGTGTCAAGTCGAAGCGCATGTACGAACATCAGCGACAGAATTTCATTGGTTAGAGAAGTTGTCATTTGTTTATTTCCGGCGGTGTCTGCTGATTGGGCAGAATCTGGTCGTGAGATAGGCAGCTGCGACAATCTTATCTCGTTTGTAGGTATGATGACTGCAAAAATCAAAAGTGTCCGACGATTTTTATTGGTTGCCAACATGCAAATTCTTGACACTCTGCCAACATTGTTGGCTGAGTGTCAAAATGCCAAATTGACACTGCCCACTTTGACATGTCATCCCTACGGACATGACCTTACAGGGGAGGGGATGTGTTAGCTGGGCATTATACCTGAGCATTATAACTGGGCCAAAGGACGAGAACCAGAGGGAACACCTGAAGGAACATCTGAGGGAACACCTGGGGGTGTGAAGTTACGAACACGGGGTGGCAACCCCAATGAAACTAACCACGAGAGTAACCCTACCACGAGTTGGTAACCCTACCATGAGCTGGTAACCCTACCATGAGCTGGTAACCCTACCATGAGCTGGTAACCCTACCACGAGTTGGTAACCCTACCATGAGCTGGTAACCCTACCATGAGTTGGTAACCCTACATGAGCTGGTAACCCTACCATGAGCTGGTAACCCTACCATGAGTTGGTAACCCTACCATGAGCTGGTAACCCTACCATGAGCTGGTAACCCTACATGAGCTGGTAACCCTACCATGAGCTGGTAACCCTACCATGAGCTGGTAACCCTACCATGAGCTGGTAACCCTACCATGAGCTGGTAACCCTACATGAGCTGGTAACCTTACCATGACCTGGTAACCCTACCATGAGCTGGTAACCCTACCACGAGTTGGTAACCCTACCACGAGTTGGTGGTCTTACCACGAGTTGGTAGCCCTACCATGAGCTGGTAACCCTACCATGAGCTGGTAACCCTACATGAGCTGGTAACCCTACCATGAGCTGGTAACCCTACCATGAGCTGGTAACCCTACCATGAGCTGGTAACCCTACCATGAGCTGGTAACCCTACATGAGCTGGTAACCTTACCATGACCTGGTAACCCTACCATTAGCTGGTAACCCTACCACGAGTTGGTAACCCTACCACGAGTTGGTGGTCTTACCACGAGTTGGTAGCCCTACCATGAGTTGGTGATCTTATTCGGCTCCTACAGGTCTTGAGGCGATATCTCTGTGATCACTACACCCAGTGTGAACAGCAAGGGGGTTCAGGTTACGAACATAGAGGTGGTAACCCCAATGTTGTAACCTTACCACGAGTTGGTAACCCTACCATGAGTTTGTGATCTTATTTGGCTCCAGCAGGTCTCGAGGCGAGATTTGTGTGATCACTACACCCAGAGGCGCCTCAAAGCTCCCGAAATAGTAACGAGACGTGCTACTAGCGAGTACGTTGCTGCTGCTGCCACTGCTGCCGCTGCTGTTACTGTCACTGTAGCTGCTTCTGCCTCTGCTGCTGCTGCTGCTACTGCTGCTGCTCCTCCTCCTCCTCCTCCCGATGCTGCTCCCACGGCCCCCAAGCATACCACTTCCTGATTCCCTCCCCTGAGGAAACTCATACACCTCCTTGACATTCCAATGCTGCTGCCTGTGATTCCCCCAATGTGTCCACTCTGGCTGATGCTTATGCGTCTGCTTCTGCTGGTGCATATGCTTCGCCACATGATGCCTGTGTCCCACGTGCTGCTGATCACCCATAAGCAGCCTGCTACCCACATGCTGCTTCTCATAACCCAACCTATGCGCGGCAGGCACTGCTCTTTCCTCTATCTTTTCCAGTTTCCTTCCCCCTTCCTTCCGCCAGGACCCCCATCCCAGCAGCATTCTCCCCTTCCGTCCTTGCCTCACTCTCCCCAAACTTCCCCTGCTGCTCCTCATCCCAGTCCTCTCCGATTTCCTCCCCACTTTCCTTCCCCCTTTCCTCCCCCCTCCCCGCCCCCCCCTCCCCGCCCCCCCTCTCCCATCCCTGCTGTCGCTGCTGCTGCCACCACCACTGCTCCAAGAGCTGCTTTGATCTGTGCCGTCCGTTGGGTTAGGATCAACGGTGCCGACCGTTGGATGTGGATCAAACAAAGACAGACCCAATGAACGGTCCACAGGCAGTGACACCCAATCTAACGGCTCAGATTCTCCTGCCTCCCCCTCCTCACTCCCTATATTTTCCCCCTCACTATCCCCTCTCACTCCCCCTCCCGGCTCCTCCCAAGCCTCTGCCGCAAAACCCAGACCTGCAGGCTTGGCAACAGCCCTGGTAGGCTTGGAAGAACTGGCAGCAGCGTTGCCGAGCCTGTCTTCTAGGCCCGTTCCCACCAAGCCTGGGGCTTGCCAGTCCGTTGTAGGGCCAAAGTCAGGTGTGTGAAAGTCAGAACCCATGGCCGATAGTTGTGCTGGTGTCGCTGCTGCTGTGAGTGAAGCTGCCTTGGCTCTGCTGTGGTTGAGAAAAGGAGGGCGGGGTTGGGGGGAGAATTGGGGGACAAGAGGCATGGAAGGTGCATGGAAAAAGTTTTGAGACTTTGATCAAATCACTTTGGAGAATGACTTTTGAGTCGACTCAAAACGAGGTGACTTTTGAGTCGACTCAAGAGGGCGCGGTTGGGGGAGAATTGGGGGAGAATTGGGGGAGAATTGGGGGAGAATTGGGGGAGAATTGGGGGAAAAGAGACATGGAAGGTTGGGCAGCTTCACTCACAGCAGTTTTGAGACGTTGATCAAATCACTTTGGAGAATTCCCAAAAGCGATTCCAACATGGTGTTTTGAGACGTCTCAAAACACTTCTTCAATCACATGAAAGGTGCGAGTTTTGAGACTTTGATCAAATCACTGTGGAGAATTCCCAAAAGATATCCCAACATGGTTTGGCAGAGAGTTGGGGGAGAGCGACATGGAAGGTGCAAGCTTTGAGACTTTGGTCCACAACAACCCCCCTGTCCGTCTTGACATGACTTTTCAAACTACCCACCTCACATCACCCACCCTTACCACAGCAGTTTTCCCCATACCACACCGCACCGCACCACTGCTCACCTCCCTCCTGCAGGGCAGCTCTGGGTGCGGCCGATGAACTGGCATCGGGCCACAACGACGCCCGTATCCGTCTTGACGTGGATGGCGAGGCCTGTATCAGCAAGCAAACCCCTTTGCACTCTCCCTCACCACTGCTCACCTCCCTCCACCTGGACAGGCTTGGGTGCGGCCGATGAACCGGCACCGATCCACAACGATACCCGTGTCTGTCTTGATATGTATGGAGAGACCATTGTCGATGAATGTGGAGGATTGGATGGTCATGAGACGTGTGATGTGCAGAAACATGCTGGTGAGGCAGGAGGGGGGGTTGGGGTGGGGGAGAGAGTGGGGGTGGAAAAGTTTTAGTCTTGACGTGGATGGCTAGGCCGTTGTCAATGAATGTGGAGGATTGGATGGTCATGAGACGTGTGATGTGCAGAAACATGCTGGTGAGGGGAGGGGAGGGGGGAGGAGAGAGTGAGTGGGGTGGAAGAGGTATAAGAGGAGGAGAGAGTGGGTATGGGGAGCATATAGTCTTGATGTGGAAGGTGAGGCCATGGCTGATGATGACGAGAGAGGAGTGGATGGTCATGAGATGCGTGATGAGCAGACGCATGGTGGGAGAAGGGGCCTTGGGGAGGGGAGGGGGATGTTATATGGGGAAAGAGTGGGTGTGGGAAGCAGGAAGATTGGATGGTCATCAGATGAGTGTCTGAAAGAGGGTAGGGGGTTTGGAGGAGTTTGAAAGGGGAGAGAGAGGAAGAGTGGTGAGAGGGGGAGAGAGATGGGAGGGGGAGGGGGAGGGAGAGAGTGCGTAAGGGAAAAGAGCATCGCCTTGATGTGGATGGGAAGAGCATCGCCTTGATGTGGATGGGAAGAGCATCGCCTTGATGTGGATGGAGAGGGAGGATTGGATGGGAAGAATGTGTCGAGGGATCGCTTCGCTAGTGCTCGTGTGCCATTGTAACGAGGTGACTCTTGAGTCGACTAAAAAGCCATGCGAAGAATGTGTGTCGAGGGATCGCTTCGCTAGTGTGCGAGCCAGTGTGTGACTCAACCAACTTCATTGCGGTAGATGAGGAAATTGGATAGGGTCACCTGCATGCACACGCGCACACACATGCACACGCACACGCACACACACACACACATGCACGCGCCCACACGCATGTACACACACACAGACACACACGCACATGCAGACGCACCCCCCCCTACCGGTGACTCACCCAACTTCATTGCGGTAGATGAGGAAATTGGATAGGGTCACCTGCACGCATAAACGCACACACAGCAAGAGAGCAGGGGCGCAAAGGGGATAGCTTAAGAGCTGCACACACACACTCAGGTGCTGTAGCATAAAAGAGAAAGTCCTAGGTGTTCCTCTGCGCACACACACTCGGGTGTTCCTCTGCGCACACACACTCGGGTGCACTAACCCTCGCACCAGGAGCGTTAGGGAACATGCCACACACTCCAGGCCACGGGGGAAGAAGAAGAATTCAAACTTGGTTGGTCTGTATGTATGGTGTGGGCTGAATGCTGCTTTGCAACCGGCAAGAAAGAGCACTCACTCGCACACTCACACACAGGTGCACTCACCCTAGCACCAGGAGCAAAGGGGAACATGGCGCAGGGGTAGGAGCAGAACCCAAACTTGGCTGAATGTGCCACATTCCCTGAGTAAAGGCCAAACTTGGTTTCTATGGGACTCATGCCGTGGCACTAGCAAGAAGACAAGCATGCGCACTGGCACGCACAGTAGCATGTACACTCACCCTGGCACCAGGAGCGTAGGGGAACATGCCGTGGGGGCAGGAGCGGAACCCAAACTTGGCCTCTATGGTACGGAGTGCATGCATGCTGTGGCATTAGCAAGCACGAGCACTAGCACGACAGTAGCACTCACCCTAGCACCGGGCGCATAGGGAAACATGCCATGGGGGTAGGAGCGGAACCCAAACTTGGCTGAATGCGCCACATTTCCCGAGTAAGTGCCGAACTTGGTTTCTATAGGGTGCATGTTGCGGGCGTTGGGTAGGAGCTGGGATAGACCCCTCATCCCCTCCTTAAGCTCCGTCCAGTACCTGTTACAGGAGGTGCAGATTGTGACAAAACATTGGCAAGAAAGTACAAAAAGAATCACACAAATCAAGGCAAGGGCGAAGTAAGTGCGGAGATACATAGATGGACCCTGCATCCCCACCTTAAAGGCCACACCCAGAATTACACAACGGAGTCAACGAAAAAATTGTAGGTTCGGGAAACCCCAGAGACACGTTCGGTGGGGAAATCGAGAACCAATCGCGTCAAAAACCCACTCAAAACCTTCGACCAATCACACGAAAGTGGTGACAGTTTTGGGGCCAACACGGTAATTCTGGATTGTGTCCTTTAAGCTGCTGCTCATTACCTGACAAAAGGATGCACAAATGACAAATTGAGACAAGTAGCTGATTTTTTCTCTTCAATGCAGCCGTTGTTGGGTTTTGGCAAATCACAATCCTCATTCACTCAATCACTCACCCCGAGTCCTCCGACCCAGCAGCCACGTTTTTAATGCAGTCGCTGTTGGGGTTGGCCCTCCAGAACGTGCTACCTGCACCATCGCATCACCCACTCTTTCCCTGCTGCTCCAAACATCACTACACCCCTACTCACTCACTCACTCACTCACTCACTCACCCTGAATCCTCCGACCCAGCAGCCACGTTATCAATGTAATCATTGTTGGGGTTGGCCCTCCAGAACGTGCTACCTGCACCATCGCATCACCCACTCTTTCCCTGCTGCTCCAAACATCACTACACCCCTACTCACTCACTCACTCACTCACTCACTCACCCTGAATCCTCCGACCCAGCAGCCACGTTATCAATGTAATCATTGTTGGGGTTGGCCCTCCAGAACGTGCTACCTGCACCATCGCATCACCCACTCTTTCCCTGCTGCTCCAAACATCACTACACCCCTACTCACTCACTCACTCACTCACTCACCCTGAATCCTCCGACCCAGCAGCCACGTTATCAATGTAATCATTGTTGGGGTTTACCCTCCAGAACGTGCTACCTGCACTGCACCATCGCATCACCCACTCTTTCCCTGCTGCTCCAAACATCACTACACCCCTACTCACTCACTCACTCACTCACCCTGAATCGTCCGACCCAGCAGCCACGTTATCAATGTAATCATTGTTGGGGTTGGCCCTCCAGAACGTGCTACCTGCACCATCGCATCACCCACTCTTTCCCTGCTGCTCCAAACATCACTACACCCCTACTCACTCACTCACTCACTCACTCACCCTGAATCCTCCGACCCAGCAGCCACGTTATCAATGTAATCATTGTTGGGGTTGGCCCTCCAGAACGTGCTACCTGCACCATCGCATCACCCACTCTTTCCCTGCTGCTCCAAACATCACTACACCCCTACTCACTCACTCACTCACTCACTCACCCTGAATCCTCCGACCCAGCAGCCACGTTATCAATGTAATCATTGTTGGGGTTGGCCCTCCAGAACGTGCTACCTGCACCATCGCATCACCCAATCTTTCCCTGCTGCTCCAAACATCACTACACCCCTACTCACTCACTCACTCACCCTGAATCCTCCGACCCAGCAGCCACGTTATCAATGTAATCATTGTTGGGGTTGGCCCTCCAGAACGTGCTACCTGCACCATCGCATCACCCACTCTTTCCCTGCTGCTCCAAACATCACTACACCCCTACTCACTCACTCACTCACCCTGAATCCTCCGACCCAGCAGCCACGTTATCAATGTAATCATTGTTGGGGTAGGCCCTCCAGAACGTGCTACCTGCACCATCGCATCACCCACTCTTTCCCTGCTGCTCCAAACATCACTACACCCCTACTCACTCACTCACTCACTCACCCTGAATCCTCCGACCCAGCAGCCACGTTATCAATGTAATCATTGTTGGGGTTGGCCCTCCAGAACGTGCTACCTGCACCATCGCATCACCCACTCTTTCCCTGCTGCTCCAAACATCACTACACCCCTACTCACTCACTCACTCACTCACTCACCCTGAATCCTCCGACCCAGCAGCCACGTTATCAATGTAATCATTGTTGGGGTTGGCCCTCCAGAACGTGCTACCTGCACCATCGCATCACCCACTCTTTCCCTGCTGCTCCAAACATCACTACACCCCTACTCACTCACTCACTCACTCACTCACCCTGAATCCTCCGACCCAGCAGCCACGTTATCAATGTAATCATTGTTGGGGTTGGCCCTCCAGAACGTGCTACCTGCACCATCGCATCACCCACTCTTTCCCTGCTGCTCCAAACTTCACTACACCCCTACTCACTCACTCACTCACTCACTCACTCACCCTGAATCCTCCGACCCAGCAGCCACGTTATCAATGTAATCATTGTTGGGGTTGGCCCTCCAGAACGTGCTACCTGCACCATCGCATCACCCACTCTTTCCCTGCTGCTCCAAACATCACTACACCCCTACTCACTCACTCACTCACTCACTCACCCTGAATCCTCCGACCCAGCAGCCACGTTATCAATGTAATCATTGTTGGGGTTTACCCTCCAGAACGTGCTACCTGCACTGCACCATCGCATCACCCACTCTTTCCCTGCTGCTCCAAACATCACTACACCCCTACTCACTCACTCACTCACTCACTCACTCACCCTGAATCCTCCGACCCAGCAGCCACGTTATCAATGTAATCATTGTTGGGGTTGGCCCTCCAGAACGTGCTACCTGCACCATCGCATCACCCACTCTTTCCCTGCTGCTCCAAACATCACTACACCCCTACTCACTCACTCACTCACTCACTCACCCTGAATCCTCCGACCCAGCAGCCACGTTATCAATGTAATCATTGTTGGGGTTGGCCCTCCAGAACGTGCTACCTGCACCATCGCATCACCCACTCTTTCCCTGCTGCTCCAAACATCACTACACCCCTACTCACTCACTCACTCACTCACTCACCCTGAATCCTCCGACCCAGCAGCCACGTTATCAATGTAATCATTGTTGGGGTTGGCCCTCCAGAACGTGCTACCTGCACCATCGCATCACCCAATCTTTCCCTGCTGCTCCAAACATCACTACACCCCTACTCACTCACTCACTCACCCTGAATCCTCCGACCCAGCAGCCACGTTATCAATGTAATCATTGTTGGGGTTGGCCCTCCAGAACGTGCTACCTGCACCATCGCATCATCCACTCTTTCCCTGCTGCTCCAAACATCACTACACCCCTACTCACTCACTCACTCACCCTGAATCCTCCGACCCAGCAGCCACGTTATCAATGTAATCATTGTTGGGGTTGGCCCTCCAGAACGTGCTACCTGCACCATCGCATCACCCACTCTTTCCCTGCTGCTCCAAACATCACTACACCCCTACTCACTCACTCACTCACTCACTCACCCTGAATCCTCCGACCCAGCAGCCACGTTATCAATGTAATCATTGTTGGGGTTGGCCCTCCAGAACGTGCTACCTGCACCATCGCATCACCCACTCTTTCCCTGCTGCTCCAAACATCACTACACCCCTACTCACTCACTCACTCACTCACTCACCCTGAATCCTCCGACCCAGCAGCCACGTTATCAATGTAATCATTGTTGGGGTTGGCCCTCCAGAACGTGCTACCTGCACCATCGCATCACCCACTCTTTCCCTGCTGCTCCAAACTTCACTACACCCCTACTCACTCACTCACTCACTCACTCACTCACCCTGAATCCTCCGACCCAGCAGCCACGTTATCAATGTAATCATTGTTGGGGTTGGCCCTCCAGAACGTGCTACCTGCACCATCGCATCACCCACTCTTTCCCTGCTGCTCCAAACATCACTACACCCCTACTCACTCACTCACTCACTCACTCACCCTGAATCCTCCGACCCAGCAGCCACGTTATCAATGTAATCATTGTTGGGGTTGGCCCTCCAGAACGTGCTACCTGCACCATCGCATCACCCACTCTTTCCCTGCTGCTCCAAACATCACTACACCCCTACTCACTCACTCACTCACTCACCCTGAATCCTCCGACCCAGCAGCCACGTTATCAATGTAATCATTGTTGGGGTTGGCCATCCAAAACGTGCTGGGCTTGTCGTCTGTGTGCTTATCGTACGACTCTTTAGAGGGGATAACCACCTTCACTGCAGGAAGGGCAGCAAGCGCGCAAGCAGCAAGCAAGAATCACATCACGGTTGCATACAGGCAGATTTTGAGGCAAGCAGATTTTAGAGGGGATAACCACCTTCACTGCAGGAGGGGCAGCAAGCGCGCAAGCAGCAAGCAAGAATCACATCACGGTTGCATACAGGCAGATTTTGAGGCGCCTCAAAAAAAGTTGCGGGTAATGAGACGACTTTTGAGGCGCCTCAAAAGAGGGGCAAGCAGCAAGCAAGGAATCACATCACATCACGGTTGCATACAGGCAGATTTTGAGGCTGCAGGGTGTTTTTGAGAATTCTAAAAAAACATACGCGAAACAATAACATGAATTTGACTTCTCCCATTACGCGTTCTGGGATCTTTTTGGAATTCCTAGAAAAACCCTCCATCCCCTGTCACGCCCTCTTTTACGCCCTCTCACGCCCTCTCACTCCTTCACACACCCTTTTGCTTGCCTTTCCTCCTCTCTCCTTCCTGCCCCACGTCCTCACTCTAGCCCACAAAACAAGAACAACCCACCTTTCCTCACGCTAATCCCAAGGTTCCTCTTGAATGAATTATTATTCTCTGAGCCTCTCCTCCACCAGGAAGCAGTGCCCCTTGGGATTACCCTCCACACTCTCTCACTATCACACCCCAAACAAGCACCCACCTTTCCGCATGCTGATCCCAAGGTTCCTCTTCAACACATTGTTATTCTCCGACCCTTCCTCCACGAGGAAGAGGCAGTGCCCCTCCACGAGGAATAGGCAGTGCCCCTCCACGAGGAAGAGGCAGTGCCCCTCCACGAGGAAGAGGCAGTGCCCCTCCACGAGGAAGAGGCAGTGCCCCTCCACGAGGAAGAGGCAGTGCCCCTCCACGAGGAAGAGGCAGTGCCCCTCCACGAGGAAGAGGCAGTGCCCCTCCACGAGGAAGAGGCAGTGCCCCTCCACGAGGAAGAGGCAGTGCCCCTCCACGAGGAAGAGGCAGTGCCCCTCCACGAGGAAGAGGCAGTGCCCCTCCACGAGGAATAGGCAGTGCCCCTCCACGAGGAAGAGGCAGTGCCCCTCCACGAGGAAGAGGCAGTGCCCCTCCACGAGGAAGAGGCAGTGCCCCTCCACGAGGAAGAGGCAGTGCCCCTCCACGAGGAAGAGGCAGTGCCCCTCCACGAGGAAGAGGCAGTGCCCCTCCACGAGGAAGAGGCAGTGCCCCTCCACGAGGAAGAGGCAGTGCCCCTTGCCCTCTCAGCAGAATCACTTCTGAGCGCGCCCAAACTCATTATGTCTCAACAACCCCTCACACCAACAGCTCCCCACCCACCTTTCCTAACGCTGATCCCCAGGTTCCTCCAAAACACATTATAATTCTCCAGCCCCTCCTCCTCCACCGGTTTGCAGTGCCCCTTGCCCTCAGTCAAAGCAGTTTTTAAGCCCGCCCACCCTTTCTATGTCCCACAACACCAACCCGCACCCACCTTTTCTCACGCTGATCCCCAGGTTCCGCCTGAAAACGTTATTGTTCTCCGAGCCTTCCTCCACCAGGAAGCAGTGCCCCTTGCTCTCGTATGTCACCGTGTCTTCAATCGTCATGTTGCTCGTTGCATGGATCACCACACAGCGCTGCCAAGGGTTTAAATGGTGCAGAGAGGGGTTTGAGTGGATTGGGGTTGGTGCATGGTCAGGTCACCTTGCTCTCCCACCCTTCCTCCACCAGGAAGCAGTGCCCCTTGCTCTCGTATGTCGCCGTGGGACGGGGGACAGTTGGTATACAAGCAGTGCCCCTTGCTCTCGTATGTCGCCGTGGGACGGGGGACAGTTGGTATACAAGCAGTGCCCCTTGCTCTCGTATGTCGCCGTGGGACGGGGGGACAGTTGGTATACAAGCAGTGCCCCTTGCTCTCGTATGTCACCGTGTCTTCAATCGTCATGTTGCTCGTTGCATGGATCACCACACAGCGCTGCCAAGGGTTTAAATGGTACAGAGAGGGGTTTGAGTGGATTGGGGTTGGTGCATGGTCAGGTCACCTTGCTCTCCCACCCTTCCTCCACCAGGAAGCAGTGCCCCTTGCTCTCGTATGTCGCCGTGGGACGGGGGACAGTTGGTATACAAGCAGTGCCCCTTGCTCTCGTATGTCGCCGTGGGACGGGGGACAGTTGGTATACAAGCAGTGCCCCTTGCTCTCGTATGTCGCCGTGGGACGGGGGACAGTTGGTATACAAGCAGTGCCCCTTGCTCTCGTATGTCGCCGTGGGACGGGGGACAGTTGGTATACAAGCAGTGCCCCTTGCTCTCGTATGTCACCGTGTCTTCAATCGTCATGTTGCTCGTTGCATGGATCACCACACAGCGCTGCCAAGGGTTTAAATGGTGCAGAGAGGGGTTTGAGTGGATTGGGGTTGGTGCATGGTCAGGTCACCTTGCTCTCCCACCCTTCCTCCACCAGGAAGCAGTGCCCCTTGCTCTCGTATGTCGCCGTGGGACGGGGGACAGTTGGTATACAAGCAGTGCCCCTTGCTCTCGTATGTCGCCGTGGGACGGGGGACAGTTGGTATACAAGCAGTGCCCCTTGCTCTCGTATGTCGCCGTGGGACGGGGGACAGTTGGTATACAAGCAGTGCCCCTTGCTCTCGTATGTCACCGTGTCTTCAATCGTCATGTTGCTCGTTGCATGGATCACCACACAGCGCTGCCAAGGGTTTAAATGGTGCAGAGAGGGGTTTGAGTGGATTGGGGTTGGTGCATGGTCAGGTCACCTTGCTCTCCCACCCTTCCTCCACCAGGAAGCAGTGCCCCTTGCTCTCGTATGTCGCTGTGGGACGGGGGACAGTTGGTATACAAGCAGTGCCCCTTGCTCTCGTATGTCGCCGTGGGACAGGGGACAGTTGGTATACAAGCAGTGCCCCTTGCTCTCGTATGTCGCCGTGGGACGGGGGACAGTTGGTATACAAGCAGTGCCCCTTGCTCTCGTATGTCGCCGTGGGACGGGGGACAGTTGGTATACAAGCAGTGCCCCTTGCTCTCGTATGTCGCCGTGGGACGGGGGACAGTTGGTATACAAGCAGTGCCCCTTGCTCTCGTATGTCACCGTGTCTTCAATCGTCATGTTGCTCGTTGCATGGATCACCACACAGCGCTGCCAAGGGTTTAAATGGTGCAGAGAGGGGTTTGAGTGGATTGGGGTTGGTGCATGGTCAGGTCACCTTGCTCTCCCACCCTTCCTCCACCAGGAAGCAGTGCCCCTTGCTCTCGTATGTCGCCGTGGGACGGGGGACAGTTGGTATACAAGCAGTGCCCCTTGCTCTCGTATGTCGCCGTGGGACGGGGGACAGTTGGTATACAAGCAGTGCCCCTTGCTCTCGTATGTCGCCGTGGGACGGGGGACAGTTGGTATACAAGCAGTGCCCCTTGCTCTCGTATGTCACCGTGTCTTCAATCGTCATGTTGCTCGTTGCATGGATCACCACACAGCGCTGCCAAGGGTTTAAATGGTGCAGAGAGGGGTTTGAGTGGATTGGGGTTGGTGCATGGTCAGGTCACCTTGCTCTCCCACCCTTCCTCCACCAGGAAGCAGTGCCCCTTGCTCTCGTATGTCGCCGTGGGACGGGGGACAGTTGGTATACAAGCAGTGCCCCTTGCTCTCGTATGTCGCCGTGGGACGGGGGACAGTTGGTATACAAGCAGTGCCCCTTGCTCTCGTATGTCGCCGTGGGACGGGGGACAGTTGGTATACAAGCAGTGCCCCTTGCTCTCGTATGTCACCGTGTCTTCAATCGTCATGTTGCTCGTTGCATGGATCACCACACAGCGCTGCCAAGGGTTTAAATGGTGCAGAGAGGGGTTTGAGTGGATTGGGGTTGGTGCATGGTCAGGTCACCTTGCTCTCCCACCCTTCCTCCACCAGGAAGCAGTGCCCCTTGCTCTCGTATGTCGCCGTGGGACGGGGGACAGTTGGTATACAAGCAGTGCCCCTTGCTCTCGTATGTCGCCGTGGGACGGGGGACAGTTGGTATACAAGCAGTGCCCCTTGCTCTCGTATGTCGCCGTGGGACGGGGGACAGTTGGTATACAAGCAGTGCCCCTTGCTCTCGTATGTCGCCGTGGGACGGGGGACAGTTGGTATACAAGCAGTGCCCCTTGCTCTCGTATGTCGCCGTGGGACGGGGGACAGTTGGTATACAAGCAGTGCCCCTTGCTCTCGTATGTCACCGTGTCTTCAATCGTCATGTTGCTCGTTGCATGGATCACCACACAGCGCTGCCAAGGGTTTAAATGGTGCAGAGAGGGGTTTGAGTGGATTGGGGTTGGTGCATGGTCAGGTCACCTTGCTCTCCCACCCTTCCTCCACCAGGAAGCAGTGCCCCTTGCTCTCGTATGTCGCCGTGGGACGGGGGACAGTTGGTATACAAGCAGTGCCCCTTGCTCTCGTATGTCGCCGTGGGACGGGGGACAGTTGGTATACAAGCAGTGCCCCTTGCTCTCGTATGTCGCCGTGGGACGGGGGACAGTTGGTATACAAGCAGTGCCCCTTGCTCTCGTATGTCGCCGTGGGACGGGGGACAGTTGGTATACAAGCAGTGCCCCTTGCTCTCGTATGTCGCCGTGGGACGGGGGACAGTTGGTATACAAGCAGTGCCCCTTGCTCTCGTATGTCACCGTGTCTTCAATCGTCATGTTGCTCGTATGTCACCCTTCCTCCACCAGGAAGCAGTGCCCCTTGCTCTCGTATGTCGCCGTGGGACGGGGGACAGTTGGTATACAAGCAGTGCCCCTTGCTCTCGTATGTCGCCGTGGGACGGGGGACAGTTGGTATACAAGCAGTGCCCCTTGCTCTCGTATGTCGCCGTGGGACGGGGGACAGTTGGTATACAAGCAGTGCCCCTTGCTCTCGTATGTCGCCGTGGGACGGGGGACAGTTGGTATACAAGCAGTGCCCCTTGCTCTCGTATGTCGCCGTGGGACGGGGGACAGTTGGTATACAAGCTGTGCCCCTTGCTCTCGTATGTCGCCGTGGGACGGGGGACAGTTGGTATACAAGCAGTGCCCCTTGCTCTCGTATGTCGCCGTGGGACGGGGGACAGTTGGTATACAAGCAGTGCCCCTTGCTCTCGTATGTCGCCGTGGGACGGGGGACAGTTGGTATACGAGCAGTGCCCCTTGCTCTCGTATGTCGCCGTGGGACGGGGGACAGTTGGTATACAAGCAGTGCCCCTTGCTCTCGAACGTCACCGTGTCTTCAATCGTCATGTTGCTCGTGGCATGGATCACCACACAGCGCTGGGAAGGGTACACAGGGGGTTTGGATCGGTTAAAATGGTTATAGAGGGGAGTGGAATGGTAATAAGCAGTGCCCTTGCTCTCATACGTCACCGTGTCTGCAATCGTCATGTTGCTCGTCGCGTGAATCACCACACAGCGCTGAGGGGGGGGTGTAAATGGAAGAGAGAGGAATCCAAATGGTAAAGAATGGGGTTTGGATGGAAGCAGGACACACTTTGCTGTATTTACGGCGGATATAAAATACAATACAATTGATACAAGTAAAGTGCGTTTTTGAACGTCTAAAAAATACACTTATTACCTGAATCCACCCTTCACCTGCTTGCTATTAACGATCGCATTCTTGCGCACGACATGACTCTGATTCGCCTCCCCACACACGTGGAAGTGCAGCAGGTAGCGCCCCAGCACGCCCCAGCATGCGCGCGGTCAAAACATAAGTTGTTACTGTGCTTATTCATTCTACTATGCAAAACCATCTCCTGCTTGCTGCTTTGCTGCCCACCTGCTTATTTATTACGTTACACCGTCTCACCTGCTTGCTGCCTACTCCTCACCTGCTTGCTGCCTACTCCTCACCTGCTTGCTGTACACAATCGCATTCTTCCGCACGACGTGGCTTTGATTCGCCTCTCCACACACGTGGAAGTGCAGCGGGTACCGCCCCAGCACGCCCTGCTGTCCCATATAAGCAAACTGAACTCCTTCGATGAATTGAGGGGTCTGGGTCATAAACACCATGAAATGACCGCCTGGGAGAGGGAAGGAGGGGTGCAATGCGGTGCAGAGGGACGGAGGGGTGCAAGTAATCTCAAACAGTGGAAGTGCAGCGGGTAGCGCCCCAGCACGCCCTGCTGCCCCATACAAGCAAACTGAACTCCTTCGATGAATTGAGGGGTCTGGGTCATGAAGACCATGAAGTGCCCTCCTGAGAGGCAAGGAGAGAGGGACGGAGGGGTGCAGTGTGGTGAGAGGAAGGAAAATTGAACCTTCACAAACGGTGGAAGTGCAGCGGGTACCGACCCAGCACGCCCTGTTGCCCCATGTAGGTGAATTGAACTCCTTCGATGAATTGAGGGGTTTGGGTCATGAAGACCATGAAGTGACCTCCTGAGAGGGGTTGAGGGAAGGACGGAGGGATGCAATGTGGTGAGACAAAGGCTTTTTTAGCCCCCCTCTTCACGTGTGGAGTGGAAGTGCAGTGGGTAGCGCCCCAGCACGCCCTGCTGCCCCATGTAAGCGAACTGCACCCCCTCTATAAACGGAGGGGTCTGGGTCATGACGACCATGAAGTGCCCTCCTGCCTGTACCCTCTGCAGGATTTTTGAGGCGCCTCAAAAACCCTCTGCAGGGGGGTGTGAGGGAGTGGTTTTTGAGGCGCCTCAAAAACCCTCTGCAGGGGGGTGTGAGGAAGTGGTTTTTGAGGCGCCTCAAAAACCCTCTGCAGGGGGGTGTGAGGGAGTGGTAGACAGAGTGATCTTAGGGACTTGTCTAAGTGGGTACCGTACCGCCCCAGCAGTACCCTCTGCTGTTTTCCAGACCAACACCCCCTACCCTGCCCTCCAGCACGGTCACCATTCATTATAGTCACACCGACCTTCCAGCTCGTATTTCCCCGTCTCATGCACCCCGTAGATCACGATGTTGCGGTGCAGCAGCCCCACCTCTCCTCTCACGTCCACCGCCCCTCCGAACCCGTCCAGCACGGCCTTGGGATTGCCGTCGTGGGAATACTTTAGGGGGCCTGAAAGCAATATGCGGTAGCCCTGAGGGTGGGGGGAAACTGGGGGGGGAGAGAGGGGGAAAAGAGGGAAAGGGAGGGAGCAGGGAGATGACAATGATTCGGTGTGTTCCGGTGCAGCAGCCCCACCTCCCCCCTCACGTCCACCGCCCCTCCAAACCCATCAGGGATGGCCTCGGGATTGCCGTCGTGCGAGTATTTGAGAGGGGCTGGGAGTGTTACGCGGTAGCCCTGAGGGTGGGGGGAAACTTGGGGGGGAGAGAGGGGGAAAAGAGGGAAAGGGAGGGAGCAGGGAGATGACAATGATTCGGTGTGTTCCGGTGCAGCAGCCCCACCTCCCCCCTCACGTCCACCGCCCCTCCAAACCCATCAGGGATGGCCTCGGGATTGCCGTCGTGCGAGTATTTGAGAGGGGCTGGGAGTGTTACGCGGTAGCCCTGAGGGTGTCGGGTGACTGGGGGATGGTGGAGGGGAAAAAGGTAAGGGAAGAATGGGTCGGACCAGAGAAACCCTGTACGCTACGGCCTCACGTCATTTCCCCGTTTCCTCCACCTGCTATATCGCAATGATTTGGTGTGTTTCCGGTGCAGCAACCCCATCTCCCCCCTCACCTCCACCACCCCTCCGAACCCGTCAGGGATGGCCGTGGGATTGCTGCCATGGGAATACTTTAGAGGGGTGGTGAGTGCAATAGAGCACCATGTAGGTGCCATGGTTTCAATACGTGGCCACGGCGTATGGCCGTGGGATTGCTGCCATGGGAATACTTTAGAGGGGTGGTGAGTGTTATGCGGTAACTTTGAGTGTGAGGGGCGACTGGGTGAGAAGAGAAGGGGAAGGGAAGGGAAAAAATGGGTATGAATGGGAAGAGAAGGGGAAGGGAAGGGAAAAATGGGTATGAATGGCAAGAGAAAGGGAAGAGAAGGCAGGGAAAGAGAAGGCAGGGAAAGAGAAGGCAGGGAAAGAGAAGGCAGGGAAAGAGAAGCATGCAATCCATATGGCTGTCATGGTAGTAGTACTTGAGGTGGGAGGAGGGAGGAGGGAGGAGGGAGGAGGGAGGAGGGAGGAGGGAGGCGGGAGGAGGGAGGAGGGAGGAGGGAGGAGGGAGGAGGGAGGAGGGAGGCGGGAGGAGGGAGGAGGGAGGAGGGAGGAGGGATGGCGGGAGGAGGGAGGAGGGAGGAGGGAGGAGGGATGGCGGGAGGAGGGAGGAGGTGAGGAGGGATGGAGGGAGGAGGGAGGAGGGAGGAGGGAGGAGTTTGGCATCGTAGGAATGATTGGGTAGCTCAGAGCTACGGTGAGGAGGGGGGCTGTGAGCGATATACAGTGACTTCTATTGGGGGCTGTGGGCGATATACAGTGACTTCTATTGGGGGCTGTGAGCGATATACAGTGACTTCTATTGGGGGCTGTGAGCGATATACAGTGACTTCTATTGGGGGCTGTGAGCGATATACAGTGACTTCTATTGGGGGCTGTGAGCGATATACAGTGACTTCTATTGGGGGCTGTGAGCGATATACAGTGACTTCTATTGGGGGCTGTGAGCGATATACAGTGACTTCTATTGGGGGCTGTGAGCGATATACAGTGACTTCTATTGGGGGCTGTGAGCGATATACAGTGACTTCTATTGGGGGCTGTGAGCGATATACAGTGACTTCTATTGGGGGCTGTGAGCGATATACAGTGACTTCTATTGGGGGCTGTGAGCGATATACAGTGACTTTTGAGTCGACTCAAAAGTCACCTAGCTACCATGAGGAGGGGGACTGTGAGGTAGCTCAGATATACGGTAGCTCTGAGGTTGGGGACGATTGGGTGGGGTGGAGGGGATGTGAACAGGAAGGAGTCACGAGGTGACTTTTGAGCTGAGTCAAAAGTTACTAGGAAGGAGTCACTTCTGAGAATTCTCGGGAGGGAGGTTGGATGGGATTGAAGTGAACCGAACTGTGTCTAGACACACTTTTCCGCTACTAATACCCTGTGTAGTGTTTTTCATACAACCACACCGCAGTGCACCACATCAAACAGCACCAAGCCGAACCAAACCAAACTGAACCGCGCTCCACCCATACACACCTCCTGCAATCACTGCCTTTTCGGCTTCGTCCATCTTCGCACTCGTAGACGCAATCGCAATCTCGCCGCCCACCGGCCACGTGCTGACATCAGCGTCCACCACGATCTCCTTCTGGCCGGCGATCGACGTCTTATTCAAGCGCACCCACACCGGCATGGAGGGCGGGCCTGGGAGGCCGTGCAAGTCCACCTGCCCTCCGACCTTGGTGGTGGGAAAAAGGAGAGAAGTAGAGGGGTGGAAAAGGGTGGAGAAGGAAGAGGAAAAGGAAGAGGAAAAGGAGGCGGTTCTTCTGTTTAAGTGCACCCACCCTGCCACTGGCATGGACAGCGGGCCTGGGAGGCCGTGCAAGCCCACCTGCCCCCCCACCTTGGCGTGGGGGAAGAAGAGAGAAGAGGGAGAGGAGAGAGGGGACGGATAGGGTGGAAGGCAGGGGAAGAAGGGGTAAAACGAAGGGTTCTATTCACGAAGGGTTCAAGTGATTTCACCGCAGGGAGGATATGTTGATATCACTTTTGAGAATTCTCATAAGTGATTTCACCGCAGGGAGGATATGTTGATATCACTTTTGAGAATTCTCATAAGTGATTTCACCGCAGGGAGGATATGTTGATATCACTTTTGAGAATTCTCAGAAGTGATTTCACCGCAGGGAGGATATGTTGATATCACTTTTGAGAATTCTCATAAGTGATTTCACCGCAGGGAGGATATGTTGATATCACTTTTGAGAATTCTCATAAGTGATTTCACCGCAGGGAGGATATGTTGATATCACTTTTGAGAATTCTCATAAGTGATTTCACCGCAGGGAGGATATGTTGATATCACTTTTGAGAATTCTCATAAGTGATTTCACCGCAGGGAGGATATGTTGATATCACTTTTGAGAATTCTCATAAGTGATTTCACCGCAGGGAGGATATGTTGATATCACTTTTGAGAATTCTCATAAGTGATTTCACCGCAGGGAGGATATGTTGATATCACTTTTGAGAATTCTCATAAGTGATTTCACCGCAGGGAGGATATGTTGATATCACTTTTGAGAATTCTCATAAGTGATTTCACCGCAGGGAGGATATGTTGATATCACTTTTGAGAATTCTCATAAGTGATTTCACCGCAGGGAGGATGTGCATCCGTACATGTTACATGCACGTTAGTACGCCCCACTCACAGCACTACCACCTCTCACCACAGCAAACACCTTGTGGGCCAGAGGCCTGGGAAAGGCGGGTTCGGGCGGGGGGAAGAGCGTGAAGCCATACTCTCTCCTCTGCCTGCCTCTTACTGGGAGTGTTGAGGAACCGAACACACATTCACCACTACTCACCACTACTCACCACAGCAAACACCTTGTGGCCCAAGGGCCTAGGGAAGGCAGGTTCGGCCGGGGGGAAGAGCGTGAAGGCGTACTCTCTCCTCTGCCGCCCGCTGTTGGGCGTGAGCGTGAACAGTGCCTGGGCGGCAAACTGCTTGTCCTTTTCCCCCACCGTCAGCCGCCCGGTGACTATAATGAAGTTAGCACGGACCTCAATGCGCGGCAGGCGTGGCTTATTGTCTAGGACCCTGATGGATGAAGGGAGGTGATGAGGATGTGATGTGACAATAACGAATAAAAGGGATCCTAACAAAGAGTACTATAATGAAGCTAAGCCACGCCACACGGCACAACAGCAGCACCACCAGCACCACCAGCACACTTTCCTCTCCCAGTACTCACTTCAACCACCCGTGCACGTGTAGCGTGTCGAGGGTCACATTCGCCACATCCACCCGCACAGCCATGCTACTCACACGGCACAGTGCCATCGCCTGCTGTGTTTTGAGTTGAACTATCTCCTTCCCTCGCACTCACTTGAGCCATCCGTGCACGTGCAGAGTATCAAGGGTCACATTTGCCACGTCCAGCAGCACAGCCATGCCGCACACACGGCACAGCAGCAGCAGCAGCAGCAGCAGCACCACTATAAAGCATACTCTTACTTGAGCCATCCGTGCACGTGTAGCGTGTCGAGGGTCACATTCGCCACGTCCAGCAGCACAGCCATGCCACACGGCACTGTCACGTTGCGTCCTGCCCTTGACCGCACCCCAGGGGGGTCCCTGCTGCCCTTGAAAGCCGCCCCCCATACAGTCACATCGCTCCATTTACTCCACCCTGGTTGGCGAGATTGTGAAGGGGGAGAGGGCGGAGAGAGAGGGGAGAGAGTGGAGCGTTGAGAGTAGCATAGCACAGCCATGCCGCATGGCTGGATTTTTTAGTCGACTCAAAAAGCAGCACAGCACAGCCATGCCACATGACTGGCACTGTCACGTTCCCTCCTGCTCTTGACCGCACCCCAGGGGAGTCCCTGCTGCCCTTGAACGCTGCCCCCCATACAGTCACGTCACTCCGCCTGCTCCACCCTGGTTGGTGTGATGAGGAGAGGGCGGGACGAGAAGTGGGGAAACCGAGGGGTGAGAGAGGTGAGAGGGGAAGAGAGGGAGAAGCGGGGACAGGAAGACAGCAAGTAATCAATGGGGGCTGCTTGAAACGGATTGCTGCCCCTCTATGCTACCACCCCCCATACAGTCACATCGCTCCGCCTGCTCCACCCTGGTTGGTGTGATTGTAGCGAGGGGAAGACGGGGAGAGAGGGTCAGTAAGAGAAGGAAAGCGAGCAGCACAGCACAGCCATGCCATGGGGCACAGTAGCGCTCCTTCCTGCTCTTCATCGCAGCCCAGGGGGGTCCCTGCTGCCCCTGAAAACTGCCTCTGAAAGCTGCCCCTGAAAGCTGCCCACCATACAGTCACATCGTCCCAACTGCTTCTCCTGCTCTACCTGGTGAGATGGTGAGAACGAGAGAGAGGAGGGAGAGGGTTGGGAGGAACAGTCACTTTCCCTCCTGCTCTTGACTGCACCCCATGGGGGTCCCAGCTGCTCCTGAAAGCTGCCCCCCTTACAGTCACATCGCTCCACCTGTTCCCACCTGGTTGGTGTGATTGTAACGAGGAGAAGGTGGGGAGATAGGGACGGGAGGGGAGAGGAGAGAGGGACGGCAAGAGAAGGGATAAAGGGGAGAGGGGGAGAGGGGAAAGAGGAAGGGGAGAAAGGGGAGAGCAGGGGACGGGGAGAAGCAGCACGCACTAAGGCGGAGGCTGCGTGCGCTCATGGGCGGAACGTACCTCCGGGGGGTCCGCTCATGGGCGGAAGCGGGCACGACGGGCGGAACACGTCCAGCACGCTCATTGGCGCAGCGCGCGCAGAAGCCACGCCGCCGGGGAAGAGAAACGGCGCGCGGAACGATGATGGTGGCGCTGGGGAGAACGGCGCGGGGAAGAGGAGGAGCGCGACAAGGGGGAGGAGCAGAAACCCGTCGGCGGAGGGAAAGAGTGTATTGCGGAAGTTTCGGGGGGAGCGGCCATGGCGGAAGGAGCGGAAACTGCGGGGACTCCTCGGATGAGAAAGATAAGGAGCTGGGGCTGGGGGGGCCATGATCCAATATATCTCGCGGTGCTGCGCGCGTGGCGTGCACGTGCTGCACACGTGGCGCCTCACGTGCTGCTGACGTGGCTAAAGCCGAATTGCGTGATTCTCACGGGGGATGAATCTCTGCACTTTAGTCCCACGCGTGCGCTACTTGCGACAGGGAACTTCTGTCGCACTAACATTGGCCTGGAGTCACGTAGTCACTGCATCCGCCGCGACAGCCCACGGTCAACGAAATTCAAAGGTAAAGTCCATACGGGGCTCATGGGTGCGCGACGCAGGGACGGTACAAGTAGTGCGTTAGTCGCCCGCACGATTACAGCTCGGATTCAGCTTGGAACGAGGACAGAGACGGAGAAAGGCGGCGAGGAGAGGAAAAGTGCGACGCGTGTGGGTCAGTTGCGCTAGTCAGGCTCGTGTTGGGGCTGCACAGCGCTTTGCGAGAACGAGCGAAAGTCGCCACTGGCAATAAACAGATTCGCAACTCTCGGGATAGGGTAACCCGTGCTGCAAGCTTCACGCTCAGCCAGTTGGCTGTTCCAAGTTGCGTTGTTGGTGGCACCAGTATTACCCCTCGCTACACGCCGCACGCCGAATGTAACCGTCCTATGCCCCGGTTAATCCCCACTCCTTTCCAAGGAAACCTACTCCAAGCCAGCCTTCCCCACCAAAACAACCAACAACCCGACAACAAGCAATGAACCTTCCGTTTTCGTTCTCCCAAATTCCGCCCTTCGCACCGACACGGGAGTACATCGTGGCCGTCCAGTTTCCTAGCCGTCAGAAGATCACATCTCCAGATCGTGGCTCCTGGCGGAACTCATGCGCACTTCCGACCCGCAGTGGTGCTGTGTGGTGCAAAGCCGTACCAGACCTCAACCAACCTCTGCCAGATACCGCTTCCCTTGCAGCAACCCAAACCTCATTTGTACAGTGGCTAGTCTTGTACGCGGTATGCGTGTGACGCAAAGTATGAAAAGTTGTTTTCTCACAGCTAGTAATATATACCAGATTTTTTAAGTTCACATTTCGAATCTCATGTACTACAGTTTTCTCTGGAATTTCAGTGGAAGTCGTCTGACATACTCAGTTCTGCGACAAGAAGGGGACGTGAAAGACTCCAAACCTCTCATGGCTTCTCTGACGCGACCCGGTTTCCCGTACCAGAGACATTGCGGCACGGATGTTGTGCAGGACGCGAGTGCTATGCTGACCGTCCAAAACAAGTTTCCGACTTTCTGAGCCCAGAAACGCGAGGGAAACTTTCAGAAGCCAACCCCGAAACCAGATGTCCAGTTTTACCTGCCCGACAGGAAACAGTTCGGCGGGATTTTTTCTGCGCCACGAATCGAACCGCAGGGTCGATGCGCACAATCGACTCCGTGTCGCTAGAATCTCCTCTTGCCATCTTTCGAATGTTGGATAGCACTCTGTGTCCTGCCGAGCCGACGCGAGGCATGACTGCTTTTCGAGTGCACGGCAAGAAGAGCTGAGGCCTCTAAGGTTGCTTTGCTTCCGCCAGACTGTTTTGGTGGAAGGAAATGTAGTGCAATGCCAAAACCTTTCGTAGCAGTAAGGACACCGTCATACATGCCTTGACCAGCAGTCCTTTTGCTTCTCTGCATCCATTCCCGTTATGGCCCCATCCATCCATGCATGCCGCTCTCGTCAGCCTGACCACATGAATTGATGGGACAAAAACTCGTGAGTTCTTCAGCTGGAGCTGTTCTGCACAGGTCCGTTCGCACGTAGGCCTCGTGCTGCTGAAGCTGCTATTTCCCTCCGCCGCAAGGCACCCCTTTTTTCTCCAACCATTCGTCTGCTGCTCGTCCCCGCTAGGTTTACCCTCCCTGCATTCCAAATTCAGTTGTTCAAGCTTCACGAGCTATCAGTTTCACATACGCACGCATCGGCGCCTGACCAAGCGCGACTCACAGCCCACGAGGGGAAAGAGAGCAATCGTCTAGTTGCTACTGGTCCTCCTCTCTGCACCTTCCTTTCCGTCTAATCCAACGTGTGCCATGACGGGATCCAACCGTAATTAAGAAGCTCAAGTAGTCAGCTTAGCTTCGGTAGAGAAGGCGTTGAAGGATGCATGCTAGATACCGCTCCGTAACTTAGATGAAGACAGCGTAACGACAACTGAGCTCGACTTGTGCGTTCTCTGAAGGATAGAGCTATACACCAGAAGTATTACCTGCGTAATAGCAGGGATTTCTTCCTAGCATTAGCACACTCAACATACTCGTTGGTTGAAGAGCTCCCGAAGTGGGTGCGAGCGAAACCTAGAGAAGAAATAATAGGCGATGGGCTGGCTGAGTTGTTGCGGAGACGCTTCTAGCGCGGACGATCTCAACCACAGATGGCGAAAAGGGTCTTCGGAGCGGACTGTCGCAAATCCGAAAGTCGCTCCCGACATCGTCGAAGGTGCGCTGAACACACACTACCACCAGAGTCACACGCAAGTCAGCATCCTGCCTTGAGCCGTGGTCTGGAAACCTCCACAATGGCTCAAAACTTTACACTGATGAAGGTACACTGAACTCGCACTTCCCCCACAATCTCCGGACTTCTCCTTTCGGGACTTTGACGGCTGAAAGTCGGACCTGGTCGTTGTTTGCACTCGCAGGTATGACACCCTCACCCTCTTCCCGAAAGGGAGAAAGCGAAATGTCGCACGGCGACACAACCGCTAAGGCTGACGCGTCGCTCCGCTCGGATCGAGGCGCGAACTCTCCGCAGCAGAAGCAGCACGCGCAGCAGCAGGCACACCAGCAGCAGCAGCAGTCAGCAAGCAGCAGCAGCAGCAGCGGAACCCGATCAATTCAAACTTCGTCTGTTTCTCGGAGCGAGGACGGGGGAGCAGCGGTGCCGTCTGGTGGGGAGGCCGAGGTGACAGAAACTGAAACGGAAAACGCAAACGGACAGGCTCCTGCTTCTGCGGCCGCCACTTCCGCTGATGGCGAAACGCGAAGGGCAGACGGAGAGTCGCACGCGAGCGATCCTGCGTCGCAGCCGTCGCATCCGCCGCAGGCGTCGCAGCAGGTGTCGTTCAATCCGCTAGCAGGGGTCGCTCCATCGATCGCCGCGCAGACGTTCACGTTTCGCGAGCTCGAGCGTGCGACGGGCGGGTTTTCGAAGAAGAACTTTGTAGGGGAAGGCGGCTTCGGACGCGTTTATAAGGGAAAGCTGGAGTCTACTGGCCAGGTGAGTCGTTCGCTCCTTTTGATGTGCTCTGTTGCTGCTGCTGATGCTGCTGCCGGCGCTGCTGCTGGCGCTGCTGCTGGCACTGCTGCTTGTGTTGGTGCTGCTCTTCCCTTTTGAGTATTGCTTGTGAGAAGTGTAGTTTTTTTTTCCTTTTTACGATAAAACGAAGACCTAGCGAAGTTCAAAACTGTGGAAATATTAGGCTGTTTTCTTACGCTGACGAACGCCGTCAATTTCTAGATGCGTCAAGTGCGTACGTTGGCGGAAAACCTTTCACCTGCCAGCAGGGAAGCCTTGTTCACCTTGATTTCGTGAAAAAATCGTCTAGCTCTGTAAGACGAGCATTTCGTGCAGATGTTACTGATATTCATGTGTGTTTTGTGGATTGCTAAACAGTATCAGATCTTCCGGCGTTATCCCCGCTATTGTCCCCTTTTTGCTCCAAACAGATTGTAGCCGTGAAGCAGCTCGACCGTAACGGAATGCAGGGCAACAGAGAGTTTCTCGTGGAGGTGCTCATGCTGTCGCTGTTACACCACCCGCATCTCGTGAACCTGATTGGTTACTGCGCCGATGGCGACCAGCGGCTATTGGTGTACGAATTCATGGCAAACGGCGCACTTGAGGACCATCTACATGGTAAGAAAAAAATTCAAAATGCTATATCCGTCCCGCATACTGCACTCCGAACTGGGTCCTTAAAGCTTTTGTTTATTTTTGATTGATTTGCTGTATGAAGTCATTTGAGTCATTGTAATAAATTCTGCTATCTCAATACAGCACATAACGTTCGCAATGGTCGCACCCTAATCATTTGATCCACTTGGCTTCTTCTCGCCTACACGGGTTACAGACTTGCCGGAGGGCAAAGAGCCGTTGGAATGGAACATGCGCATGCACGTGGCTGCTGGCGCCGCCAAGGGCCTCGAATATCTACACGTCAAGGCGAATCCTCCTGTCATATATCGCGATTTCAAATCATCAAATATCCTTCTCGACGAATCATGGCACCCGAAGCTCTCCGATTTCGGCCTCGCGAAAACTGGGCCCGGTTGGCGACAAAACGCACGTTTCCACGCGAGTCATGGGAACGTACGGTTACTGTGCACCCGAGTACGCCATGACGGGTCAGCTTACAGTGAAGTCGGACGTGTACAGTTTCGGTGTCGTGCTTTTGGAGCTTATTACGGGTCGGCGGGCGATTGACATGAGGAGGCGACACGGCGAGCACAATCTAGTCGCATGGGTAAGCCACGTGGAAGCCAGTGGTTGGAAAGCCGAACTCAAGAGTTGTGGCTGCGGGGTGCAGGAGGAGGAAGGAGAGAGGGAGGAGAGAGGAGAGGGAGGGGGGTGTGTATGGTTATCACAATCGATGTGATAAAGAGCTGAATTCTATGAAGTACTTTCCATTGCACATGCCTTTCAGAGCTATACTCATATTCCACATCCCTCCCTCTCCACCTCCCCCCCTCCCCCACCCCCTCCCCTCCCTTCCCTCTCGCTCCTCCCCTTTCCCCCCTCCCCTCCGCCTCTCCCCCACCCTCCAGGCTCGACCACTGTTCAAAGACCGGCGGAAGTTTCCAGCCATGGCGGATCCTGGCTTGAGGGGGCGCTACCCGATGCGAGGGTTGTATCAGGCGCTCGCAGTGGCGGCGATGTGCTTGCAGGAGCAGGCAGCTCAGCGACCCATGATTGGCGATGTGGTTACCGCATTGAGCTACCTCGCCAACCAGCCGTTTGACCCGGATAAGGTCACTAGGTGAGTGGGGTGCTGGTGGGTGGGGTGGGGAGTGGTGCGGGGTTGTGGGGAGTGGGCGGATGTGTTTTTAATTTTGCTATGCGTTTTGCTCTACACAGAGGCTTAGGGTCTAGGTCTATTGAGAATGGCTTTCATATTCTTTTAACGTGTTTTGCTGTACCCTTTCAAGCATATTCTTCCCTTCTCCCCCATCGCTCCCTCCCCTGTTCCTTGAACCACAGGCCGCCACCTGGCACGCCGCAGCACAACCCAATGGACCGCCGGAGCAACTCCAGCGGAGGCGGGGGAGGGGGCGAGCGCAAGGGCTCGCGCTCCCCCGCCCCCCACCACCACGGGGGGGTGAGACGCTCCGCACTCTCCCCCATGCAATCACCTGATGTGAGGCACATGCACCACCACCACGTGAACCACCACCGGTTCTCGGAACGGGGCGAGGAGGAAGGAGGGGGAGGGTCTGTGGGTGCTGCTGCTGGGTCGGCTAGTCCAATGAGAGTGAGGGGTGGAGGGGGGTACAGAGAGGGGCCGGTGGGGTATAGGGAGAGTCCGGGGCATGGCGGGGTGGGGAGTGGAGGCAGGACGCGAAGAACCAGAAGGGGTATGGGGAGAATTGGAGGGCGCGAGGGGAGGAGAGAGTGGGAGGAGAAGAGGTAGATGAGGTGAAGGAGTGAGGGAGTGAGGAAGTGAAGGGAGCTAGGGCGCTTGGAAGAGCCATGAGCAATGCCTAGGGTGGGTGAGCTGGTTGTGGATTTCAGGAGGGGGGGAGGACTGAATAGAACGGAGGTTTAGGGCTCCAAGCTGGGGTGGCGAGGCGACAGTTTTCTGGGCGTGATGTGTCTGCAGCATGCTCAGGGCCATCGAGCTGGCAATTCCTTGTTAGAACAGCAGCTTGCTCGTTTTCCAACTAAGAGAACTAGAGAAAGATGATGGTATAGGCTATGGGATTGGTTGTTTCTTGCACGAACAGGCCTATTGAACAGCTGATATAATGCTGTATAGGAAGCGTTCGGGATATGGTTGGGATATGCATCGCTATGGGTGCCAAGTGCAGGGTTATAGCTTCTGTTGCAAGCAGGGGTTGTTGGGTAGAAGCAGTGTGGTTTTGTGTTGTGACCCCTTCGTGCTCTTCTAAAGAGCGACAATCTAAGTTCTCTTCACTTTTTCAAAACTTCTGTCCCCATACTAGCTCCACATTATGCAGAATGTGTCTTGGCTTCACATTAGCATATCGTTTTGTCTTTCCTAAAGTGAGTAAACTTCCAGAGGAGCTGTGGACACGAATAAGCAACTTATGTTTCTCAATCTTGTCGATCTACAGTATATCCTCTGCATTAGCTGTCAACGGTTTCAGTGTACAGTTGTTGCGTTGCCAGCCTTGTTCGTCCTGCCAGCCATTCCCAATGGTGGAGCAACTGGCTGGAGCAATACACCCTGTTTCTCGACCCTCTCACCTTGCGCGATTCGCTGCTACAGTGCGGTCAGGTACCATAAACCGTATGGCTGAAACCTGCGGGCAAAGCCGCACCAGCTGACGGAGTGGTACTGGGGGCAAAATTTTTCTTTATCGCTGTATACCCTTTTCAACCGCTTTGAAACGCTTGGTTAATGTTCTTTACATGCAGCATCCTAGCTAACCGCTTTCTTGTGAATGTGCTTGTACCGTCGGTGATAAGACCATTTCAAACGTGGTGACGTTCTACAACCAGTGCATGTTTCTGCAACCAGATGCTCTGCTAGCGCGAAACAGGGTGTATTTTCGCCTTGGGATGGGAGCACTGGCCTTGCTGCCATGGAGCTTGTCGTGGCCCAGCATCCAATCGACCATTATCGTTGGCGAAAATATGTACTGGGCTCAGACGAAAATATTTCCCTCCCGACGAGACAGCTCACCACGAAGCCAATGTCCTCAACGACATGGGTAACGCTTCGTGATAATCGCATAGAAGCAGGTCCTTTGTTCGTGGTACCTCAACATCCGCAACCATATCGCCATGTCGAGACTCATGACAGCCTGGCATTTTGGACTCTCTCGAAAAGGTGTCTGTTTGCGATTCACGCACCACGGTTATATTGGATGTGTTACGTTCTGAAACGGTGAAGCATTTCAGAACGTATGAAACAGTACTGAACGGTCAGTGGAGTAACTCCCAACCCAAGTACCTCCTCCTAGTAAGCCAAAGCAAGTTCCCTCCACTTGCGAGGCCAACATTAGGCGTTCTTGGCATCGCATTGTTGTCAGGCGTAGTAGGTAGCCGACTAATTAGGTCCCTGAAACTCGTCATCGTCAGGACTTTTCGTCAGGCAGGCCATTCGATGGGTGATCGCCTGCAGTACTCGTCAGCATAATTGCTAAGCTTGTGGCTGTTGGCTTCACGAGAGAGCAGTTTGTAGTCTTTGCGTGGTCTGAGGGCGTTCCCGGGTGTGGCTTGCATTTTTTAAATACGCTTTGACGGGATTGTGGTTGTTTCGTGCATTTCGCGAGGTTTCGTCGCTTAATACGTTCTGGCCTAAGCGTCCACTCTTATTTTGCGTCCCCCTCAGAGCTTGCAGTTTTGGTTTCGCCGTCAAGACACAGTCTCCATCTTGTTTTCTTCATCTGAGGTTATATTTATGCGACGATCTGCACCGTCAGATTGTCGATTAAGGACGGTTCAGGAGCTGTGCTTTCTCTCGCAACTCGTAGCTGAACCGTTTGCGACGTCTCAGACCTCGAGCACCGTCATGTTGTCGATCGACGATGGTTCGGAACCTGTTTTTCCTTTTCGGCGACGCCATAGCTAAACCTAAACTTTAATTTCAACCGGACCGACTAAGAGAAACAAGTCTCATGTCTATTACAGTTTCATGGCGACCACCTCAGCGAAATGAAATGCTGCGATTGGGAGGACTACCACGTCGGCACTGCCGTCGCCGCGCATTGCTGCTGCTCCTGCCAGCACTTCAATTTTCGTCCCGGAAAGCCTTTCGCCAAATTTGCCGTTCTCCTTCGTCTCCTCCTCATGCTGAAAACCCTACGATGACGTCATCATCCGTGTCGTCAACCCCGAGGTCCGGCGTGTTCCATCCTCCCTTCAGCAGCCCGCAGCTCAACATTTTTTCGCGCGCTTTCAGCAGCAGCCCTGCCAGCGATATTTCGGCTCGTTATAAGCGGTCTCGGCGACGGTGGGAATCGGTGACGCATATCCTCCCGTTATCTTGCTTCCGTAACGAAGATATGACGCTGGACCATGACGAACCTCCGCAACGTATCGAAACATCCACACCAACTAGGTCCGGCACGCACGGCTGGGGGAACGCCTAGGTCCGGCACGCCCAGGTCCCGTGCGTCCTGGTTCGGCACGTCTAGGTCCGGCGCGAAAGCTGATACTGTTCCGGAGCTTGTGTAGAGGTTCGGGAACGAGCCTGTGCTTCCGAGCCTGCCCCTTCTCGCGGAGAGGGAGCGGCTGATTCCAGTTCAGCGAGTAGAGATGCGGACGAAACGGGTAACCATGTCGCAGTGTCGGGTAACCATGTCGCAGAGCCGAGTAACCATGTTAGAGAAACAGGCGAAACGATGGAAGGTTCAGGGGATTCGGAGACTAAAGGGGAAGGTCGGGTGGCGAGGGACGGGGGGACGCAGGAGAATGGGATTGCAGCGATCCGAATGCCTAGCGCGGAGCTTGAACACGCGGGGATAGGGGAGCTGCGCGCGCATGAAGGGGTGGCTGAAGAGCCAGGAGGGGACGCGGGAGCCGCGGAAACGTCACTTGCAGAAGCAGGGGATGCGGAAATGTTAAGAGCACGGGAAGCGGAAGCGCCACGCGCGGAGGCAGGGAAGTGGAAGCACCACAAGCGGAAGCAGGGAATTCAGAGATACGAAAGGCGGAAGCAGGGGAAGCGGAAACATCACAGGCGAAAGCAGGGGGAGCGGAAACACCACAGGCGGAAGCAGGGGAAAGGGCGGGCAGCACTGGTGCTGACGTGGCTGTTCCTGGTGCTGAAACTGCTGCTGCTGTTGTGGGTGTGGCTGCTGCTTGTCCTGAAGATGCTGCTGCTGCTGAAGGTGCTGACGTGGTTAAGGCTGTGGCAACCGATGCTTGTCAAACGTCAATCACAGCAGCAGGTTGTAAGTGTAGAATTCCAAGGAGGCAGTGATTTAGGTGTAGCAGTTGACGAGTCTGTAGTTGTTGACGCGGATCATACTGTAACGTGTATTCCGGATTCTGCTGTGATTGTAGGTCTAGAAGAGAGCAATTCGGTAACGGTAGGTGTAGAGGAGAGTGTAACGGTTGGAAAGAGTGATGCTGTAGATGTAGCAGCAGGCGGGGACGTGGTTACCACAGGTAACGAGCCTGTTATATTTGTTACAGGTGCGGCAGTAGGTGTAGCAACAGGAGCGGCTGTAGCAACAGAAGAGGCTGATTCTGTGGATGTAGCAGCTTCCAACCCTGCAGCCTCCAACCCTGTAGCTTCCAACCCTGCAGCCTCCAACCCTGCAGCTTCCAACCCTGCAGCTTCCGACTCTGCACCCATTATCGCTCTAGAGGATGCTGCTGGCTCCGCTGCTGCTGCTGCTGCTGCTGCTGCGGCGTTTGCTCGTTCACCTAGGGGGGAATCCGAGCTCACCGCTTTCGGTCCTTCTCAGATGATGGCATTGTCTGAGGCCGAACCTGCGAGTCCGAACCTTACACCTAGGCTCGGGTGCCCAGGCTCGTGCTTCCCAGGGTCGGATCTGGAGCAGGAAGGAGTGTGGCCGAGGGGCAAAGGGCGGACGAGGCGCGTTTAGCAGCAGAGGAACGGGGAGAGAGGGGAGTGAGAGAAGCAGAGAAGTTGGATGGGAGGGAGAGGAGGGAGATTGAGGGGTTGGGGGGTCTTAGTCCGAGCTCCTTCGCTTCTACCCCTGGTGTACAGTCACGCGGCGTACAGTCACATCCCACGGACTCCCCCCTCTCCTCAGCCCCGTATTCCTCATTCACACACTCACCCCTCGATCCGCTCTTTTGCTCCCCCAGACTCTCCTTTTGGGGAATCCCCAACTCCGTCCTCTGAACCGCTCGTGCCGCACTCACACCCGCACCCGTCGCATCCCCCTTTCCTGCAGCCAGACTCGCCCTCCTCCCCCCAACCGCCCGTGCCACATTCGCACACTCACCCGTCGCGCGCACACCCGTCGCGCGCACACCCCGAATCCCTGCAGTCCCAATCTCACCACCCCCAATCCGTGCACTCTCAATCCCTGCAGTCCCAATCCCATCACACCCAAGCCTCTCGTTCCCAGTCGTCTCATTCACTACCAGATGCCGCTGTTCCCACCTCCTCCCCCCCTCCTGATACCGCCACTCCTAGAAGCCCCCCCTTCCGTCTCCCCCGTCCCCCCAAGCCGCCACTCCACCCCTTCCTCTCGCCACCCCCGTTACAATCCCTCTCTGGACCCCGCTCCCCCGCGCCCGCACTCCCCCGTTATAGGAACGTTCTCCTGGGGCGCGACTTATAGCGGGTTTCGCCCCCCAATTGCGCCCTCTAGGTCCGCGCGCACCCCCCCGTCCGCGCTGGGGGGGGGAGATGCGGGAGAGGAGGAGAGGGGGGAAGAGGCGAGGGTAGAAGGTCAGGTTCTAAGGGAGCGGTTAGTCTGAGCGATAGGATCAGGGGGAAGAAAGAAGCAAGAAGAGGGGGAGGAGCAGGAGATAGGGACCCGGCAGGTGAAGGGGATGAGGAAATTGAAGGGGAAACCCGCGCACAAGCCCGTATTTATCAATTCCCGGGGAGGATGACGAGGAGGGGAATCCACCCTGGAAATCAGGCGCGGCCGAACCTGAGCTCACGCCCCGGTCCAACTCCCTCCAAACGCCTGCTCCCCGTTCTCCCTGCTCCTCCCTTCGGATATCAACAGCCCGAAATGGGCCGGCAGAGGAACCGGTCAGCGGCAGAGGGCTGGGGAGTGGGTTAGGAGGAGTTGGGAGCTGGTAGCAGCAGGCAGAGCTGCCAAAAGCCAGTCTAGATACAGCCGGGGGCAGGGGCAAGCTCAGGGGGACGAACTTCTTGGGTTGGGGATAGCCCGGCCTGCTACAGCCCGGGGCGGCAGCACCCGCCGCCCTGCTACAGCCGGGCCGCTGGGGGAAGCAGCAGAGTCTGCTACAGCCGGGGGGTCTGTAGCAGGGACGCCTGTGGCGGGTACCCCCACTGCCCGCACCGCCCACGTTTGGGAGGAGGCTGAGGAGGCAGAGGGGGCCGTCTTTTGGCGGGTCTTCAGAGCTGCTGGGGCTTATGGGGAAAGGGGCGATCAAGGGCTTGCTGCGGGTTTGAAGAGTGTGCAGAGGTGGAGAGAAGGGGGGAGTGGAACGGGGAGTGATGTGGAGTGGGAGGGGGAGGGGGGGTGGGGTGGGGAGGGTTTGATTCGCCGAGAAACGGGGGAGAGTGGAAAAGGGGGAGGGGGGGAGGGAGGAGAGGCGGGGACTGGTGGTGCTGCGGGTGCTCTTGCTGCTGGCGGTAGCGGGAGCAGCAGGTCAGGTAGGAGGTCCCTTCTGTCGAGCTTTCTATCAGACTCATCAGACAAAGACAAGGACAGGGAGAGGCCTGGGTCCGCGTCTAAGAGGAGTCGTCTCCGAAGCAGCAGCTTCGGCTCGTTACCCTCCCCCGGGGGTGCTGGTGCGGGCGCAGGCTCGGGTGGTGGTTCGGGTGCAGGTGGCGGTGCTTCGGGTGGTGGTGCTGCCGGTGGTGGTGTGAGCAGAAGCAGCTTGGTTCTAGTTCCAACGGGGAGGAGGACGGGGAGGATTCAGAAGACTTGGTACAGGAGGGAAAGCTATGGGAGCAGCTAGAGGAGAAATACCAGGAGCCTCTCTCTGCTGAAGCTGCTGCCGCTGCCGCTGCAGCAGCCGCCGCTTCTGCTGCCTCTCCTGGCGCTGCTGCTGGTGGTTTCGGTGGTGCTACCCCTAATGCACCGTCCCAAGTGGCGCCTCCCCCTCTCTCGCCATGGCTCTCACCCGAAGCATGTCTCTGTCCCGCAATAAAGCCCTTTCCAGAGGTATGTCTATGGTTGCCAGTCGTAGCAGCAGCAGGGAGGCGGCGGATGAAGGGGAGACGGGTAGCGGCAGTGGGGGGAGAGACGGCGAAGGGGAGAAGCTGGGGGGGAGAGGTAGGCAGGGGCGGGCGCTGGGCGGGCGGCTTTGCCTAGGCCGAAAAGAAAAGGTGGATGAGGAGGGATGTGATAAAGGAGGAGACGAAGGAGGAGATTGAGGAGGAGAGGGAGGAGACGGAGGAGAAGCAGCAGGGTGGGTTTGTGGAGGCAGGAGAGGGCAGGGGGCGGAAAAGGAGGGTGTACAGGTAGGGAGCGGGGATGCTGAGGAGGAGTGGGAGGAATGAGGAGGTGAGGAGGATTCTGCGTAGCTTGGCAGGTGGGGAGGGAGGAGGAGCAGAAGGAGGAGGGGGAGGAGGAGTGGGAGGGGGAGGAGGGGAGGAAGAGGAGGAGAAACGGCCTTCTCTAGCTGTGATGTTTCAGCGGTCTATAAGCCTGAGGCTTGCACCTGGGGAGAGGCTAGGAGGGGGAGGGGGAGGGGGAGGAGGAGTAGGAGGAGGTGGAGGGAGACGGGATGGTGGCGGGGAGAAGTTAGGGGTTATGGATGCTTTTAGAAGGCAGGTCACGCTGAGAAGCAGGCCTGAACGGGTTGAGGAAGAGGAAGCCGGTGGAGAGCGGTTGGGAGGGATGGAGCTGAGAAAGCAGGTGACGTGGAGAGGGGACGGGAGGAGAGGCGAGGGGAGGAAGGGAGTGTTAGGGTTCAGGAGTCTTGCTGCTGCGGTTGCGGCTCTGGTGGGGGGTGGGAGGGCGTGAGGTGAAACACGGGAGTGGGGAGGGACAGGGGGAGGAGGGTAAGGGGAGTGGGGAGGGTAGGGCCGGGGAGGGTCAGGGAGAGGAGAGTGAGGGTGAGGAGGGGCGGAAGGATGGGGAGGAGAGTAGTGATGATGGGGAGAGGGAGACAGTGGGGGAGGAGGAAGGAAAGGAAGGGGAGAGAGGGGAGGAAGTGAAGGGGGAAGGGGTCAAGGAGGATGTAAATGAGGAAGGTAAGATGGACGAGGGTGCTGGTGCTGGTGCTGCTGGTGCTGGTGCTGGTGGGGTGGGGGATTTGGGAGGAGGAGAAAGAAAGTCAGAAGTTTTAATTGAAGTGACGCGAGAGGGGCAGCAAGGCAGGAACTTACTCCCACTCTCACTCCCTCACTCACTCCCACAATCACTCCCTCACTCACTCCCACACTCACTCCCACACTCACTCCAACACGCACCCCCAGCAGTAGTGCCAGGTTGACTGGCGTTGACTCAGCCACACTTGCCCATGAATCCGGTGTTGAGTCAGCTCAGGCGTTGACTGGCGTTGACTTGGCCACACTTGCCCATGAGTCTGGTATTGAGTCAACTAAGGCGTTGACTGGCGTTGACTCGGCTACTCTTGACCATGGTTCTGATGGTTCCCCTCTAGGGCCATCCAGAAGGGGAAGTTTCCACCAGCTTTCTCCAAAAGAAGGCTCACCATTGGTGGATAGTCAGGAAACGAGCTTTCAGCCAGAAGAGCAGCGGCAGGAGAAGCAACAGCAGCAGCAAGCAGCAGCAGCAGCAGCAGCAGCAGCAGCAGCAGCAGCAGCAGCAGCAGCAGCAGCAGCAGCAGCAGCAGCAGCAGCAGCAGCAGCAGCAGCAGCAGCAGCAGCAGCAGCAGCAGCAGCAGCAGCAGCAGCAGCAGCAGCAGCAGCAGCAGCAGCAGCAGCAGCAGCAGCAGCAGCAGCAGCAGCAGCAGCAGCAGCAGCAGCAGGAGCAGGAGCAGGGCAGGGGCAGGGGCAGGAACAGCAGCAGCAGGAGAAGCAGGAAGAGGGAAAATCGGAGAATCAGCCCCAAACGGAGGAGAATCAACAGCAGCAGCGGGGTGGCGGGGAGGGATCGGAGGGGAAGCAGCAGGCTTCAGGGAGGGCACAGAGGCTGCTGGTAAGGCACCAATCTCTAAGCAACAAGGCACTAGACGCTGCGAATCAGAGTATGGGTGTGGATTTGGGTTTGACAGGGCGTGATGATGCTGCTGCTGCCACCAGCAGCAGCAGCAATACCCCTGCGAACAACAGTGGCAACGGTGCTGGTGGGTTTGGTGGCAACCTGCCTTTGCTACGGACGAGTACAGAGAGAATCGTTCGGTCGACCCGCAGTTTGGCTGTTAAGAAGTATTTATCCCCATCTTCCTCGCTGGTTCGACGGGCAGGAGCAGCAGGGGGGGCAGAGGGAGCAGCAGAGAGAGCAGGGGCGGGAGCGGGGGGAGGGGAGGGATCGGGAGGAGAGGTGGGTGGGACGGGAGAGGAGGGTGAGTGTGAGGGTGGTGTGGCGGGGGTGGTTAGGGCGCGGCCTGGGGGGGGCGCGGCAGGAGTGTCGTTTTACTCGTTTGACCGGCATCGAATGGGGTGGCGGCGATGGAAGCGAAGAAGAGGGGGTGGAGAGGGGCGGAGAGGATTGGGGCGGATAGATTAAGGGTGGTTGGAGGGGGGGGGGCTGAGGTATGGGGAGCGGAGGGAGGGGCGGAAACGTGGAGAGTGGAGGGAGGGGCGGAGGTGTGGGGGGTAGGAGCAGAGGCGAGTGAAAGAGGTGAGAGGTGGGTCGGAGAAACGGAGTATACGCAACCGCATGAGAGGTGGGTGGGGCCTGAGGATGGGTATGAGGGTGAAAGGCAGGACTTGGGGACTCAGACGTTGGATTATGGGGAGGTTCATGCAGAGCAGTATGAGGAGCAGTATGGGGAGGGATATGGAGAGCAGTATGGGGAGCAGTATGGGGAGCAGTATGGAGAGCAGGAGCAGTATCAGGTGCAGTATGAGGGGCAGTATCAGGAGCAGTATCAGGAGAATTATCAGGAGAATTTTCAGGAGAATTACCAGGTGGATTATCAGGAGCAGGAGCAGTATCAGGAGTATCATGAGGAGCAGTATGAGGAGCAGGTGTATTTTGAGGGGCAGAGGAGGCAGGTTCGACAAGGGCTTGAGCAGGAGTATGTGGAGAGGGGGGTGTACGGGCAGGAACAGCAGTTTCAGGGGCAGCAATTCGGGCAGGAACAACAGTTTGATGGGCAGCAATTCGGGCAGGAGCAGCCGTTTGAGGAGGGGGAGTTCGGGCAGCAGCAGCCTTTTGACGGGCAGCAGTACGGGCAGGAGTATGAAGAGTTGGGGTATGGGGAGGGACAGTCGGAGCAGCAGCAGCAGCAGCAGCGTCAGTGGCAGCAGCAGCAGCGCCAGTGGCAGCGAGAGAAGGGGAAGGGGAAGGGGAAAGCAGCGTTAGATGAGTGGGAGTTCGTGCTGCAGAGAAGCGGAACTACGAGCCCCATGGGGGGTAGTATGCAGGTAGGTAGGCAGGGTGGGAGCGGACGGGGGGTGAGGAGAGAGGAAGGGTAGAGAGGGGTGGAGAGAGGGGAGGAGGGATGGGAGGATTGATGGGAGGAGAGAGGGGGGGAGAAGTGGAGCGAGATGAGTTGGAGGGGCAAGGGGAGGGTGAGGGGAGGAAAGAGGGGAGGTCGTCA
>CANXME010001057.1:0-15000 GCA_948144175.1 Closterium sp. NIES-65 | reverse complement strand
TCTGCACGAGAGTGGCTGACAGGAGAAGCAGCAGCAGCAGCAGTAGCCGCAGCAGCGGTATCAGCGCCCACAGCAGCAGGCAATACAGCAGGCCAGCTTTCGCACCCCAGTGCTCCCCGTGATTCCAACACGCCCAGTCCTTTGAGTGGCCCCTTAGCCCCCCGTGCTCCGTGGCAGTTCCAGCGCAGCTTGACCGACCGAAGGCGGGCGCCCCCTGCCTTCGTTCCTGCTCCTCCTCCTGCTGCTGCTGGTTTTCTCCCCTAAAGACTGGGTAGCAGGAGGAGGAGGAGCAGCGCAGCAGCAGCAGCAGCACCCCACCACCCGCACCCCAGTGCTCCGCATGCCGCCCGTGCGGCCAGTGCTCCCAGGCAGTTCCAGCGCAGCTTGACCGATCGACGAAGGCCCGCTGCTACCTTCGCTCCCGCCCCCCCTGCTCCTGCTGTTATCTCAGCCAAGGACTGGATAGCAGGGGCGAGGGTGGGGTTGTCGGGAGGAAGAGAGAGAGGAGGTGGGGTAGGGGAGGGGCGGGAGGGAAGCGGCTGGTGGGAGGGCGGAGGCTACAGAGGCAAATGTCTGAGAAAACGTTTCGGGAAGGGGGGAGGAGGGGGTGGGAGAGTAGTGGGGAGGAGGCGAGAGGTGATGGTGACTTGTGGGTGATGATGCTGCCTCCGCTGCTGCTGCTGGTAGACGGACTGATTTCGAGACTTCTGGTTTTGAGACCTCTGGTTTGGGGAAGCCTCAAGGGTTGGATAGGAGAGTTGCTCCCAGCAGGTTATCTCGGGCGATTCGCTTGGTAGGGCCGCAGCAGCAGCCCTTGCTGGTGGTGGTGGTGGTGCTGGTGGCGAAACCACGATCACAGGAGCTGCGTATGTAGCAGCAGCATCAGCTGCTGCTGGTGCTGCTGCTTCTGGTGCTGGTGCGGCTTCTGACTTCTATCGCAGCAACTCTTTAAGGAGGATGAACCGACCACCCCTTTCCCGTAACGACTCGCTGGGAAGGGGCGAATTCAGCAGCAGCAGCAGCACGGTCCGTGTCAGTCCCCACGAGCCCCGCTCGTTCCATCTGAGCGCGAGTGGAGAAGGGGGAGGAGTGCCAGGCTGATGCGTAACAACTCGCTGGGACGCAGTTACCACGCGCGCAGCCACAGAGCGAGCAGCTGGCATGAGGAAGTGGGAGGGTATGAGGGGTATGAGGAGGAGTCTTATTCTCATTCTCGTGAGGAGTGGTCGCAGCCCTTGGCACCCCAGCAACGGCAGCACCAGCAGCGAATGCTACCCCAGCAGCAGCAGCAGCGGCAGCAGCAGCTGGAGCAGGAGGAGGAGCAGTGGGAGCGGCAGAGCAGAGGCGGAGGCAGATTCAACGGGGGAGCAAGTCCGGAAGAGAGAGAGGGTCGGGGAGAGAGAGAGGTTCGGGGAGGTCCGGGCCACTTAGCCGCGGCCGAAGCAATGCTCCCAGAGGCCCGGCAATGGTGCATGATGCATATGGGTATGGGGTGGGAGTAAGTGGGGAGGATGATGAGGATGGGGATGGGTATGCGGATGGGGAGGATGATGGGGGTTATGGGGGGGGGGTGAATGTGCTCCCAGTGTCACTGGAACGAGCAGCTACACTGAATAGCTCTTCGTATGAGAGCCAACGCAGGCATTTGGATGTTACAAACTGGTTACCGCAACCGGCGCTGGCGCCTCCGTCTTCGTTCCGTCGGCCGTCGCAGCGTTGAGTGGTGCGGACTGGTCACCTCAATAGGTCGTTGCATAGCGTTTTTTCTGTGATATTTTTCTTGTAGGTTGTGTGTGCAGGCATAGTTACAGTATGCTTTGTAGTTTCACAACACCATTTTGTAGCATGGTAGAGGATGCTATTGAGGGGTTTGTGGAGCAGTTGTACAAACATTTTAAGGGATTGTCGTGAAGCCCTAGTATACCCTTTTCGAACACTGTTCTTGTATACATCACCTACTTCTGGTGTATTTTATTTACATTAATTTTTTCCTTTCCCACCTTCCTTTACAGAAGCGACTATCCCCACGCCACTGTTCCCTTACGCCTGTCTCCCACGAACATGCGAAGCCGAAATCTCATCGCGGACTCCGAAACGTAAAGCGCGCGAGGATGTGCGACATGGGCATCCATTATTGTCGCTTTCGCCACGGCACCCAGGGTTCCTAACATTTCCGAGCCGCATGTGTGGCCTTGACGGGCGGTTCGAGATGAAATCCCCAGCCCCATCTAGGAGGAAGGGTTCCTCCTGGGAATCCTGGCCTGTTCCATTGCGCCTCACCTTTTCTCACCTCGCTTCACCGTTTTGTAGCTTACCTCGCTTCCCCCCACCTCGCCTCGCCTCCTCGCACCTCTCCGTTACGGTTTTCCACATTCCCTTGCGGTAGGCAGTAGCAGCAGCCTTCATCATCCCTTCTTGCCCCAAACCAAGCGCTATCTCCAGCGAACGCTGATCGCGCTCACACACACAACATGCTTTTTGTGAGTGGAAGTTGGGACGGGACACGTCCACGTCATAAATGTGTGGAGCCCCAGCGGAACCCTGGGCGCCGTCATAAACGTATTGGGGGCGTGGGCTTTAGGGGGTAGGCGCGAGATGGTCCAACCAACCAATGTGCTTTGTGAGTTACGTGACCGTGGCCAATGACGCCTAGAAACGGGATAGACACGACTTTACTGGAAGAAATCTCTCTAGGGAGTTTGTTGTTTGCAGAGTTGGCCAGAATCTCGCCACCGAAGAATGCCTTTGCTGCTGTTTGTCGACGTAGGTAGACTCTAGCAGAACGTCAAGCCTTAGTGAGATTCCTGAAGGCCTTGCTAGTTTTCCTAAACGTTGCGTCTGCCTGTTCGACAGCTACCACCAGCCATTGATTTCATTGACATTTTTAATCGACTTAGTCCCCCTCTTTTTGCGCATCGCAGTTCCCCACGCTCCACGCGAAGCAGTATGTTTTTGCCGGCGCATTTCACGCGAAGCACCGATACGGGATCGCTATACGTCCATCATAGTGCGGATATGCTGCTACTATTATTGTGATTGGGGCACTCGTTGAGTGATCTCGTTGCGTAACCCCTTATCGCTTAACTTTGGCTTCTCTACGAGTTAGAGCCCGTTATCACTCAACAAGTCGTTAGGCCGTTAGAATTGGAGAAACTGTATTGCTGCCTAGAGAATTACATTTTTAATTCAAACTAGAGATCTGTGGGCGCAATAATATGATCAACAGCAGCATATGTCGACGCTGCGTTCCTGTAACGAAACGGCTTGTAACAAGCGAGGATGGCGAAGCCAGGTGCTGCAGGGGGCGTGGGGAAGCTGCCGCGCGGAGCATGCGGAGCAGGGCTCATTTTCACGGCTTGGCGCCGCTTGTCGTCGCTATAATCGTATCGATAAGCTTCGCCGTTCCTGCTGCTCCGCTCGCATTAAAGCAAAATCCACGTACGTTTCCAGCTCATGATTTCCCGTTGCGCGGTGAATCCACATACTGTCCGTTACAATGTACCGTACTTGCATTGCACCTTACATCGCACGTTTCATCCCACCTTTGCAGCCCATTCCGTTTCCCTGTCACTCCGTTCACTTAGAAGAATGCCCTAAATCTTGTCGAATCGTTCTAAGAAATACCATGTGGTAACCACATTGTTGCAAAATTCCCACGTGCCAAATGCGCATTCCTTCCTCTTGTTACAGGCGCTTGTGACTATGCGACCGGGAGCTGGATACCCGCTCCGGTGCGCTTCCCTCGTTACAGTGGCGTCAATACGACGAGCCGCTATCAGTGCAAGTACATGCGCGCGCTTTGGAATTGCGACGGCACGGGCAGGCCCGACAAAATATACCGCTCGTACCGCTGGCAACCGAGGGTGTAACCTGACTTACGTCAACCCGTGGGGCTTCTTGAGACTCATGCGAAACAAGGTGAGCGAAAAGTGCGCGAGCAATGCGAAAACAGCAGAAAGATTTTGCATTGCAAATAATTGCATTCACGATACCGCTTCACTCCCCCACCTCTACTCCCTACTTATCTCACTTCTCCCCTCCCCTCCCCCTCCTTTACTCCCCCCTTCCCTTCCCTCACCCTCCTCCCTCCCCATTCCCGTCCCGCATTTCACGCGCTGGATAACCTTTTTAGGCCGCTTAATAGCAGTTTGGTGTTGCTACAGTGAATCAACCGAACTCACCACATTGCCTCAGTATGCATACGTTGTTCTTGCGCCCGATTTCTTGTGTCCCCGTTACAGAAACTTCTGATGGTGGGGGATTCGATCATGGGGAACATGTACGAGTCGCTGCTGTGCCTCATCACCTCGGGACCGTTCACGCACCGGGTTAGTATGTCCTAGGCAGGCTACTTTTGAGTCGACTCAAAAGTCACCTCGCACCGGATTAGTATGTCCTAGGCAGGCTAGAGTGAATAGCAAGTTTTTGAGGCGCCTCATAAACGGGTTTTAGAAAAGCTAAAAAGAAGAGCTTGAGAAGCAGAGAATGAGAGAGAACGAAAACAAGGGGACAATGGCAGATGATGGGAGGCGATCGTTCACGCGCCTGGGGCTCGTATGTGCGTGTGTGTGTGGGTGCGTGGGTGGGGGGGGGTAGGGGGTATGTGTGTATGCATTGGTGAGAGGTGAGTGGAAGCGAGAGAAAGGTGTGTGCGTACTTTGTTCCACTTCGAAATAAACTATCACTTCCTCCCGCACCTCATGCGCTTGTGACTTATCCTCTTCCCCCCTCCCCACTACCTCTCCTCGCTTCCCCATCCTCCCCGCTCCCCTTCCCTCCCCCCACCCGATTCTCCTCTCCAGAAAGTAAGCTACCGCACCCCAAGCGGAGCGCGCTTCCGCGGATTCTCCTTCCCGGTTTCCGCTTCGAGATACACTACTACTTCCTCCCGCACCTCATGCGCTCCGCTATCGGCTATAACGAGAACGGCAAGAAGGGCAACCACGGGTATCAGATCGACGTGGACGTTATCGATCCAGATCTGCTCCACGTCATTCCCGCGTATCACGGGATTATATTTCACTCCATGGCTTGGTGGATGCAGAACGTTCCGGAAGGAGCAAGAAGAATAGCTATTTCCGCGGCGGGAAGCTGGTCGAAGTTTCCGACGTGGACGCGTATCGCGAGGCGATGCACAATCTCGGGCAGCACCTGAAAAATATGGACTACCCGGGCGTGCCGTATTTCGTCTCGTCCTCTCCGAAGCACTACAGCCCGCCGGCGAATGCCACCAAGGCCGGCGCGTGCGGCGCGACGTCCGTAGTTAAAGCCGCCGTCGCGCAGCTATACCCGACCACGCAGGAGACGGAAAACTTCTACGCGATGCAGAAGCTGTCTTTAACGGGTACGGGCAGCCCGATGCGGCTCCTCCGCGTGACGCGCCTGAGCGCGGTGCGGCCGGACGGGCATCTCGGCCTGTGGAGCGACGACATCGTGCGGAACCCGGAATTTAAGGATCTGACGAAGCGCATGGAGAAATGGCCGGGGGATTGCACGCACTGGTGCCTGCCCGGCGTGCCCGACGCGTGGGTCGACCTTTATTACCAATGCGCTTTTAGAACCGACGTTTGTCCAGCTCGCCAACGCGCTGCCCGCGCCGCTGCCGCCGTCGCGGGGGGAGGAGGCTGGCGGAAGAACAAGACGGGCGGAGGAGGGGGAGATTCGGGAGGAGGGAGCAGGGGGAGGAGGGGGTGGGAGACAACCCCTGTAGTCAACCCGCCTGTAGTCAAGCCACCTGTCAAACCACCTGCAGTCACACCCCCTGTAGTCGATCCACCTGCAGTCAAGTCTCCAGCTAAACCACATGCAACCAAACCTCCTGTAGTGAACCCACCTGTAGCCAAGACCCCTGCAGTCAAGCCTCCTGTTGTCAAACCCCTGCAGTCAAACCACCTGGAGTCACACCCCTACAACCAAACCTCCTGTAGTCAACCCTCCTACAGTCAAGCCCCCTGCAGCCAAGCCACCCGTTGTCAATCCCCCTGCAACCAAGCCTCCTGTAGGAAACCCTCCTGTAGCCAAGACCCCTGTGGTCAAACCACCTGCAGTCACAACCCCTGCAACCAAGCCTCCTGTAGTGAAGCCGCCATCAGCAAAATCTCCAGCTGCCAAATCGCCAGTTGTCAAGCCGCCATTGGTTCGGCCGCCTGTCACTTCCCCATCTCCGAAGGCACCTGCCAGGTCACCCATGGGCCCGAAAACACCTGGAGCAACACCTACTGCACCGAAGCCTCCGTTGAAAGCACCTGCAGGTGGAAACCCGCCACAGATTGTAGCACCTGGTCGTGTGGTGGTCTCCCCTGGGCTAGTGCAGGCTCCGGGGGGGAAAATAGGTGTCGTGGGAAGGTGGGGCGCAGGAGGAGGAGCAGGAGGAGCAGGGGGAAGGGGAGCAGGAGGAGCAGCAAGGGTAGGAGGAGGAGCAAGGGTAGGAGGAGCAGGAGGGAGAGGAGGAGCGGCAGGAGGGGGCGGGCAGAGTGTAGGACAAGGACAGGTGACTGGAAGTGTATCAAACAACACAAGCAAAACAAGGGTGGCAAATACTCTTTGGTCAGTTGACGCCACGGAATCTTGGTAATAAGCAGTCTACTATTGCCGGATGTATCGTGTATGCATTGATATAGTAGGGTAAGATAAAGTAAATGTCGTAGTGAGAACTGAAACGAGAATGATTGACTAAGGAACGAAAGTGATACAAATATGCAACCCTAGAAATGTGTACCCCATATAGGCTACCCCACTATAGCCTACACAACATTATAATTTGACACACCCCCATAGGCAAAGTGGGGGAGAACAAGGGGTCACAAGACCAGTCAAGCAAAACAAAGCAAAGCTCAGGGTGGATCACAAAGTCACCTCACCACACATTCCGAGCACAAGTTCAAGGCCAGAAGGTCAGTTCACATGCAGGAACACATATATATAAACAGGCTAAACAAGCAAGAGCAGGATATATATATATGTCACAGTACAAGCAAGGTCAAGAAGTGAGTAAGTGAGGCAAGACAGGTACAAGACCAAGCTGAGTACAGAAGCGCTGATGATCACAAGGCGCAAGTGCCTTAGTGAAGATATCAGCAGTGTTGGCCTCAGAGGCCACGTACGCAAGTCGCAACTGACCACGCTGCTGCAGCTCACGAGCAAGAAAGTAGCGGAGAACAATGTGCTTCGTTCTGTGCTCCAGGCGCTGCTCCCGACACAAGGCCAGCATGGCCTTGTTGTCTACGTACAGCACTGGAGGAGAACGAGGCGGCTCTCCGAGGTCAGTCAGCAGGTAGGTGAGCCAGCGAAGCTCCTGAGCAGCCATGGCTCCGGCGTAGATCTCAGCCTCACAACTGGAGCCGAGAACAGAAGACGAGCGAGTAGCCCGCCACGAAACAGAGCCGGAACCAAGGCTGAAGGGTGTAACTCTGTGACGACCGCTGTGTAGCCTGGTCGTCAGCCCAAGAAGCGTCTGCGTGCCCAGTGAGGACCACTGGACTCTGCCCTCCAAGCACTAGCCCCATGCCCGACGTACTGCACAAGTAGCGCAACACCCTCTTCGCTGCAGCCATGTGCTCTGGTCTGTGTCTCCTAGGAGCAACATAGCGTGCAAGAATGCTAAGAGGGTATGCAAGGTCAGGTCGTGTGCAGGTCATCAGGTACATGAGGCAGCCAACAAGCTCTGGGTACGGGCCACTCGACTCTACGGACTCATCCGAAGGCAGAGCTTAGAGCGAGTGGCGAGTAGGCAGAGGAGTGGCCTGAGGCGAGGAGTACGTGTAGCCGAAGCGCTGAAGGACCTGCTGCACCATGTGTGAATGAGTTAGGCTAATGGTTCGGCGTGCTCTGTCCCGGGTGATCTGCAAGCCAAGTAGCTGCGCAGTTCACCCAGGTCTGTGCAGTGTGTCTCTTCTGCAGCTCGGACTTCACGTGGGCGAGTCCAGCAGTGTCAGCAGTGGCAAAGACCAAGTCGTCGACGTACACGAGGATGTAGAACGGCGGCAGAGAGGTGTCGGTAGCGCAGAAACAACGACGGGTCGGCAGTAGAGGGAGCAAACCCAAGAGCCGCAAGCGTAGTCCTCAGTGTGTCGTGCCACTCGCGCGGTGCCTGGCGGAGACCGTAGACTGGCCGTCGGAGGCTCCACTCGGTGCAGGAAGGGAAAGTCCCAGTGAAGCCAGGTGGACGGCGCAGCCAGATCTCCTCATGCAGGCTACCCTGCAAGAAAGCAGTGCTGAAGTCAAGGGAGTGAAGTTCGTAGTCACGCTGAGCGGCTATGTGTAGCAGCACCCGAAGAGTGGTCATCTTCGGGGTGGGAGAGAAGGTCTGAAAGTAGTCAACTCCCTGCCGCTGACTGAAGCCACGAGCGACGTACCGCGTCTTGAAGACAGGTGGAGAACCTGGTGGCCACTTCACCCTGAAGATCCACATGCCACTGACGATGTTCGCCCCAGGAGGGGGAACTGCGTCAACGTAGGTGCCTGTGGACTTCCAGGAAGCCATCTTTGCATCCATAGCTGCCTGCCACTGAGAGGAGTAGGGACCCTCTACGGCCTCCGCGTAAGAGCGCAGAGTCGGGATGTCAAGTGCATCCGGGTCTCCCTCAGGGGTAAGCAGTACGGACACGAGATGAGGTGAAGCAGCAGCCAGACACTGGAACTCCTCCTGCCTGTCCTCAAGGACGTCCGTGCCAAGAGCACACTCAACCCCGACGGACGGAGGACAGAAAGACGCAGACTCAGCAACAAGACTAGCAGCGTAGTCTAGACGACAGCGAGCAGCAAAGTCGACGAGCTCAGCAACAAGAGCAGACGCAGCAGTGGACTCAAAGGAGGGGTCAGTGACGACAGTAGCAAGGAGACGCGTGACAGTAGGACTGGCAGCACGAAGAGAGTCCGACTCCGAGTTGGCAAGAGCAGGAAGAGAGGACTCAGGAGGAGAAGGCAAAGGGGCACGCAGAGGAGCAGTGGACGGACGCAGAGACATCCGGTGCGTGCCAGGGACAGGAGGAGGGCGCTGACGCGAACCGCGACCACTAGTGCGAGCAGCACGAACAGGCGACGCAGGACGAGACGCAGGCTCACGACGCTCAGCAAGACCTCCAGTAGGACCAGTGTAGGGAGAAGGAGCAGGCAGTGGGGAGGCCTGCGGAAGCTGTGACTGGGACTGGACAGGCGGTGGACACTCTAAGGGAGGAGGAAGACGAAGAACCTGCTGAAGGAGCGGAACGAAGTACTGCCGAGGGCGCGCGGCGTCTCCAGACACAGTAGGGACAGCACCAGCGCCAACACCACGGCCAGCTGCAGGACCTCCAGCAGGACCAGCAGCACCCGCAGCAGGACTAGAGCCAGCAGCACCTCCAGCAGCACCAGCAACACCCCCAGCAGAAACCGTCTCCAGGACTGACAGCAGTAGCCTCAGCGCCAACACCCTCAGCACCTCCAGCTCCAGGCAAACCCGCAAACCCAGCAGCTCCAGTACTCGCGGCACGAGCACCTCCGGGACCGGCGGCACCAGCATCCTCAGCAGCCGAAGAAGCTCCAGCAGTACGCCTCCAGCGCCGGGCAAACCACTGACGCAGCTCCTGTGGAGAGAGTGGCTCCCGCCCGAGACGAAGCACCCGGAGAACCTCCAGGCCCAGCAGCGCCAGACGCCACACGAGCAGGCCCAGCGGCCGCCGGCTCCGCACCCCCCAGGCTCAGCAGCTCCAGACGTGGCACCCCCAGGCTCAGCACCTCCAGACATAGGACCTCCAGGCTCAGCACCCCCAGGCGTAGCACCCCTAGGCTCAGCACCCCAGGCGTAGCACCCCCAGGCTCAGCACCCCAAGGCGCAGCACCCCCAAGCTCAGCACCCCCAGCAGTACCACCCGAAGGCCCACCACCCCCAGGCGTAGTACCCAACCCGCGCAGCACCCCCAGAGTCAGCACCCCCAGGCTCAGCACCCACAGCAGCACCAGAGTCACCAGTAACCTTGACCGGCTCGACCGCGTCTACCTGGGACACACCTGAAGGGGCAGGACCTTGAGGGGGGAGGGGGTCTACCGGGGGGGACCTGGCACAAGGAAGAGCGGTGGCGGGGAGAGAAGGAGTGCGGAAGGGGAAGAGGCGGTAGTAGGGGACCGACTCATCAAACGTGACGTCCTGAGAGGACAGACCACGACGAGAGGTGGGGTGGTAGAACTGCCACCCTGGCGCGTCACGGGGGAAGCCAAGGAAGACACAAGGAGCAGCACGAGGGGACAGCTTGCCCGCAGACAAGTCGCGGACAAACGCCCGAGATCCCCAGACACGGAGCGCAGACGCATCGCCTACCTTCCCGTCACCGTCCACAGCAAAGCTGGGGAGGTCTCGGCCTGGAGACCCTGGGGTGAAGGTTGATCTGATGCGCCGCGTACCGAACCGCAAATGGCCACAGAAAATAGGGGGCAGCCGCATGCATCATGGACGTACGAGCGACGTCCATGACCATGCCAATGCGGCGCTCAGCAATCCCATTTGCTGTGGAGAGTCCGGAAGCGTAAAGGTCTGGCGGATGCCTCGCGCACGGGAAGTAGGCTCGCAGAAGGCCAGAGGAGAACTCTCCGCCTCTGTCAGAGTGCAGACGCAGAACAGGAAAGTCCGAGCCGAAGCTCCTCCTGAGCTGGAGACGAGCTGCGCGGATCCAGTGGATCAACACCTCAGTGACATCGTCCTTGCTCCGCAAGGGGAAGACTGTGGTGTAACGCGAGTAGTCGTCAACCACCAGCAGAAAGTAGCGCTCGTGACCCTGTCCACGGACGCGGGCCGGGCTCCACACGTCCATGTGAAGCGTCTGCAGCGGGGCCTTTGTCGGGGAAACGGAGAGGAGTGAGGAGCAGCCGTAGCCGCCCCTCGACACAGGGACACGGAAGGACCAGGCCCCGAAGAAGGGGAGGGAGGGGACCGGGAAGACCAAAGACAAGGACACGGGAAGCCATGCCTCGGAGATGAGGCAGGGAGGGTTGACCAAGACGGTGGTGCCAGAGGAGAGTCTCGTGAGACAGGAGGCGACACGAGCATGGGGCAGACTCAGGACCAGACCTGGACGCTGCAGCAAACACCTGAGCAGACTGACCGACGCAGAGGAGACCAGGAGACCAGCAGCTAGGTGGACTGCAGAGCCAGTGGGTAGGACTCAGTGGTCAGGGTGTAGAGGCTCGACCCCGGCGACGTGTAACGTGGCCAGGTGCCGGCCTGTGCGAGCGTCCGAGCAGTGGGTCACCCGCTCACACTCGCAGGAGTAAACTGGTGAAACCCCGCACCTGCAGGTCAGCACCACTCACCAAGTTCGTAGAGAACAAGGGAGGTAAAGACCAGACAAGGTGCCAGAGGGGGCAGCCGGACACGGGAGGACAGTGGAGAAGTGAGAGAGGACAGACCCCCAGAGGGGTCTGCTAGGGCGACTGCAACCGGGCCGACCAAGCGGCGGTGAGTGTGGTGCGGTCTCGAAAGAAGGAGCGAGAAGCCCCTGAGTCAAGGTAAAGGTGAGGAGGCCGAAGCCGCGCGCGGTACCTGAGAGCGCAGACTCACCACTACCTGAGGACGCAGACGCACTGGCACCTAGAGCAACACCCGCACTAGCACCTAGAGCAGCAGCCTCACCAGCACCTAGAGCAGCAGTCTCAATGCCCGGATCGGGCGGGAAACACCGGTAACAGTCACCCTCGTCACTATAAGTCACACACTATAAGTCCACCTGGCTTCACTGGGACTTTCCCTCCTGGCACCCAGTGGAGCCTCCGACGGCCAGTCTACGGTCTACGCAGGCACCGCGCGAGTGGCACGACACACTGAGGACTACGCTTGCGGCTCTTTGGTTTGCTCCCTCTACTGCTGACCGTCGCTGTTTTCTGCGAACCGACACCTCTCTGCCGCCGTTCTAACCATCCTCGTTACGTCGACGACTTGGTCTTTGCCACTACGACATGCTGGACTCGCCCACGTGAAGCAGAGCTACGAGCGCAGAAGAGACACACGTGCACAGACCTGGGTGAATGCGCAGCTACCTTGGCTTGCAGATCAACCGGGACAGAGCACGCCGCACCATTAGCCTAACTCGGTCACACATGGTGCAGCAGGTCCTTCAGCGCTTCGGCTTCACGTACTCCTCGCCTCAGGCCACTCCTCTGCCTACTCGCCACTCGCTCTCAGCTCTGCCTTCGGATGAGTCCGTAGAGTCGAGTGGCCCGTACCCAGAGCTTGTTGGCTGCCTCATGTACCTGATGACCTGCACACGACCTGACCTTGCATACCCTCTTAGCATTCTTGCACGCTATGTTGCTCCTAGGAGACACAGACCAGAGCACATGGCTTGCAGCGAAGAGGGTGTTGCGCTACTTGTGCAGTACGTCGGGCATGGGGCTAGTGCTTGGAGGGCAGAGTCCAGTGGTCCTCACTGGGGCACGCAGACGCTTCTTGGGCTGACGACCAGGCTACACAGCGGTCGTCACAGGGTTACACCTTCAGCCTTGGTTCGGCTCTCTTTCGTGGCGGGCTACTCGCTCGTCTTATGTTCTTGGCTCCAGTTGTGAGGCTGAGATCTACACGGAGCCATGGCTGCTCAGGAGCTTCGCTGGCTCACCTACCTGCGGACTGACCTCGGAGAGCCGCTCGTTCTCCTCCAGTGCTGTACGTAGACAACAAGGCCATGCTGGCCTGTGTGTCGGGAGCAGCGCGTGGAGCACAGAACGAAGCACATTGCTCTCCGCTACTTTCTTGCTCGTGAGCTGCAGCAGCCGTGGTCAGTTGCGACTTGCGTACGTGGCCTCTGAGGCCAACACTGCTGATATCTCACTAAGGCACTTGCGCCTTGTGATCATCAGCGCTTCTGTACTCAGCTTGGTCTTGTACCTGTCTTGCCTCACTTACTCACTTCTTGACCTTGCTTGTACTGTGACATATATATATACTCCTGCTCTTGCTTGTTTAGCCTGTTATATATATATGTGTTCCTGCATGTGAACTGGCCTTCTGGCCTTGAACTTGTGCTCGGAATGTGTGGTGACTTTGTGATCCACCCTGAGCTTTGCTTTGTTTTGCTTGACTGGTCTTGTGACCCTTGTTCTCCCCACTTTGCCTATGAGGGGTGTGTCAAATTATAATGTTGTGTAGGCTATAGTGGGGTAGCCTATATGGGGTACACATTTCTAGGGTTGCATATTTGTATCACTTTCGCTCCTTAGTCAATCATTCTCGTTTCAGTTTTTCTCAAAGTAAGTTGAGTAAAACGAGATAAAAGATTTTATATATGATTACAAGGAATACGAAGAGATACGAATGATATATGTTTTACTGTTGGCTGTTGCGGTTCGATATAGTGCGACTCTGGCAACTGCTCAATATGGAGTCACTTGTGTGTCCTTGCTGTCGCGCTGCATTTGTCAAGTCAAAGGTCGCTGACCTTTGACCTTCGCGTAACCTCCAGCTGTTGCTTCAACTTCCGAGGGTTGACTCGCTGGTGCCCTCGATATGCGTTGCTTCACTTGTGTCTTTAGTGTTTCGACACGACAGAGGCGCTTAGGACCAATTGTTTCCAACACTCCCCTTCGCTTGGAGTGTCGCTGACGTGGCTCTGTCCAGTCAGCAGCATGCAATATTCGAATTTCTGCTTTCCGAGCTTCTTGGTCAGGTAGTCAGCTGCCATTTTGGACGTGGGGCAATATGACAGCTCGAGCCTTCCCTCTCCCTTCTCGATCTCGTCCTTCACAAAGAAGTATCGCAGGGCGATGTGTTTCGTCTTGTTCGCAAAACTTCTTGTTGGCGATGCGAATTGCCGATTGGTTTGTCGCAAGAACAGGGTAAAGTTGGGAAACTCGGCTAACTTCGCTTCTTCCAGCAGCTTGCGAAGATAGAGTCCTTCCTTGGTGGCTGAGCAGAGTGCAATATATTCTGCTTCAGCTGACGAGAGAGCAATTAGTTCCTGCTTGCTCGATTGCTGGAGATAGGCCCGATAGGCTCGAAGCGATAGATGTAGCTGGTGCGTGATCGTTGTTGTCGGAGTCGCCCCGCGTGAATGCGTCGACGTAACTGATTAGCTTAGGTGGCGTGGTCGCGTTCTTGTGATATGTTAGGCCGATCGTTGGCGTACTGACGAGATAGTGTAGAGCGTGGTCGAGTTCGGCCATGTGTTTTGCTTCAGGCCTTTTGAGATGAGTGGCGAGCTGGCTTGCGGAGTATGAGAGGTCGGGGCGGCAGGTAACGGATGCGAAGAGAGGCATCCTAGCTTTCTCTGGTAGTCGCGTATCCTGGCGGATTTGAGTAGAGTGGATCCTTCCTCGTGGTTCCTGTCGCGTAGCGGTAGGGCGTAGAGATGGTGGTAGGGTGAGCGTGAAGCGTTTGGCGATGGTGTCGGCGTACTTAGTGGCGTTGAGGTAGATCGCATCTTCTTCCTCTCGAATGTTCAAGCCGAGGTACTGTGTGACGGTATAGGAGACGTGAGTGTGAGGTCCCTGTGTAACTCCCTTCGAACCAGGTGGTGATGTCGTCAGTGGAGCCGATGTAGAGTAGGTCGTCTACGTAGACGATCAGCAGGATGTAGTTGGTACCCTTCGTGAGTCGGTACATCCTTTGTTGTGAGGGTAGTTGGCGGAATCCGATGCGTATGAGGCGAGCGTGTAGGTACGTTGCCACAGCCACGGCGCTTGTTTGATTCCGTAGAGCGTTTCAGCAGCTGGCAAACCTGGTTGGGCTCTCCGTTAGTACGTGAGGGTAGTTCCACGAAGATCGAGCGTCGACAGGTGGTAGAGGAACGCGTTGGCGACTCGATTTGCCGTAGCTTCCTTTTCTTCATGGCGGCAATCGCGAGGAGGATTCGAAGTGAGGTATGTCGGCTAACCGGGGCGAATGTTCGGTGAAGTCCCGTCCGTGCTCCTGAGAATCCACGCACAACCCCAAGTGCTTTGAACTTCTCAATTGTGCGTCTCCTTTTGTTTTAACGCGGAAGACCCATTTCCCGGTGAGAATGGTTCTGTTCCTTGCCACGTTGATGGGGACAACTTTCC
>CANXME010001056.1:0-55308 GCA_948144175.1 Closterium sp. NIES-65 | reverse complement strand
TCTCCCGCTTTCCATCATCCCGCCCCCTTCTCCCGCTTTCCATCACCCTGCCCCATTCTCCCACTTTCCATCACCGCGCCCCATTCTCCTGCTTTCCATCACCCCGCCCCATTCTCCAGCTTTCCATCACCCCACCCCATTCTCCCGCTTTCCATCATCCCGCCCCACTCTCCCACTTTCCATCACCCCGCCACATTCTCCCGCTTTCCATCACCCTGCCCCATTCTCCCGCTTTCCATCACCCCGCCCAATTCTCCCGCTTTCCATCACCCCGCCCCATTCTCCCGCTTTCCATCACCCCGCCCCATCCTCCCGCTTTCCATCACCCCACCCCATTCTCCCTCTTTCCATCACCCCGCCCCATTCTCCCTCCTTCCATCAACCCCCCCCATTCTCCTTCCTTCCATCACCCCGCCCCATTCTCCCACTTTCCATCACCCCGCCCCATTTTCCCGTTTTCCATCACCCCGCCCCATTCTCCCGCTTTCCATCACCCCTCCCCATTCTCGTTGCTTCCATCACCCCGCCCCAATCTCCCTTCTTCCATCACCCACGCCCCATTCTCCCGCTTTCTATGACCCCGCCCCATTGTAACGCTTTCCATCACCCCGCCCCGTTCTCCCGCTTCCTATCACCCAGCCCCATTCTCCCGCTTTCCATCACCCCGTCCCATTCTCCCTCCTTCCATCACCCCGCCCCATTTTCCCTCCTACCATCACCCCGCCCGATTCTCTTGCCTTCCATCACCCCGCCCCATTCGCCCGCTTTCCATCACCCCTCCCCATTCTCCCGCTTTCCATCATCCTGCCCCATTCTCCCGCTTTCCATCATCCTGCCCCATTCTCCCGCTTTCCATCACCCCGCCCCATTCTCCCGCTTTCCATCACCCCGCCCCATTCTCCCGCTTTCCATCACCCCGCCCCATTCTCTCGCTTTCCAATCACCCCGCCCCATTCTCTCGCTTCCTATCACCCCGCCCCATTCTCCTGCTTTCTATCAGCCCGCCCCATTCTCCCTCCTTCCATCACCCCGCCCCATTCTCCCTCCTTCCATCACCCCGCCCCATTCTCCCTCCTTACATCACCCCGCCCCATTCTCCTGCTTTCCATCAACCCGCCCCATTCTCCCGCTTTCCACCACCTTGCCCCATTCTCCTGCTTTCCATCACCCCGCCCCATTCTCCCGCTTTCCATCACTCCGCCCCATTCTCCCGCTTTCCATCACCCCACCCCATTCTCCCGCTTTCCATGACCCCGCCCCATTCTCCCGCTTTCCATCACCCCGCCCCATTCTCCCGCTTATCATCGCCCCGCCCCATTCTCCTGCTTTCCATCACCCCGCCCCAATCACCCTCTTTCCATCAACCCACCCCATTCTTCCTCCTTCCATCACCCCGCCCCATTCTCCTGCCTTCCATCACCCCGCCCCATTCTCCCGCTTTCCGTCACCCTGCCCCATTTTCCCGTTTTCCATCACCCCGCCCCATTCTCCTGGTTTCCATCACCCCGCCCCATTCTCCCGCTTTCCACCACCCCGCCCCATTCTCCCGCTTTCCATCACCCCGCCCCATTCTCCCGCTTTCCATCACCCCACCCCATCCTCCCACCTTCCATCACCCCGCCCCATTCTCCCTCCTTTCCATCACCCCAAACCATTCTCCCGCTTTCCATCACCCCACCCCATTTTCCCGCTTTCCATCACCCCGCCCCATTCTCTCGCTTTCCATCACCCTTCCCCATTCTCCCGCTTTCCATCACCCCGCCCCGTTCTCCCGCTTTCCATCACCCCTCCCCATTCTCCCTCCTTCCATCACCCCGCCCCATTCTCCTGCCTTCCATCAACCCGCCCCATTCTCCCACTTTCCATCACCCCGCCCCATTTTCACGTTTTCCATCACCCCGCCCCATTCTCCCGCTTTCCATCACCCCTCCCCATTCTCGTTGCTTCCATCACTTTCCGTCACATTTTCCCGCTTTCTATCACCCCGCCCTATTCTCCCTCCTTCCATCACCCCGCCCCATTCTCCCGCTTTCCATCACCCCGCCCCATTCTCCCGATTTCCGTCACCTTGCCCCATTCTCCCGCTTTCCATCACCCGCCCCATTCTCCCGCTTTCAATCACCCCGCCCCATTCTCCCGCTTTCCATCATCCCGCCCCATTCTCCCTCCATCCATCACCCCGCCCCATTCTCCCGCTTTCCATCACTCCGCCCCATTCTCCCTCCTTCCATCACCCCGCCCCATTCTCCCTCCTTCCATCACCCCGCCCCATTCTCCCTCTTTCCATCACCCCGCCCCATTCTCCCGCTTCCCATAACCCCACCCCATTCTCCCGCTTTCCATCACCCCGCCAAGTTCTCCCACTTTCCATCACCCCGCCCCCTTCTCTCTCCTTCCATCACCCCGCCCCATTCTCCCTCTTTCCATCACCACGCCCCATTCTCCCACTTTCCATCACCCCGCCCCATTTTGCTGCTCTCCATCACCCCGCCCCATTCTCCCGCTTTCCATCTCCCCGCCCCATTCTCCCGCTTTCCATCACCCCTTCCCATTCTCCCGCTTCCCATCACCCCGCCCCATTCTTCCGCTTCCCATCATCCCGCCCCATTCCCCCGCTTTCCATCACCCCTCCCCGTTCTCCCTCCATCCATCACCCCGCCCCATTCGCTCTCTTTCCATCACCCCGCCCCATTCTCCCGCTTTCCATCACCCCGCCCCATTCTCCCGCTTTCCATCACCCCGCCCCATTCTCCTTCCTTCCATCACCCCGCCCCATTCTCCCGCTTTCTATCACCCCGCCCCATTCTCCCTCCTTCCATCACCCCGCCCCATTCTCCCTCATTCCATCACCCCGCTCCATTCTCCCGCTTTCCATCACCCCGCCCCATTCTCCCGCTTCCCATAACCCCACCCCATTCTCCCGGTTTCCATCACCGCGCCACATTTTCCCACTTTCCATCACCCCGCCCCCTTCTCTCTCCTTCCATCACCCCGCCCCATTCTCCATCCTTCCATCACCCCGCCCCATTCTCCCGCTTTCCATCAGCCTGCCCCATTCTCCCGCTTTCCATCAGCCTGCCCCTTTCTCCCGCTTTCCATCTCCCCACCCCATTCTCCCGCTTTCCATCACCCCGCCCCCTTCTCCCGCTTGCCATCACCCTGCCCCATTCTCCCACTTTCCATCACCCCGCCCCATTCTCCCTCCTTCCATCACCCCGCCTTATTCTACCTCCTTCCATCACCCCGCCCCATGCTCCCGCTTTCCATCACCCCGCCCCATTCTCCCGCTTTTCATCACCCCGCCCCATTCTCCCGCTTTCCATCACCCCGCCCCATTCTTCTCCTTCCATCACCCCGCCTCATTCTACCTACTTCCATCACCCCGCCCCATTCTCCCGCTTTCCATCACCCCGCCCCATTCTCCCGCTTTCCATCACCCCGCCCCATTCTCCCGCTTTCCATAACCACGCCCCATTTTCCCGCTTTCCATCACCCCGCCGCATTCTCCCTCTTTCCATCACCCTGCCCCATTCTCCCGCTTTCCATAACCCCGCCCCATTCTCCCGCTTTCCATCACCCCGCCACATTCTCCCACTTTCCATCACCCCGCCCCATTCTCCCTCCTTCCATCACCCCGCCCCATTCTCCCTCCTTTGATCACCCCGCCCCATTCTCCCGCTTTCCATCAGCCCTCCCCATTCTCCCGCTTTCCATCACCCTGCCCCATTCTCTCGCTTTTCATCACCCCACTCCATTCTCCCGCTTTCCATCACCCCGCCCCCTTCTCCCTCTTTCCATCACCCCGCCCCCTTCTCCCTCCTTCCATCACCCCGCCCCCTTCTCCCTCCTTCCATCACCCCGCCCCATTCTCCCTCCTTCCATCACCCCGCCCCATTCTCCCGCTTTCCATAACCACGCCCCATTTTCCCGCTTTCCATCACCCCGCCGCATTCTCCCTCTTTCCATCACCCTGCCCCATTCTCCCGCTTTCCATAACCCCGCCCCATTCTCCCGCTTTCCATCACCCCGCCACATTCTCCCACTTTCCATCACCCCGCCCCATTGTCCCTCCTTCCATCACCCCGCCCCATTCTCCCTCCTTTGATCACCCCGCCCCATTCTCCCGCTTTCCATCAGCCCTCCCCATTCTCCCGCTTTCCATCACCCTGCCCCATTCTCTCGCTTTTCATCACCCCACTCCATTCTCCCGCTTTCCATCACCCCGCCCCCTTCTCCCTCCTTCCATCACCCCGCCCCATTCTCCCTCCTTCCATCACCCCGCCCCATTCTCCCACTTTCCATCGGCCCGCCCCATTCTCCCGCCTTCCATCACCCCGCCCCATTCTCCCGCTTTCCATCACCCCGCCCCATTCTCCCGCTTTCCATCACCCTGCCCCATTCTCCCGCTTTCCATCAGCCCACCCCATTCTCCCGCCTCTTTCCATCACCCCGCCCCATTCTCCCGCTTTCCATCACCGTGCCCCATTCTCCCGCTTTCCATCACCCCGCCCCATTCTCCCGCTTTCCATCACAAGGCCTCATTCTCCCGCTTTCCATCACCCCGCCCCATTCTCCCGCTTTCCATCACCGCGCCCCATTCTCCCGCTTTCCATCACCGCGCCCTATTCTCCCGCTTCCCATCACCCCGCCCCGTTCTCCCACTTTCCATCACCCCGCCCCATTTTCCCGCTTTCCATCACCGCGCCCCATTCTCCTGCTTTCCATCACCCCGCCCCATTCTCCCTCTTTCCATCACCCCGCCCCATTCTCCCTCTTTCCATCACCCCGCCCCATTCTCCCGCGTTCCATCACCTCGACCCATTCTCCCACTTTCCATCACCCCGCCCCATTCTCCCTACTTCCATCACCCCGCCTCATTCTCCCTCCTTCCATCAACCCGCCCCATTCTCCCGCTTTCCATCACCCCGCCCCATTCTCCCGCTTGTCATCACCCCGCACCATTCTCCCGCTTTCCAACATCCCGCCCCATTCTCTTGCCTTCCATCACCCCGCCCCATTCTCCCGCTTTCCATCACCCTGCCCCATTCTCCCGCTTTCCATCACCCCGCCCCGTTCTCCCGCTTTCCATCACCCCTCCCCATTCTCCCTCTTTCCATCACCCCGCCCCATTCTCCCGCTTTCCATCACCCCGCCCCATTCTCACGCTTTCCATCACCCCGCCCCAATCTCCCTCTTTCCATCACCCCGCCCCATTCTCCCACTTTCCATCACCCCGCCCCATTCTCCCTCTTTCCATCACCCCGCCCAATTCTCACGCTTTCCATCACCCCGCCCCAATCTCCCTCTTTCCATCAACCCGCCCCATTCTCCCACTTTCCATCACCCCGCCCCATTCTCCCTCTATCCATCACCCCGCCCCATTCTCTCGCTTTCCATCACCCCGCCTTATTCTCCTGTTTTCCATCACCGTGCCCCATTCTCCCGATTTCCATCACCCCGCCCCATTCTCCCGCTTTCCATCACCCCGCCCCATTCTTCCGATCTCCATCACCCCGCCCCATTCTCCCGCTTTCCATCACCCCGCCCCATTCTCCCGCTTTCCATCACCCAGCCCCATTCTCACTCTTTCCATCACCCCTCCCCATTCTCCCTCTGCCCATCACCCCGCCCCATTCTCCTGCTTTCTATCTCCCCGCCCCATTCTCCCTCTTTCCATCACCCCGCCCCATTCTCCCGCCTTCCATCACCCCGCCCCATTCTCCATCTTTCCATCACCCTGCCCAATTCTCCCCCTTTCCATCACCCCGCCCCATTCTGCCGCCATCCATCACCGTGCCCCATTCTCCCTCTTTCCATCACCCCGCCCCATTCTCTCGCTTTCCATCACCCCGCCCCATTTTCCCGATTTCCATCACCCCGCCCTATTCTCCCGCTTTCCATCACCCCGCCCCATTCTCCCGCTTTCCATCACCCCGCCCCATTCTCCCGCTTTCCATCACCCCGCCCCATTCTCCCGCTTTCCATCACCCCGCCCCATTCTCCCGCTTTCCATCACCCAGCCCCATTCTCCCGCTTTCCATCACCCCGCCCCATTCTCCCTCTTTATATCACCCCGCCCCATTCTCCCGCTTTCCATCACCCTGCCCCATTTTCACTCTTTCCATCACCCCGCTCCATTCTCCCGCTTTCCATCACCCCGCCCAATTCTCCCTCTTTCCATCACCCCTCCCCATTCTCCCTCTATCCATCACTACGCCCCATTCTCCCGCTTTCCATCACCTCGACCCATTCTCCCACTTTCCATCACCCCGCCCCATTCTCCCTCCTTCCATCACCCCGCCTCATTCTCCCTCCTTCCATCACCCCGCCCCATTCTCCCGTTTTCCATCACCCCGCCCCATTCTCCCGCTTTTCATCACCCCGCCCCATTCTCCCGCTTTCCAACACCCCGCCCCATTCTCTCGCCTTCCATCACCCCGCCCCATTCTCCCGCTTTCCATCACCCTGCCCCATTCTCCCGCTTTCCATCACCCCGCCCCCTTCTCCCTCCTTCCATCACCCTGCCCCATTCTCCCGCTTTCCATCACCCCGCCCCATTCTCCCGCTTTCCATCACCCCGCCCCATTCTCCCTCTTTCTATCACCCCGCCCCATTCTCCCGCTTTCCATCACCCTGCCCCATTTTCACTCTTTCCATCACCCCGCTCCATTCTCCCGCTTTCCATCACCCCGCCCAATTCTCCCTCTTTCCATCACCCCTCCCCATTCTCCCTCTATCCATCACCCCGCCCCATTCTCTCGCTTTCCATCACCCCGCCTTATTCTCCTGTTTTCCATCACCGTGCCCCATTCTCCCGATTTCCATCACCCCGCCCCATTCTCCCGCTTTCCATCACCCCGCCCCATTCTTCCGATCTCCATCACCCCGCCCCATTCTCCCGCTTTCCATCACCCCGCCCCATTCTCCCGCTTTCCATCACCCTGCCCCATTCTCACTCTTTCCATCACCCCTCCCCATTCTCCCTCTGCCCATCACCCCGCCCCATTCTCTTGCTTTCTATCTCCCCGCCCCATTCTCCCTCTTTCCATCACCCCGCCCCATTCTCCCGCCTTCCATCACCCCGCCCCATTCTCCATCTTTCCATCACCCTGCCCAATTCTCCCCCTTTCCATCACCCCGCCCCATTCTGCCGCCATCCATCACCGTGCCCCATTCTCCCTCTTTCCATCACCCCGCCTTATTCTCTCGCTTTCCATCACCCCGCCCCATTTTCCCGATTTCCATCACCCCGCCCTATTCTCCCGCTTTCCATCACCCCGCCCCATTCTCCCGCTTTCCATCACCCCGCCCCATTCTCCCGCTTTCCATCACCCCGCCCCATTCTCCCGCTTTCCATCACCCCGCCCCATTCTCCCGCTTTCCATCACCCCGCCCCGTTCTCCCGCTTTCCATCACCCCGCCCCATTCTCCCTCTTTCTACCACCCCGCCCCATTCTCCCGCTTTCCATCACCCTGCCCCATTTTCACTCTTTCCATCACCCCGCTCCATTCTCCCGCTTTCCATCACCCCGCCCAATTCTCCCTCTTTCCATCACCCCTCCCCATTCTCCCTCTTTCCATCACCCCGCCCCATTCTCTCGCTTTCCATCACCCCGCCCCATTCTCCCTCTTTCCATCACCCGGCCCCATTCTCCCTCTTTCCATCACCCCGCCCCATTCTCCCGCTTTCCATCACCCCGCTCCATTCTCCCGCTTTCAATCACCCCGCTCGCTCCATTCTCCCGCTTTCCAAGACCCTGCCCCATTCTCACTCTTTCCATCACCCCTCCCCATTCTCCCTCTTTCCATCTCCCCGCACCATTCTCCTGCTTTCTATAACCCCGCCCCATTCTCCCTCTTTCCATCACCCCGCCCCATTCTCCCGCCTTCCATCACCCTGCCCCATTCTCCATCTTTCCATCACCCTGCCCCATTCTCCCCCTTTCCATCACCCCGCCCCATTCTCCCGCCTTCCATCACCCCGCCCCATTCTCCCTCTTTCCATCACCCCGCCCCATTCTCGCGCTTTCCATCACCGCGCCCCATTTTCTCGATTTCCATCACCCCGCCCCATTCTCCCGCTTTCCATCACCCCGCCCCATTCTCCCGCTTTCTATCACCCCGCCCCATTCTCCCGCTTTCCATCACCCCGCCCAATTCTCCCTCTTTCCATCACCCCTCCCCATTCTCCCTCTTTCCATCACCCCGCCCCATTCTCCCGCTTTCCGTCTTCCCGCCCAATTTTCCCGATTTCCATTACCCCGCCCCATTCTCCCACTTTCCATCACCCCGCCCCATTCTCCCGCTTTCCATCACCTCGCCCCATTCTCCCGCTTTCCATCACCCAGCCCCATTCTCCCTCTTTCCATCACCCCGCCCCATTCTCCTGCATTCCATCACCCTGCCCCATTTTCCCTCCTTCGATCACCCCGCTCCATTCTCCCGCTTTCCATCACCCCCCCCAATTCTCCCACTTTCCATCACCCCTCCCCATTCTCCCTCTTTCCATCACCCCGCCCCATTCTCCCGCTTTCCATCACCCCGCCCGCTTTCCATCACCCCGCTCCATTCTCCCGATTTCCATCACCCCGCCCAATTCTCCCTCTTTCCATCACCCCTCCCCATTCTCCCTCTTTCCATCAAGCCGCCCCATTCTCCCGCTTTCCATCACCCCGGCCCATTCTCCCTCTTTCCATCACCCCGCCCCATTCTCTCGCTTTCCATCATCCCGCCCCATTCTCCCTCTTTCCATCACCCCGTCCCATTCTCCCGCTTTCCCATCACCCGCCCCATTCTTCCGCTTTCCATCACCCCGCCCCATTCTCCCTCTTTCCATCACCCTGCCCCATTCTCCCGCCATCCATCACCCTGCCCCATTCTCCCGCTTTCCATCACCCCGCCCCATTCTCCCGCTTTCCATCACCCCACCCCATTCTCCCGATTTGCATCACCCCGCCCCATTCTCCCGCCTTCCATCACCCCGCCCCATTCTCCCTCTTTCCATCACCCCGCCCCATTCTCCCGCTTTCCATCACCCCGCCCTATTCTCCCGCTTTCCATCACCCCGCCCCATTCTCCCGCTTCCCATCACACCACCCCATTCTCCCGCTTTCCATCACCTCGCCCTACTTTCTCTCTTTCCATAACCCGGCCCCATTCTCCCGCTTTCCATCACCCCGCCCCATTCTCTCGCTTTCCATCACCCCGCTCCATTCTCCCGCTTTCCATCAACAAGGGTCTAGCGTGTGCAAAATAGCAAGAACAAGGGCATAGCGTGTGCAAAATTGCAAGAACAAGGGTCTAGCGTGTGCAAAATTGCAAGAACAAGGGCCTAGCGTGTGCAAAATTGCATGAACAAGGGCCTAGCGTGTGCAAAACTGCAAGAACAAGGGCCTAGCGTGCGCAAAAAAAGCAAGAACAAGGGTCTAGCGTGTGCAAAATAGCAAGAACAAGGGCCTCGCGGGTGCAAAATTGCAAGAACAAGGGCCTAGCGTGTGCAAAATTGCAAGAACAAGGGTCTAGCGTGTGCAAAATTGCAAGAACAAGGGCCTAGAATGTGCAAAATTGCAAGAACAAGGGCCTAGCGTGCGCAAAATTGCAAGAACAAGGGCCTAGCGTGTGCAAAATAGCAAGAACAAGGGCCTAGCGTGTGCAAAATTACAAGAACAAGGGCCTAACGTGTGCAAAATAGCAAGAACAAGGGCCTAGCGTGTGCAAAATTGCAAGAACAAGGGCCTAGCATGTGCAAAATTGCAAGAACAATTGCCTAGCGTGTGCAAAATAGCAAGAACAAGGGCCTAGCGTGTGCAAAATTGCAAGAACAAGGGTCTAGCGTGTTCAAAATAGCAAGAACAAGGGCCTAGCGTGTGCAAAATGGCAAGAACAAGGGCCTAGCGTATGCAAAATTGCAAGAACAAGGGTCTAGCGTGTGCAAAATAACAAGAACAAAGGCATAGCGTGTGCAAAATTGCCTGGTCGAGGAGCTTGTCAGGTCCAGGAGTGTGCCTGGTCCACGAGCTTGCGTGGTGCAAGAGCGTGCCTGGTCCAAGAGCGTGCCTGGTCCATGAGCGTGCCTAGTCCAGGAGCTTGCACGGTTCAGGAGCTTGCTTGATCCAAGAGCTTGCCTGGTCCACGAGCCTGCCTGGTCCAAGAGCTTGCTTAGTCCAAGAGCTTGCCTGGTACACGAGCCTGCTTGGTTCAAGAGCTTGACTGGTCCAAGAGCGTGCCTGGTCTACGAGCGTGCCTAGTCCAGGAGCTTGCCTGGTCCACGAGCTTGCCTGGTCTAGGAGCTTGCTTGGTCCAAGAGCTTGCCTGGTCCACGAGCTTGCCTGGTCCATGAGCTTGCCTTGTTCAGGAGCTTGCTTGGTCCAGAAGCTTGCCTGGTCCAAGAGCTTGCCTGGTCCACGAGCTTGCCAGGTCCAGGAGCTTGCCTGGTCCAGGAGCTTGCTTGGTCCAGGAGCTTGCCTGGTCAGGAGCGTGCCTGGTCTAGGAGCTTTACTGGTCTAGGAGCTTGCTTGGTCCAGAAGCGTGCCTGGTCCAAAAGTTTGCCTGGTTCAGGAGCGTGCCTGGTCCAAGAGCTTGCGTGGTCCAAGAGTTTGCCTTTTCCTGGAGCTTAATCGGTCCAGAAGCGTGCCAGGTCCACGAGCGTGCCTGGTCCAAAAGCTTGCCTGGTCTAGGAGCTTGCCTGGTCCAGGAGCTTGCCTGGTCCAAGAGCATGCCTGGTCCACGAGCATGCCTGGTCCAAGAGCTAGCCTGGTCCAGGAGCGTGCGTAGTCCACGAGCGTGCCTGGTCCAGGAGCTTGCTTGGTCCAGGAGCTTGCCTCGTCCAGGAGCTTGCCTGGTCCAGGAGCTTGCCTGGTCCAGGAGCTTGCCTGGTCTAGGAGCTTGCTTGGTCCAGGAGCTTGCCTAGTCCAGGAGCTTGCTTGGTCCAGAAGCCTGCCTGGTCCAAGAGCTTGCCTGGTCCACGAGCATGCCTGGTCCGAGAGCTTGCGTGGTCCAGAAGCTTGCCTGGTCAAGGAGCTTGCTTGGTCCAGGAGCTAGCCTGGTCCTGGGGCTTGCTTGGACCAGGAGCTTGCTTGGTCGAGGAGCTTGCCTGGTCCAGGAGCTTGCTTGGTCCAGAAGCTTGCCTAGTCCAAGAGCTTGCTTGGTCAAGGAGCGTGCCATGTCTAAGAGCTTGCTTGGTCCAGGAGCTTGCCTGGTCCAGGGCGTGCCTGGTCCACGAGCCTTCTTGGTCTAAGAGCTTGCCTGGTCCACGAGCGTGCCTGGTCCACGAGCGTGCCTGATCCCGGAGCTTGCTTGGTCCTGGAGCTTGCCTTGTCAAGGAGCGTGCCTCGTCTAGGAGTGTGCCTGGTCCAGGAGCTTGCTTGGTCCAGAAGCCTGCCTAGTCCAAGAGCTTGCCAGATCAAGGAGCGTGCCTAGTCCAAGAGCTTGCCTGGTCTAGGAGCTTGCCTGGTCCAGGAGCGTGCCTGGTCCAGGAGCTTGCCTGGTCAAGGAGCTTGCCTTCTAGGAGCTTGCCTGGTCCAGGAGCTTGCCTAGTCCAGGAGCTTGCATGGTCCACGAGCTTGCCTAGCCCAAGAGCTTGCCTGGTCCAAGAGCGTGCGTGGTCCAGGAGCGTGCCTGGTCTAGGAGCTTGCCTCGTCCAGGAGCTTGCTTGGTCCATGAGCTTGCCCGGTCCAGAATCTTGCCTGGTCCACGAGCTTGCCAGGTCCAGGAGCTTGCATGTTCCAGAAGCTTGCTTGGTCCAGGAGCTTGCCTGGTCCAGGAGCGTGCCTAATCCACGAGCTTGCCTGGTCTAGGAGCTTTCGTGGTCCAGGAGCTTGCCTGGTCGAGGAGCTTGCCTTGTCCAGGAGCGTGCCTGGTCCACGAGCTTGCCTAGTCCAGGAGCTTGCCTGGTCCAGTAGCTTGCCTGGTCCAGGAGCTGGCCTGGTCAAAGAGCTTGCCTGGTCCAGGAGCGTGCCTGGTCCACGAGCTTTCTTGGTCCAGGAGCTTGCCTGGTCTAGGACCTTGCCTGGTCTAGGAGCTTGCCTGGTCTTGGAGCGTGCCTGGTCCAAGAGCTTGCCTGGCCTAGGAGCTCGCGTGGTCAAGGAGCTTGCCTGGTCCAGGAGCTTGCCTGGTCCAGGAGCATGCTTGGTCCACGAGTTTGCCTGGTTTAGGAGCTTGCCTGGTTCAGGAGCTTGCCTGGTCTAGGAGCTTGCATGGTCCAGGAGCGTGTCTGGTCTAGGAGCTTGACTGGTCCATGAGCTTGCCTGGTCCAGGAGCTTGCCTGGTTCAGGAGCTTGCCTTGTCCAGGAGCATTCTTTGTCCGTTAGCTTGCCTGGTCAAGGAGCTTGCCTGGTCCAGGAGCATGCATGGTCCACAAGCGTGCCTCGTGTAGGAGCTTGCCTGGTCAAGCAGCTTGCCTGGTCAAGGAGCTTGCCTGGTCCGGGAGCTTGCCTGGTCCAGGAGCTTGCTTGGTCCAAGAGTCTGCCTAGTCCAAGAGCATGCATGGTCCACGAGCCTGCCTGGTCCAAGAGCTTGCTTAGTCCAATAGCTTGCCTGGTACACGAGCCTGCTTGGTTCAAGAGCTTGCCTGGTCCAGGAGCGTGCCTGGACTACGAGCGTGCCTAGTACAGGAGCTTGCCTGGTCCAGGAGCTTGCCTGGTCTAGGAGCTTGCTTGGTCCAAGAGCTTGCCCAGTCCACGAGCTTGCGTGGTCCATGAGCTTGCCTTGTTCAGGAGCTTGCTTGGTCCAGAAGCTTGCCTGGTCCAAGAGCTTGCCTGGTCCAGGAGCTTGCCAGGTCTAGGAGCTTGCCTGCTCCAGGAGCTTGCCTGGTCCAGGAGCTTGCCTGGTCAGGATCGTGCCTGGTCCAGGAGCTTTACTGGTCTAGGAGCTTGCTTGGTCCAGAAGCGTGCCTGGTCCAAGAGTTTGCCTGGTTCAGGAGCGTGCCTGGTCCAAGAGCTTGCGTGGTCCAAGAGCTTGCCTTGTCCTGGAGCTTAATCGGTCCAGGAGCGTGCCAGGTCCAAAAGCTTGCCTGGTCTAGGAGCTTGCCTGGTCCAGGAGCTTGCCTGGTCAAAGAGCATGCCTGGTCCACGAGCATGCCTGGTCCAAGAGCTAGCCTGGTCCAGGAGCGTGCGTAGTCCACGAGCGTGCCTGGTCCAGGAGCTTGCTTGGTCCAGGAGCTTGCCTCATCCAGGAGCTTGCCTGGTCCAGGAGCTTGCCTGGTCCAGGAGCTTGCCTGGTCTAGGAGCTTGCTTGGTCCAGGAGCTTGCCTAGTCCAGGAGCTTGCTTGGTCCAGAAGCCTGCATAGTCCAAGAGCTTGCCTGGTCCACGAGCATGCCTGGTCCGAGAGCTTGCGTGGTCCAGGAGCTTGCCAGGTCAAGGAGCTTGCTTGGTCCAGGAGCTAGCCTGGTCCTGGGGCTTGCTTGGACCAGGAGCTTGCTTGGTCAAGGAGCTTGCCTGGTCCACGAGCTTGCTTGGTCCAGAAGCTTGCCTGGTCCAAGAGCTTGCTTCGTCAAGGAGCGTGCCTGGTCCAAGAGCTTGCGTGGTCCAGGAGCTTGTCTAGTCTAGGAGCTTGCCTGGTCCAGGATCTTGCCTGGTCCATGAGCGTGCCTAGTCTAGGAGCTTGCCTGGTCCAGGAGCTTGCCTGGTCCAGGAGCTTGCCTGGTCGAGGAGCGTGCCTGGTCCACGAGCCTGCTTGGTCTAAGAGCTTGCCTGGTCCACGAGCGTGCCTGGTCCACGAGCGTGCCTGATCCCGGAGCTTGCTTGGTCCTGGAGCTTGCCTTGTCAAGGAGCGTGCCTGGTCTAGGAGTGTGCCTGGTCCAGGAGCTTGCTTGGTCCAGAAGCCTGCCTAGTCCAAGAGCTTGCCAGGTCAAGGAGCGTGCCTAGTCCAAGAGCTTGCTTGGTCTAGGAGCTTGCCTGGTCCAGGAGCATGCCTGGTCCAGGAGCTTGCCTGGTCAAGGAGCTTGCCTTCTAGGAGCTTGCCTGGTCCAGGAGCTTGCCTAGTCCAGGAGCTTGCATGGTCCACGAGCTTGCCTAGCCCAAGAGCTTGCCTGGTCCAAGAGCGTGCGTGGTCCACGAGCGTGCCTGGTCTAGGAGCTTGCCTTGTCCAGGAGCTTGCTTGGTCCATGAGCTTGCCTGGTCCAGAATCTTGCCTGGTCCACGAGCTTGCCAGGTCCAGGAGCTTGCATATTCCAGAAGCTTGCTTGGTCCAGGAGCTTGCCTGGTCCAGGAGCGTGCCTAATCCACGAGCTTGCCTGGTCTAGGAGCTTTCGTGGTCCAGGAGCTTGCCTGGTCGAGGAGCTTGCCTTGTCCAGGAGCGTGCTTGGTCCACGAGCTTGCCTAGTCCAGGAGCTTGCCTGGTCCAGTAGCTTGCCTGGTCCAGAAGCTGGCCTGGTCAAAGAGCTTGCCTGGTCCAGGAGCGTGCCTGGTCCACGAGCTTTCTTGGTCCAGGAGCTTGCCTGGTCTAGGACCTTGCCTGGTCTAGGAGCTTGCCTGGTCTTGAAGCGTGCCTGGTCCAAGAGCTTGCCTGGTCCAGGAGCTTGCGTGGTCAAGGAGCTTGCCTGGTCCAGGAGCTTGCCTGGTCCAGGAGCATGCTTGGTCCACGAGTTTGCCTGGTTTAGGAGCTTGCCTGGTTCAGGAGCTTGCCTGGTCTAGGAGCTTGCCTGGTCCAGGAGCGTGTTTGGTCCAGGAGCTTGACTGGTCCATGAGCTTGCATGGTCCAGGAGCTTGCCTTGTCCAGGAGCTTGCCTTGTCCAGGAGCATTCTTTGTCCGTTAGCTTGCCTGGTCAAAGAGCTTGCCTGGTCCAGGAGCATGCATGGTCCACAAGCGAGCCTCGTGTAGGAGCTTGCCTGGTCAAGCAGCTTGCCTGGTCAAGGAGCTTGCCTGGTCCGGGAGCTTGCCTGGTCCAGCAGCTTGCTTGGTCCAAGAGCCTGCCTAGTCCAAGAGCATGCATGGTCCACGAGCGTGCCTGGTCCAGGAGCTTGCGTGGTCTAGAAGCTTGCCTGGTCCAGGAGCGTGCCTAATCCACGAGCTTGCCTGGTCTAGGAGCATTCGTGGTCCAGGAGCTTGCCTGGTCGAGGAGCTTGCCTTGTCCAGGAGCGTGCCTGGTCCACGAGCTTGCCTAGTCCAGGAGCTTGCCTGGTCCAGTAGCTTGCCTGGTCCAGGAGCTGGCCTGGTCAAAGAGCTTGCCTGGTCCAGGAGCGTGCCTGGTCCACGAGCTTTCTTGGTCCAGGAGCTTGCCTGGTCCAGGACCTTGCTTGGTCTAGGAGCTTGCCTGGTCTTGGAGCGTGCCTGGTCCAAGAGCTTGCCTGGTCAAGGAGCTTGCGTGGTCAAGGAGCTTGCCTGGTCCAGGAGCTTGCCTGGTCCAGGAGCATGCTTGGTCCACGAGTTTGCCTGGTTTAGGAGCTTGCCTGGTTCAGGAGCTTGCCTGGTCTAGGAGCTTGCCTGGTCCAGGAGCGTGTCTGGTCCAGGAGCTTGACTCGTCCATGAGCTTGCCTGGTCCAGGAGCTTGCCTGGTCCAGGAGCTTGCCTTGTCCAGGAGCATTCTTTGTCCGTTAGCTTGCCTGGTCAAGGAGCTTGCCTGGTCCAGGAGCATGCATGGTCCACAAGCGTGCCTCGTGTAGGAGCTTGCCTGGTCAAGCAGCTTGCCTAGTCAAGGAGCTTGCCTGGTCCGGGAGCTTGCCTGGTCCAGGAGCTTGCTTGGTCCAAGAGCCTGCCTAGTCCAAGAGCATGCATGGTCCACGAGCGTGCCTGGTCCAGGAGCTTGCGTGGTCCAGAAGCTTGCCTGGTCCAAGAGCTTGCTTGGTCCAGAAGCCTGCCCGGTCCAAGAGCTTGCCTGGTCCAGCAGCGTGCCTGGTCCAAGAGCTTGCGTGGTCCAGGAGCTTGTGTGGTCCAGGAGCTTGCCTGGTCCAGGAGCTTGCCTGATCTAAGAGCTTGCCTGATCCAAGAGCTCGCGTGGTCTCGGAGCTTGCCTGGTCCACAAGCTTGCATGGTCTAGGAGCTTGCCTGGTCCAGGAGCGTGCGCGGTCCATGAGTTTGCCTGGTCCAGGGGCTTGCGTGGTCTAGGAGCTTGCATGGTCTAGGAGCATGCCTGGTTCCAGAGCTTGCCTGGTCCTGTAGCTATCCTGGTCCAGGAGCTTGCGTGGTCCAGGAGCTTGCCTGGTCCCGGAGCTTGCCTATTCCAGGAGCTTGTGTGGTCCATTAGCTTGCCCGGACCAGGAGCCTGCTTGGTCCAAGAGCTTGCCTAGTCCAGGAGCATGCATGGTCCACAAGCGTGCCTCGTCTAGGAGCTTGCCTCGTCCAGCAGCTTGCCTGGTCAAGGAGCTTGCCTGGTCCGGGAGCTTGCCTGGTCCAGGAGCTTGCTTGGTCCACGAGCCTGCCTGGTCCAAGAGCATGCATGGTCCACGAGCGTGCCTGGTCCAGGAGCTTGCGTGGTCGAGAAGCTTGCCTGGTCCAAGAGCTTTCTTGGTCCAGAAGCCTGCCCGGTCCAAGAGCTTGCCAAGTCCAAGAGCGTGCCTGGTCCAAGAGCTTGCGTGGTCCAGGAGCTTGTGTGGTACACGAGCTTGCCAGGTCCAGGAGCTTGCCTGGTCCAGGAGCTTGCCTGATCCAAGAGCTTGCCTGGTCCAAGAGCTCGCGTGGTCTCCGAGCTTGCCTTGTCCACGAGCTTGCATGGTATAGGAGCTTGCCTGGTCCAGGAGCGTGCGTGGTCCACGAGTTTTCCTGGTCTAGGGGCTTGCCTGGTCTAGGAGCTTGCATGGTATAGGAGCATGCCTAGTCCCAGAGCTTGCCTGGTCCAGTAGCTATCCTGGTCCAGGAGCTTTTGTAGTCTTGGAGCTTGCCTGGTCCAGGAGCTTGCCTGTTCCACGAACGTGCGTGGTACACGAGCTTGCCTTCTCCAGGAGCATTCTTGGTCCGTTAGCTTGCGTGGTCCGGGAGCTTGCCTAGTCCAGGAGCTTTCCTGGTCCAAGAGCTTGCCTGGTCCAGGAGCTTGCTTGGTCTAGGAGCTTGCTTGGTCCAGGAGCGTGCCTGATCCACGAGCTTGCCTGGTCCAAGAGCTTGCGTGCCTGGTCCAGGAGCGTGCCTGGTCCAGGAGCGTGCCAGGTCCAGGAGCGTGCCTGGTCCACGAGCGAGCCTGGTCCAGGAGCATGCGTGGTCCAGGAGCTTGCCTTGTCCAGGAGCTTGCGTGGTTTAGGAGCTTGCCTGGTCCACGAACTTGCCTGGTCCAAGAGCTTGCCTAGTCCAGGAGCGTGCATGGTCTACGAGCGTGCCTGGTCCAGGAGCTTGCCCGGTCCAAGAGTTTGCCTGGTCCAGGAGCCTGCGTGGTCCAAGAGCTTGCCTGGTCCAGGAGCGTGCATGCTCCACGAGCGTGCCTACTCCAGAAGCTTGCCTGGTCCAAGAGCTTGCCTGGTCCAAGAGCTTGGTTCAGAAGCCTGCCTGGTCCAAGAGCTTGCCTGGTCCAGGAGCGTGCCTGGTCCAGGAGCTTGGGTAGTCCAGGAGCGTGCCTGGTCCAAGAGCTTGGGTAGTCCAGGAGCTTGCCTCGTCGAAGAGCTTGCCTAGTCCAAGAGCTTGCGTGGACCAAGAGCTTGCCCGGTCCAAGAGCTTGCCTAGTCCAGGAGCTTGCCTGGATTAAGAGCTTGCCTGGTCCAAGAGCTTGCGTGGTCCAGGAGCTTGCCTGGTCCAGGAGCTATCCTGGTCCAGGAGCTTGCCTGGTCCAGGAGCTGGCCTGTTCCACGAGCGTGCCGGGTCCAGGGGCTTGCCTTGTCCAGGAGCTTTCTTGGTCCATTAGCTTGCCTTGTCCAAGACCTTGCCTGGTCCAGGAGCTTTTCTGGTCCAAGAGCTTGCCTGGTCTGGAAGCGTGCTTGGTCCAGGAGCGTGCCTTATCCACGAGTTTGCCTGGTCCAAGCACGTGCCTGGTCCAGGACCGTGCCTTGTTCAGAAGCTTGCCTGGTCCAAGAGCTTGCCTGGTCAAAGAGCTTGTCTGGTCCACGAGCCTGCCTGGTCCAAGAGCTTGCCTGGTCCAAGAGCGTGCATGGTCCATGAGCGCGCCTGGTCCAGGAGCTTGCCTGATCTAGGAGCTTGCCTTGTCAACAAGCTTGCCTGGTCTAGGAGCTTGCCTGGTCCAGAAGCTTGCGTGGTCCGAGAGCTTGCCTTGTCCAGGAGCTTGCATGGTCCAGCAGCTTGCCTGTTCCAAGAGCTTGCTTGGTCCAGATGCCTGCCTGGTCCAAGAGCTTGCCTGGTCCAGGAGCGTGCCTGGTCCAAGAACTTGCGTGGTCTAGGAGCTTGCGTGGTCCAGAAGCTTGCTTGGTCAAGGAGCTTGCCTGGTCCAGGAGCTTGCGTGGTCCAAGAGCTTGCCTGGTCCTGGAGCTTTCGTGGTCCAGGAGCTTGCGTGGTCCACGAGCTTGCCTGGTCTAGGAGCTTGCCTGGTCTAGGAGCTTGCATGGTCTAGGAGCGTTCCTGGTCCACGAGTTTGCCTCGTCCAGAAGCTTGCCTAGTCCAGGAGCTTGCCTCTTCCACGAGCGTGCCTGGTCCAGGATATTGCCTTGTCCAAGAGCTTTCTTGGTCCGTTAGCTTGCCTGGTCCAGGAGCTTGCCTGGTCCAGGAGCTCGCCTGGTCCAGGAGTTTTCCTGGTCCAAGAGCTTGCCTCGTCCAGGAGCTTGCCTGGTCCAGGAGCTTGCCTGGTCCAGGAGCGTGCCTGATCCACGAGCTTGCCTGGTCCAAGAGCTTGCCTGGTCCAGGAGTGAGGCTGGTCCAGGAGCGTGCCTAGTCCAGGAGCTTGCCCGATCCAGGAGCTTGCGTGGTCCACGAGCCGGCCTGGTCCAAGAGCTTGCCTGGTCCAGGAGCGTGCATGGTCAACGAGCGTGCCTGGTCCAGGAGCTTGCCTGGTCCAGGAGCTTGCCTGGTCCAGGAGCGTGCCTGATCCACGAGCTTGCCTGGTCCAAGAGCTTGTCTGGTCCAGGAGCGTGACTGGTCCAAGAGCGTGCCTAGTCCAGGAGCTTGCCTGGTCCAGGAGCTTGCCTGGTCCACGAGCCTGCCTGGTCCAAGAGCTTGCCTGGTCTAGGAGCGTGTATGGTCAACGAGCGTGCCTGGTCCAGGAGCTTGCCTGGTCTAGGAGCTTGACTGGTCCAGGAGCTTGCCTGGTCCTAGAGCTTGCTTGGTCGAGAAGCTTGCCTGTTCCAAGAGCTTGCCTGGTCCAGGAGCGTGCCTGGTCTAGGAGCTTGCGTGGTCGAGGAGCTTGCCTGGTCCAGGAGCTTGCCTGGTCCAGGAGCTTGCTTGGTCCAAGAGCTTGCCTGGTCCAAGAGCTTGCGTGGTCTAGAAGCTTGCCTGGTCCAGGAGCTTGCCTAGTCTAGGAGCTTGCCTGGTCCAAGAGCTTGCTTGGTCCAAGAGCGTGCCTGGTCCACGAGTTTGCCTGGTCTAGAAGCTTGCCTGGTCCAGGAGCTTGCCTGGTCTAGGAGCTTGCATGGTCCAGGAGCGTGCCTGGTCCAGGAGCTTGCCTGGTCCAGGAGCTATCATGGTCCAGGAGCTTGCCTGGTCAAGGAGCTTGCCTGGTCCAGGAGCTTGCCTTTTCCACGAGCGTGCCTGGTCCAGGAGCATGCGTTGTGCAAGAGCATTCTTCGTCCGTTAGCTTGCGTGGTCCAGGAGCTTGCGTGGTCCAGGAGCTTTCCAGGTCAAAGAGCTTGCCTAGTCCAGGAGCTTGCCTGGTATAGGAGCGTGGCTGATCCACGAGCTTGCCTGGTCCAAGAGCGTGCCTGGTCCAAAAGCATGCATGGTCCGGGAGCTTGCCTGGTCTAGGAGCTTGCCTGGTCCATGAGCCTTCCTGGTCCAAGAGCTTGCCTGGCCCAGAAGCTTGCCTGGTCTAGGAGCTTGCCTGGTCCACGAGCCTTCCTGGTCCAAGAGCTTGCCTGGTCCAAGAGCGTGCATGGTCGAGGAGCTTGCCTGGTCGAGGAGCTTGCCTGGTCGAGGAGCTTGCCTGGTCGAGGAGCTTGCCTGGTCCAAGAGCTTGCTTGGTCCCGAAGCATGCGTGGTCCAAGAGCTTGCCTGGTCCAGGAGCTTGCGTGGTCAAGGAGATTGCGTGGTCCAGGAGCTTGTCAAGTCCAAGAGCTTGCTTGGTCCAGAAGCCTGCCTGGTCCAGGAGCTTGCGTGGTCTAGGAGCTTGCGTGGTCAAGGAGCTTGCCTAGTCCAAGAGCTTGCATGGTCTAGGAGCGTGCATGGTCCACGAGCGTGCCTGGTCCAGGAGATTGCCTAGTCCAGGAGCTTGCCATGTCCAGGAGCTTGCCTGGTCTAGGAGCTTGCCTGGTCCAAGAGCTTGCCTGGTCTAGGAGCTAGCCTTATCTAAAAGCTTGCCTGGTCTAGGAGCTTGTGTGTTCCAGGAGCTATCCTGGTCCAGGAGCTTGCGTGGTCCAGAAACTCTTGGACCAGGAATGATCCTAGACCAGGCAAGCTCTTGGACCAGGAATGATCCTGGACCAGGCAAGCTCTTGGACCAGGCAAGCATATGGACCAAGAAAGCTCCTGGAAAAGGCAAGCTCCTGGACCCAGCACGCTCGTGGAACAGGCAAGCTCCTGGACCATGCAAGCTCTTGGACCAGGCAAGCTCATGGACCAGGCAAGCTCTTGGACCAGGATAGCTCTTGCACCAGGCAAGCTTTTGACCACGCAAGCTCTTGGACTTGGCAAGCTCTTGGACCAGGCAAGCTCCTGGACGAGGCAAGCTCTTGAACCGGGCAAGCTCCTGGTCCACGCAAGCTCTTGGACTAGGCAAGCTCTTGGACGAGGCAAGCTCCTGGACCAGGCAAGCTACTGGACTACCCAAGCTCTTGGACCAGGCACGCTCCTGGACCAGGCAAGCTCTTGGACCAAGCAGGCTTCTGGACCAAGCTCTTGGACCAGGCAAGCTCTTGGACCAGGCAAGCTCCTGGACCAGGCAAGCTCCTGGACCAGGCAAGCTCCTGGACTAGGCACGCTCGGAGACCATGCACGCTCCTGGACCAGGCAAGCTCCTCGACCAAGCAGGCTCGTGGACCAGGCAAACTCCTGGACCGGGCAAGCTCCTGGACAAGGCAAGCTCCTGGACCACGCAAGCTCCTGGACCAGGCTCGCTCGTGGACCAGGCACGCTCTTGGACCAGGCACGCTCTTGGACCAGGCAAGGTCGTGGATCAGGCACGCTCCTGGGCCAAGCAAGCTCCTGGACCAAGCAAGCTCCTGGACCAGGCAAGCTCTTGGACCAAGTAACTCCTGGACCAGGCAAACTCGTGGACCACGCACACTCCTGGACCAGGCAAGCTCCTAGACCATGCAAGCTCGTGGACCAGGCAAGCTCTGAGACCACGCGAGCTCTTGGACCAGGCAAGCTCTTGGATCAGGCAAGCTCCTGAACCAAGCAAGCTCCTGGACCAGGCAAGCTCCTAGACCACACAAGCTCCTGGACCAAGCACGCTCCTGGACCAGGCAAGCTCTTGGACCGGGCAGGCTTCTGGACCAAGCAAGCTCTTGGACCAGGCAAGCTCCTGGACCAGGCAAGCTCCTGGACCACGCAAGCTCCTGGACCAGGCACGCTCGTGGACCATGCATGCTCTTTGACCAGGCAAGCTCTTGGACCAGGCACGCTCGTGGACCAAGCAAGCTCCTGGACCAGGCAAGCTCCCGGACCAGGCAAGCTCCTTGACCAGGCAAGCTGCTGGACCAGGCAAGCTCCTAGACGAGGCACGCTCGTGGACCATGCACGCTCTTGGACCAGGCAAGCTCTTGGACCAGGCAGGCTCGTGGACGAGGCAAGCTAATGGACCACGCAAGCTCCTGGACGAGGCAAGCTCCTTGACCAGGCTTGCTCGTGGGCCAGGCACACTTTTGGACCAGGCACGCTCTTGGACTAGGCAAGCTCGTGGATCAGGCATGCTCCTGGACCAGGCAAGCTACTAGACCAAGCAAGCTCCTGGACCAGGCAGGCTCTTGGACGAGGAAAACTCCTGGACCAGGCAAGCTCCTGGACGAGGCAAGCTAACGGACCAAGAAAGCTCCTGGACAAGGCAAGCTCCTGGACCACGCACGCTCCTGGAATAGGCAAGCTCCTGGACCAGGCAAGCTCCTGGACTAGGATAGCTCCTGGATCAGGCAAGCTCCTGGACGAGGCACGCTCCTGGACCATGCAAGCTCATAGACTAGGCAAGCTCCTGGACCAGGCAAGCTTCAAGACCAGGCAAACTCGTGGACCAGGCACGCTCCAGGACCAGGCAAGCTCCTGGACCACGCAAGCTCCTAGACCAGGCAAGCTCCTGGACCAGGCAAGCTCCTAGACCTGGCAAGCTTCTGGACCACGCAAGCTCTTGGACCAGGCAAGCTCTTGGACCAGGCAAGCTCCTCGACCAGGCAAGCTCGTGGACAAGGCAAGCTCCGGGACCAGGCAAGCTCCTGGACCGGGCACGCTCATGGACCAGGCAAGCTCCTAGACCATGCAAGCTCTTGGACTAGGCACGCTCCTGGACCAAGCAAGCTCTTGGACCAAGCAGGCTTCTGGACCAAGCAAGCTCCTGGACAAAACAAGCTCCTAGACCAGGCAACCTCGTGCACTAGGCACCCTTTAGGACCCGGCAAGCTCCTGGACCAAGCTCGCTCGTGGACCAGGCACGCTTTAGGACCACGCACGCTCCTGGACCAGGCAAGCTCGTGGACCAGGCACGCTCCTGGACCAGGCAAGCTCCTAGACCAGGCAAGCTCCTGGACCAGGCAAGCTCGTGGACCAGGCACGCTCCTGGACCAGGCAACCTCCTGGACCAGGCAAGCTCGTGGACCACGCAAGCTCTTGGACCAGGCACGCTATTGGACCAGGCAAGCTCTTGGACTAGGCTGGCTTCAGGACCAAGCTAGCTCCAGGACCAGGCAAGCTCGTGGACCAGGCAAGCTTGTGGACCAGGCAAGCTGATGGAGCAGGCACGCTCCTAGACCAAGCAAGCTCTTGGAACATGCAAGCTCCTGGACTAGGCAAGCTCTTGGACCAGGCAAGCTCTTGGACCAGGAAAGCTCGTCGACCAGGCAGGCTCCTGGACCAAGCAAGCTAATGGACCAAGAAAGCTCGTGGACAAGGCAAGCTCCTGGACCAGACACGCTCCTGGAACACGCAAGCTCATGGACCAGGCACGCTCCTGGGCTAGGCAAGCTCCTGGACCAGGCAAGCTCCTGGACCAGGCAAGCTCCTGGACCAGGCAAGCTCCTTGACCAAGCAAACTCGTAAACCAGGCACGCTCCTGGACCAGGCACGCTCTTGGACCAGGGTTTAGGGTTCCGGACCAGGTCGTGGATCAGGCACGCTCCTGGGCCAAGCAAGCTCCTGGACCAGGCAAGCTCTAGGACCAGGAAAGCTCCTGGACCAGGCAAACTCGTAAGCCACGCACGCTCCTGGACCAGGCAAGCTCCTAGACCATGCAAGCTCGTGGACCAGGCAAGCTCCGAGACCACGCGAGCTCTTGGACAAGGCAAGCTCTTGGATCAGGCAAGCTCCTGAACTAGGCAAGCTCCTAGACCAGGCAAGCTCCTAGACCACACAAGCTCCTGGACCAGGCAAGCTCCTAGACCACGCAAGCTCTTGGACCAGGCACGCTCCTGGACGAGGCAAGCTCTTGGACCGGGCAGGCTTCTGGACCATGCAAGCTCTTGGACCAGGCAAGCTCCTTGACCACGCAAGCTCCTGGACCAGGCAAGCTCCTGGACCAGGCACGCTCGTGGACCATGCATGCTCTTGGACCAGGCAAGCTCTTGGACCAGGCAGGCTCGTGGACCAAGCAAGCTCCTGGACCAGGCAAGCTCCCGGACCAAGCAAGCTCCTTGACCAGGCAAGCTGCTGGACCAGGCAAGCTCCTAGACGAGGCACGCTCGTGGACCATGCACGCTCTTGGACCAGGCAAGCTCTTGGACCAGGCAGGCTCGTGGACGAGGCAAGCTAATGGACCACGCAAGCTCCTGGACCAGGCAAGCTCCTTGACCAGACTTGCTCGTGGACCAGGCACACTTTTGGACCAGGCACGCTCTTGGACTAGGCAAGCTCGTGGATCAGGCACGCTCCTGGACCAGGCAAGCTCCTAGACCAAGCAAGCTCCTGGACCAGGCAAGCTCTTGGACGAGGAAAACTCCTGGACCAGGCAAGCTCCTGGACGAGGCAAGCTAACGGACCAAGAAAGCTTCTGGACAAGGCAAGCTCCTGGACAAGGCACGCTCCTGGAATAGGCAAGCTCCTGGACCAGGCAAGCTCCTGGACTAGGATAGCTCCTGGACCAGGCACGCTTCTGGACCATGCAAGCTCCTAGACCAGGCAAGCTCCTGGACCAGGCAAGCTTCAAGACCAGGCAAACTCGTGGACCAGGCACGCTCCAGGACCAGGCAAACTCTTGGACCAGGCAAGCTCCTAGACCAGGCAAGCTCCTGGACCAGGCAAGCTCCTAGACCAGGCAAGCTCTTGGACCAGGCAAGCTCTTGGACCAGGCAAGCTCCTGGACCAGGCAAGCTCGTGGACAAGGCAAGCTCCGGGACCAGGCAAGCTCCTGGACCAGGCACGCTCATGGACCAGGCAAGCTCCTAGACCATGCAAGCTCTTGGACTAGGCACGCTCCTAGACCAGGCAAGCTCTTGGACCAAGCAGGCTTATGGACCAAGCAAGCTCCTGGACAAAACAAGCTCCTAGACCAGGCAACCTCGTGCAATAGGCACCCTTTTGGACCCGGCAAGCTCCTGGACCAAGCTCGCTCGTGGACCAGGCACGCTTCAAGACCACGCACGCTCCTGGACCAGGCAAGCTCGTGGACCAGGCACGCTCCTGGACCAGGCAAGCTCCTAGACCAGGCAAGCTCCTGGACCAGGCAAGCTCGTGGACCAGGCACGCTCCTGGACGAGGCAAGCTCCTGGACCAGGCAAGCTCGTGGACCACGCAAGCTCTTGGACCAGGCACGCTCTTGGACTAGGCTGGCTTCAGGACCAAGCTAGCTCCAGGACCAGGCAAGCTCGTGGACCAGGCAAGCTTCTGACCAGGCAAGCTCATGGAGCAGGCACGCTCCTAGACCAAGCAAGCTCTTGGAACATGCAAGCTCCTGGACCAGGCAAGCTCTTGGACTAGGCAAGCTCTTGGACCAGGAAAGCTCCTCGACCAGGCAGGCTCCTGGACCAGGCAAGCTAATGGACCAAGAAAGCTCCTGGACAAGGCAAGCTCCTGGACCAGACACGCTCCTGGAACACGCAAGCTCATGGACCAGGCACGCTCCTGGGCTAGGCAAGCTCCTGGACCAGGCAAGCTCCTGGACCAGGCAAGCTCCTTGACCAAGCAAACTCGTGGACCAGGCACGCTCCTGGACCAGGCAAGCTCCTGGACCAGGCAAGCTCCTAGACCAGGCAAGCTCCTCGACCACGCAAGCTCTTGGACCAGGCAAGCTCTTGGACCAGGCAAGCTCCTGGACTAGGCAAGCTCCTGGACCAGGCAAGCTCCTGGACCAGGCAAGCTCCTAGACAATGCAAGCTCCTAGACCAGGCAAGCTCCTGGACCAGGCAAACTCGTGGACCAGGCACGCTCCTGGACCAGGCAAGCTCATGGACCAGGCAAGCTCCGAGACCACGCGAGCTCTTGGACCTGGCAAGCTCTTGGACCAGGCAAGCTCCTGGACCAGGCAAGCTCCTGGACCACACAAGCTCCTGGACCACGCAAGCTCTTGGACCACGCATGCTTCTAGACGAGGCAAGCTCTTGGACCGGGAAGGCTTCTGGACCAAGCAAGCTCTTGGACCAGGCAAGCTCCTGGACCAGGCAAGCTCCTGGACCAGGCAAGCTCCTGGACCAGGCACGCTCGTGGTCCATGCATGCTCTTGGACCAGGCAAGCTCTTGGACCATGCAAGATCCTAGACCACGCAAGCTCCTGCACCAGGCAAGCTTCTGGACCAGGCAAACTCGTGGACCAGGCACGCTCCTGGACCAGGCAAGCTCCTCGACCAGGCGAGCTCCTAGACCAGGCAAGCTCCTGGACCAGGCAAGCTCCTAGACCAGGCAAGCTCCTGGACCACGCAAGCTCTTGGACCAGGCAAGCTCTTGGACTAGGCAAGCTCCTGGACCAGGCAAGCTCCTGGACAAGGCAAGCTCCGTGACCAGGCAAGCTCCTGGACCACGCACGCTCATGGACGAGGCAAGCTCCTAGACCAGGCAAGCTCTTAGACTAGGCCCGCAGGCAAGCTCTTAGACTAGGCCCGCTCCTGGACCAAGCAAGCTCTTGGACCAGGCAGGCTTCTGGACCAAGCAAGCTCCTGGACAAAACAAGCTCCTGGACCAGGCAATCTCGTAGACTAGGCATGCTTTTGGACCTGACAAGCTCTTGGACCAAGCTCGCTCGTGGACCAGGCACGCTCCAGGACCACGCACGCTCCTGGACTAGGCAAGCTCCTAGACCAGGCAAGCTCTTGGACTAGGCCCGCTCCTGGACCAAGCAAGCTCTTGGACCAGGCAGGCTTCAGGACGAAGCAAGCTCCTGGACAAAACAAGCTCCTGGACCACGCAATCTCGTAGACTAGGCATGCTTTTGGACCCGGCAAGCTCTTGGACCAAGCTCGCTCCTAGACCAGGCAAGCTCGTGGACCAGGCACGCTCCTGGACCTGGCAAGCTCCTAGACCAGGCAAGCTCGTGGACATGGCACGCTCCTGGACCAGGCAAGCTCCTGGACCAGACAAGCTCGTGGACCACGCAAGGTCTTGGACCAGGCACGCTATTGGACCAGGCAAGCTCTTGGACCAGGCACGCTATTGGACCAGGCAAGCTCTTGGACCAGGCACGCTATTAGACAAGGCAAGCTCTTGGACCAAGCTAGCTCCTAGACCCGGCAAGCTCGTGGACCAGGCAAGCTTCTGGACCAGGCAAGCTCGTGGACCAGGCACGCTCTTGGACCAGGCAAGCTCTTGGACCAGGCAAGCTCCTGGATTAGGCATGCTATTGGAACATGCAAGCTTCTGGACCAGCCAAGCTCTTGGACCAGGCAAGCTCTTGGACCATGAAAGCTCCTGACCAGGCAAGCTCCTGGACCAAGAAAGCTAATGGACCAAGAAAGCTCCTATACAAGGCAAGCTCCTGGACCAGACACGCTCCTGGAACACACAAGCTCCTCGACCAGGCACGCTCCTGGACCACGCAAGCTCCTGGACCAGGTAAGCTCCTCGACCAGGCAAGCTCATGGACCAAGCAATCTCGTGGACAAGGCACGCTCCTGGACCAGGCATGCTCCTGGACCAGGCAAGCTTCTGGACCAAGCAAGCTCCAGGACCAGGCAAGCTCCTGGACCACGGAAGCTCTTAGACCAGGCAAGCTCTCGGACCAGGCAAGCTCCTAGACCACGCAAGCTCCTGGACCAGGCAAGCTCCTAGACCAGGCAAGCTCGTAGACCAGGCACGCTCCTGGACCAGGCAAGCTCCTAGACCAGGCAAGCTCTTGGACTAGGCACGCTCCTGAACCAGGCAAGCTCTTGGACCAGGCTCGCTTGTGGACCACGCACACTCCTGGTCCAGGCACGCTCTTGGACAAGGCAAGCTCGTGGATCTGGCTCGCTCCTGGACCAAGCACACTCCTAGACAAAGCAAGCTCCTGGAGCAGGCAAGCTCTTGGACCAGGAAAGCTCTCGGACCAGACAAGCTCCTGGACGAGGCATGCTAATGGACCAAGAAAGCTCCTGGACAAGGCAAGCTCCTGGACCAGGCACGCTCGTGGAACAGGCAAGCTGCTGGACAAGGCAAGCTCCTGGACCAGGATAGCTCCTGGACCAGGCAAGCTCCTGGACCACGCACGCTCCTGAACCATGCAAGCTCCTAGACCAGGCAACCTCCTGGACCGGGCAAGCTTTTGGACCAGGCAAACTCGTGGACTAGGCACGCTCCTGGACTAGGCAAGCTCCTAGACCAAGCAAGCTCCTAGACCAGGCAAGGTCCTGGACGAGGCAAGCTCCTGGATCAGGCAAGCTCTTGGATCACGCAAGCTCCTAGACCGGGCAAGCACCTGGACAAGGCAAGCTCCTCGACCACGCAAACTCTTGGACCAGGCAAGCTCCTGGACAAGGCAAGCTCCAAGACCAGGCAAGCTCTTGGACCAGGCAAGCTCCTAGACCAGGCAAGCTCTTGGACAAGGCAAGCTCTTGGACGAGGCACACTCCTGGACCAGGCACACTCCTGGACCAAGCAAGCTCATGGACCAGGCAAGCTCCTTCACCAGGCAAGCTCGTAGACTAGGCAAGCTTCTGGACCAGGCAAGCTTCTCGACCAGGCACGCTCCTCGACCAGGCAAGCTCCTGGACTAGGCAAGCTCTTGTACCAGGCAAGCTCTTGGACCAGGCATCCTCTTGGACCAGGCACGCTCTTGGACCAGGCAAGCTCCTGGACCTGGCAAGCTCCTAGACCAAGCAAGCTCCTGGACCAGGCAAGCTCCTTGACCAGGGAAGCCACCGAACCATGCAATCTCTTTGACCAGGCAAGCTCATGGACCAGGCAAGCTCCTGGACCAAGCAAGCTCTTGGACCAATCAAGCTCCTGGACCAAGAGATCTCTTGAACCTGGCACGCTCCTAGACTACGCAAGTTCCTGTACCAGGCAAGCTCCTGGACTAGGCAAGCTCCTAGACCAAGCACGCTCCTGGACTAGGCACGCTCCTAGACCAGGCAAGCTCCTGGACCAGACAAGCTCCTACACTAGGCAAGCTTCTGGACCAGGCAAGCACTTGGACCAGGCAAGCTCGTGGACCAGGCAAGCTCCTGGACCAGACAAGCTCTTGGACCACGCAAGATCTTGGACCAGGCAAGCTCCTGGACCAGGCAAGCTGCTGGACCAGGCAAGCTGCTGGAACATGCAAGCTCATTGACCAGGCAAGCTCCGGACTAGGCGAGCTCCTGAACCAGGAATGCTCATGGACCAGGAAAGCTCCTAGATCAAGCAAGCTCCTCTATCTGGCAAGCTCCTGGACCAGGCACGCTCCTAGAAAAGGCAAGCTCCTGGACGAGGCAAGCTCGTGGACCAGGCAAGCTCGTGGACCACGCAAGCTCCTGGACAAGGCAAGCTCCTGGACCAGGCAAGCTCCTGGACGAGGCAAGCTCCTTGACAAGGCTTGCTCGTGGACCAGGCATGCTCTTGGACCAGGCACGCTCTTGGATCAGGCATGCTCCTGGACCAGGCAAGCTCCTAGACCAAGCAAGCTCCTGGACCAGGCAGGCTCTTGGACGAGGAAAACTCCTGGACCAGGCAAGCTCCTCGACGAGGCAAGCTAACGGACCAAGAGGCTCCTGGACAAGGCAAGCTCCTGGACCACGCACGCTCCCGGAATGGGCAAGCTCCTGGACCAGGCAAGCTCCTGGACTAGGATAGATCCTGGATCAGGCAAGCTCCTGGACGAGGCACGCTCCTGGACCATGCAAGCTCCTAGACCAGGCAAGCTCCTGGACCAGGCAAGCTTCAAGACCAGGCAAACTCGTAGACCAGGCACGCTCCAGGACCAGGCAAGCTCTTGGACCAGGTAAGCTCCTAGACCAGGCAAGCTCTTGGACCAGGCAAGCTCCTAGACCAGGCAAGCTCCTGGACCACGCAAGCTCTTGGACCAGGCAAGCTCTTGGACCAGGCAAGCTCCTGGACCAGGCAAGCTCGTGGACAAGGCAAGCTCCGGGACCAGGCAAGCTCCTGGACCAGGCACGCTCATGGACCAGGCAAGCTCCTAGACCATGCAAGCTCTTGGACTAGGCACGCTCCTGGACCAGGCAAGCTCTTGGACCAAGCAGGCTTCTGGACGAGGCAAGCTCCTGGACAAAACAAGCTCCTAGACCAGGCAGCCTCGTGCACTAGGCACCCTTTAGGTCCCGGCAAGCTCCTGGACCAAGCTCGCTCGTGGACCAGGCACGCTCCAGGACCACGCACGCTCCTGGACCAGGCAAGCTCGTGGACCAGGCACGCTCCTGGACCAGGCAAGCTCCTAGACCAGGCAAGCTCCTGGACCAGGCAAGCTCGTGGACCAGGCACGCTCCTGGACCAGGCAAGCTCCTGGACCAGGCAAGCTCGTGGACCACGCAAGCTCTTGGACCAGGCACGCTATTGGACCAGGCAAGCTCTTGGACTAGGCTGGCTTCAGGACCAAGCTAGCTCCAGGACCAGGCAAGATCGTGGACCAGGCAAGCTTGTGGACCAGGCAAGCTCATGGAGCAGGCACGCTCCTAGCCCAAGCAAGCTCTTGGAACATGCAAGCTCCTGGACCAGACAAGCTCTTGGACCAGGCAAGCTCTTGGACCAGGAAAGCTCGTCGACCAGGCAGGCTCCTGGACCAAGCAAGCTAATGGACCAAGAAAGCTCGTGGACAAGGCAAGCTCCTGGACCAGACACGCTCCTGGAACACGCAAGCTCATGGACCAGGCACGCTCCTGGGCTAGGCAAGCTCCTGGACCAGGCAAGCTCCTGGACCAGGCAAGCTCCTTGACCAAGCAAACTCGTAAACCAGGCACGCTCCTGGACCAGGCACGCTCTTGGACCAGGCAAGGTCGTGGATCAGGCACGCTCCTGGGCCAAGCAAGCTCCTGGACCAGGCAAGCTCTAGGACCAGGAAAGCTCCTGGACCAGGCAAACTCGTAGACCACGCACGCTCCTGGACCAGGCAAGCTCCTAGACCATGCAAGCTCGTGGACCAGGCAAGCTCCGAGACCACGCGAGCTCTTGGACAAGGCAAGCTCTTGGATCAGGCAAGCTCCTGAACTAGGCAAGCTCCTAGACCAGGCAAGCTCCTAGACCACACAAGCTCCTGGACCAGGCAAGCTCCTAGACCACGCAAGCTCTTGGACCAGGCACGCTCCTGGACGAGGCAAGCTCTTGGACCGGGCAGGCTTCTGGACCATGCAAGCTCTTGGACCAGGCAAGCTCCTGGACCAGGCACGCTCGTGGACCATGCATGCTCTTGGACCAGGCAAGCTCTTGGACCAGGCAGGCTCGTGGACCAAGCAAGCTCCTGGACCAGGCAAGCTCCCGGACCAGGCAAGCTCCTTGACCAGGCAAGCTGCTGGACCAGGCAAGCTCCTAGACGAGGCACGCTCGTGGACCATGCACGCTCTTGGACCAGGCAAGCTCTTGGACCAGGCAGGCTCGTGGACGAGGCAAGCTAATGGACAACGCAAGCTCCTGGACCACGCAAGCTCCTTGACCAGGCTTGCTCGTGGACCAGGCACACTTTTGGACCAGGCACGCTCTTGGACTAGGCAAGCTCGTGGATCAGGCACGCTCCTGGACCAGGCAAGCTCCTAGACCAAGCAAGCTCCTGGACCAGGCAAGCTCTTGGACGAGGAAAACTCCTGGACCAGGCAAGCTCCTGGACGAGGCAAGCTAACGGACCAACAAAGCTCCTGGACAAGGCAAGCTCCTGGACAAGGCACGCTCCTGGAATAGGCAAGCTCCTGGACCAGGCAAGCTCCTGGACTAGGATAGCTCCTGGACCAGGCACGCTTCTGGACCATGCAAGCTCCTAGACCAGGCAAGCTCCTGGACCAGGCAAGCTTCAAGACCAGGCAAACTCGTGGACCAGGCACGCTCCAGGACCAGGCAAGCTCCTGGACCAGGCAAGCTCCTAGACCAGGCAAGCTCCTGGACCAGGCAAGCTCCTAGACCAGGCAAGTTCCTGGACCACGCAAGCTCTTGGACCAGGCAAGCTCTTGGACCAGGCAAGCTCCTGGACCAGGCAAGCTCGTGGACAAGGCAAGCTCCGGGACCAGGCAAGCTCCTGGACCAGGCACGCTCATGGACCAGGCAAGCTCCTAGACCATGCAAGCTCTTGGACTAGGCACGCTCCTAGACCAGGCAAGCTCTTGGACCAAGCAGGCTTCTGGACCAAGCAAGCTCCTGGACAAAACAAGCTCCTAGACTAGGCAACCTCGTGCAATAGGCACCCTTTTGGACCCGGCAAGCTCCTGGACCAAGCTCGCTCGTGGACCAGGCACGCTTCAGGACCACGCACGCTCCTAGACCAGGCAAGCTCGTGGACCAGGCACGCTCCTGGACCAGGCAAGCTCCTAGACCAGGCAAGCTCCTGGACCAGGCAAGCTCGTGGACCAGGCACGCTCCTGGACGAGGCAAGCTCCTGGACCAGGCAAGCTCGTGGACCACGCAAGCTCTTGGACCAGGCACGCTCTTGGACTAGGCTGGCTTCAGGACCAAGCTAGCTCCAGGACCAGGCAAGCTCGTGGACCAGGCAAGCTTCTGACCAGGCAAGCTCATGGAGCAGGCACGCTCCTAGACCAAGCAAGCTCTTGGAACATGCAAGCTCCTGGACCAGGCAAGCTCTTGGACCAGGCAAGCTCTTGGACCAGGAAAGCTCCTCGACCAGGCAGGCTCCTGGACCAGGCAAGCTAATGGACCAAGAAAGCTCCTGGACAAGGCAAGCTCCTGGACCAGACACGCTCCTGGAACACGCAAGCTCATGGACCAGGCACGCTCCTGGGCTAGGCAAGCTCCTGGACCAGGCAAGCTCCTGGACCAGGCAAGCTCCTTGACCAAGCAAACTCGTGGACCAGGCACGCTCCTGGACCAGGCAAGCTCCTGGACCAGGCAAGCTCCTGGACCAGGCAAGCTCCTCGACCACGCAAGCTCTTGGACCAGGCAAGCTCTTGGACCAAGCAAGCTCCTGGACTTGGCAAGCTACTGGACCAGGCAAGCTCCTGGACCAGGCAAGCTCCTAGACAATGCAAGCTCCTAAACCAGGCAAGCTCCTGGACCAGGCAAACTCATGGACCAGGCAAGCTCCGAGACCACGCGAGCTCTTGGACCTGGCAAGCTCTTGGACCAGGCAAGCTCCTAGACCAGGCAAGCTCCTGGACCACACAAGCTCCTGGACCACGCAAGCTCTTGGACCACGCATGCTTCTAGACGAGGCAAGCTCTTGGACCGGGAAGGCTTCTGGACCAAGCAAGCTCTTGGACCAGGCAAGCTCCTGGACCAGGCAAGCTCCTGGACCAGGCAAGCTCCTGGACCAGGCACGCTCGTGGACCATGCATGCTCTTGGACCAGGCAAGCTCTTGGACCATGCAAGATCCTAGACCACGCAAGCTCCTGGACCAGGCAAGCTTCTGGACCAGGCAAACTTGTGGACCAGGCACGCTCCTGGACCAGGCAAGCTCCTGGACTAGGCGAGCTCCTAGACCAGGCAAGCTCCTGGACCAGGCAAGCTCCTAGACCAGGCAAGCTCCTGGACCACGCAAGCTCTTGGACCAGGCAAGCTCTTGGACTAGGCAAGCTCCTGGACCAGGCAAGCTCCTGGACTAGGCGAGCTCCTAGACCAGGCAAGCTCCTGGACCAGGCAAGCTCCTAGACCAGGCAAGCTCCTGGACCACGCAAGCTCTTGGACCAGGCAAGCTCTTGGACTAGGCAAGCTCCTGGACCAGGCAAGCTTGTGGACCAGGCACGCTCCTGGACCAGGCAAGCTCCTGGACTAGGCGAGCTCCTAGACCAGGCAAGCTCCTGGACCAGGCAAGCTCCTAGACCAGGCAAGCTCCTGGACCACGCAAGCTCTTGGACCAGGCAAGCTCTTGGACTAGGCAAGCTTCTGGACCAGGCAAACTTGTGGACCAGGCACGCTCCTGGACCAGGCAAGCTCCTGGACTAGGCGAGCTCCTAGACCAGGCAAGCTCCTGGACCAGGCAAGCTCCTAGACCAGGCAAGCTCCTGGACCACGCAAGCTCTTGGACCAGGCAAGCTCTTGGACTAGGCAAGCTCCTGGACCAGGCAAGCTCCTGGACAAGGCAAGCTCCGTTACCAGGCAAGCTCCTGGACCACGCACGCTCATGGACCAGGCAAGCTCCTAGACCTGGCAAGCTCTTAGACTAGGCCCGCAGGCAAGCTCTTAGACTAGACCCGCTCCTGGACCAAGCAAGCTCTTGGACCAGGCAGGCTTCTGGACCAAGCAAGCTCCTGGACAAAACAAGCTCCTGGACCAGGCAATCTCGTAGACTAGGCATGCTTTTGGACCTGACAAGCTCTTGGACCAAGCTCGCTCGTGGACCAGGCACGCTCCAGGACCACGCACGCTCCTGGACTAGGCAAGCTCCTAGACCAGGCAAGCTCTTGGACTAGGCCCGCTCCTGGACCAAGCAAGCTCTTGGACCAGGCAGGCTTCAGGACCAAGCAAGCTCCTGGACAAAACAAGCTCCTGGACCACGCAATCTCGTAGACTAGGCATGCTTTTGGACCCGGCAAGCTCTTGGACCAAGCTCGCTCCTAGACCAGGCAAGCTCGTGGACCAGGCACGCTCCTGGACCTGGCAAGCTCCTAGACCAGGCAAGCTCGTGGACATGGCACGCTCCTGGACCAGGCAAGCTCCTGGACCAGACAAGCTCGTGGACCACGCAAGCTCTTGGACCAGGCACGCTATTGGACCAGGCAAGCTCTTGGACCAGGCACGCTATTGGACCAGGCAAGCTCTTGGACCAGGCACGCTATTAGACCAGGCAGGCTCTTGGACCAAGCTAGCTCCTAGACCCGGCAAGCTCGTGGACCAGGCAAGCTTCTGGACCAGGCAAGCTCGTGGACCAGGCACGCTCTTGGACCAGGCAAGCTCTTGGACCAGGCAAGCTCCTGGATTAGGCATGCTATTGGAACATGCAAGCTTCTGGACCAGCCAAGCTCTTGGACCAGGCAAGCTCTTGGACCATGAAAACTCCTGACCAGGCAAGCTCCTGGACCAAGAAAGCTAATGGACCAAGAAAGCTCCTATACAAGGCAAGCTCCTGGACCAGACACGCTCCTGGAACACACAAGCTCCTCGACCAGGCACGCTCTTGGACCAGGCAAGCTCCTGGACCAGGTAAGCTCCTCGACCAGGCAAGCTCATGGACCAAGCAATCTCGTGGACAAGGCACGCTCCTGGACCAGGCATGCTCCTGGACCAGGCAAGCTTCTGGACCAAGCAAGCTCCAGGACCAGGCAAGCTCCTGGACCACGGAAGCTCTTAGACCAGGCAAGCTCTCGGACCAGGCAAGCTCCTAGACCACGCAAGCTCCTGGACCAGGCAAGCTCCTAGACCAGGCAAGCTCGTAGACCAGGCACGCTCCTGGACCAGGCAAGCTCCTAGACCAGGCAAGCTCTTGGACTAGGCACGCTCCTGAACCAGGCAAGCTCTTGGACCAGGCTCGCTCGTGGACCACGCACACTCCTGGTCCAGGCACGCTCTTGGACAAGGCAAGCTCGTGGATCTGGCTCGCTCCTGGACCAAGCACACTCCTAGACAAAGCAAGCTCCTGGAGCAGGCAAGCTCTTGGACCAGGAAAGCTCTCGGACCAGACAAGCTCCTGGACGAGGCATGCTAATGGACCAAGAAAGCTCCTGGACAAGGCAAGCTCCTGGACCAGGCACGCTCGTGGAACAGGCAAGCTGCTGGACAAGGCAAGCTCCTGGACCAGGATAGCTCCTAGACCAGGCAAGCTCCTGGACCACGCACGCTCCTGAACCATGCAAGCTCCTAGACCAGGCAACCTCCTGGACCGGGCAAGCTTTTGGACCAGGCAAACTCGTGGACTAGGCACGCTCCTGGACTAGGCAAGCTCCTAGACAAAGCAAGCTCCTAGACCAGGCAAGGTCCTGGACGAGGCAAGCTCCTGGATCAGGCAAGCTCTTGGATCACGCAAGCTCCTAGACCGGGCAAGCACCTGGACAAGGCAAGCTCCTCGACCACGCAAACTCTTGGACCAGGCAAGCTCCTGGACAAGGCAAGCTCCAAGACCAGGCAAGCTCTTGGACCAGGCAAGCTCCTAGACCAGGCAAGCTCTTGGACAAGGCAAGCTCTTGGACGAGGCACACTCCTGGACCAGGCACACTCCTGGACCAAGCAAGCTCATGGACCAGGCAAGCTCCTTCACCAGGCAAGCTCGTAGACTAGGCAAGCTTCTGGACCAGGCAAGCTCCTCGACCAGGCACGCTCCTCGACCAGGCAAGCTCCTGGACTAGGCAAGCTCCTGTACCAGGCAAGCTCTTGGACCAGGCATCCTCTTGGACCAGGCACGCTCTTGGACCAGGCAAGCTCCTGGACCTGGCAAGCTCCTAGACCAAGCAAGCTCCTGGACCAGGCAAGCTCCTTGACCAGGGAAGCCACCGAACCATGCAATCTCTTTGACCAGGCAAGCTCATGGACCAGGCAAGCTCGTGGACCAAGCAAGCTCTTGGACCAATCAAGCTCCTGGACCAAGCAATCTCTTGAACCTGGCACGCTCCTAGACTACGCAAGTTCCTGTACCAGGCAAGCTCCTGGACTAGGCAAGCTCCTAGACCAAGCACGCTCCTGGACTAGGCACGCTCCTAGACCAGGCAAGCTCCTGGACCAGACAAGCTCCTAGACTAGGCAAGCTTCTGGACCAGGCAAGCACTTGGACCAGGCAAGCTCGTGGACCAGGCAAGCTCCTGGACCAGACAAGCTCTTGGACCACGCAAGATCTTGGACCAGGCAAGCTCTTCGACCAGGCAAGCTCTTGGACTAGGCAAGCTCTTGGACCAGGCAAACTCCTAGACGAGGCAAGCTTTTAGACTAGGCTAGCTCCTAGACCAGGCAAGCTCTTGGACCAGGCAAGCTCCTACACCAGGCAACCTCCTGGACCACGCATGCTCCTGGACCAGGCAAGCTCCTGGACATGGCAAGCTCCTGGACCACGCAAGCTCCTAAAGCAGGCAAGCTTCTGGCCCAAGCGAGCTCTTGGACCAGTCACACTCGTGGACCAGGCAAGCTCTTGGACCAGGCAAGCTCCTGGACCAGGCAAGCTGCTGGAACATGCAAGCTCATTGACCAGGCAAGCTCCGGACCAGGCGAGCTCCTGAACAAGGAATGCTCATGGACCAGGATAGCTCCTAGATCAAGCAAGCTCCTCTATCTGGCAAGCTCCTGGACCAGGCACGCTCCTAGAACAGGCAAGCTCCTGGACGAGGCAAGCTCGTGGACCAGGCAAGCTCGTGGACCACGCAAGCTCCTGGACAAGGCAAGCTCCTGGACCAGGCAAGCTCCTAGACCAGGCAAGCTCCTGGACGAGGCAAACTTCAGGACCAGGCAAGCTCTTGGACCAGGCACGCTCTTGGACCAAGCAAGATCTTGGACCAGGCAAGCTGTAGGACCAGGCAAGCTTCTGGACAAGGCAAGCTCCTGGACCAAAATAGCTCCTGGACGAGGCAAGCTTCTGGACCAGGCACGCTCCTGGACCATGCAAGCTCCTAGACCAGTCAAGCTCCTAGACGAGGCAAGCTTCTGGACCAAGCAAACTCGTGGACCAGGCATGCTCCTGGACTAGGCAAGCTCCTGGACCAGGCAAGCTCCTAGACCAAGCAAGCTCCAGGACCAGGCAAGCTCCTGGACCACGCAAGCTCTTGGACCAGGCAAGCTCTTGGACTAGGCAAGCTCTTGGACCAGGCAAGCTCTTGGACTAGGCAAGCTCCTCGACCAGGCAAGCTCCTGGACCACGCAAGCTCCTGGACCACGCAAGCTCTTCGACCAGGCACGCTCCTCGACCAGGCAAGCTCTTGGACCAGGCAGGCTTCTGGACTAGGCAAGCTCCTTGACCAGGCAAGCTCCTCGACCAGGCAAGCTCCTGGATCACGCAAGCTCCTGGACCACGCAAGCTCTTCGACCAGGCACGCTCCTCGAGCAAGCAAGCTCTTGGACCAGGCAAGCTCCTGGACCAGGCTAGTTCCTGGACCAGGCAATCTCCTGGACCAGGCACGCTCGTGGACCATGCACGCTCCTGGACCAGGCAAGCTCTTGGACCAGGCAGGCTTGTGGACCAGGAAAGCTCCTGGACCAGGCAATCTCCTGGACTATGCAAGCTCCTTGACCACGCAAGCTCCTGGACCAGGCAAGCTCTTGGACCACGCAAGCTTCGGGACCAAGCAATCTCTTGGACCAGGCAAGCTCCTCGACCAGGCAAGCTCGTGGACTAGGCACGATCGTGGACCCTGCACGCTCTTGGACCAGGCAAGCTCTTGGACCAAGATGGCTCGTGGACCAGGCAAGCTCCTGGACCAAGCAAGCTCCTGGGCCAAGCAAGCTCTTGGACCAGGAAGGCTCATGGACCAGGCAAGCTCCTGGACCAGGCAAGCTCCTAGACCAGGCAAGCTCCTGGACCAGGCAAGCTCGTGGACCACGCAAGCTCTTGGACCACGCAAGCTCTTGGACGAGGCAAGCTCCTGGACCAGGCAAGCTCCCCGACCACACAAGCTCCTGGACTAGGAACGCTCGTTGACCATGCACGCCCCTGGACCAGGCAAGCTCTTGGACCAGGCAAGCTCGTGGACTAGGCAAGCTCCTGGACCAGGCAAGCTCCTGGACTAGGCACGCTCCTGGACCAGCCACGCTCCTGGACCAGGCAAGCTCTTGGACCAGGCAAGCTCGTGAATCAGGCACGCTCCTGGACCGGGCAAGCTCCTGGACCAGGCAAGCTCCTGGACCAGGCAAGCCCTTGGACCAGGAAAACTCCTGGAGCAGGCAAGCTCCTGGACCAGGCAAGCTACGGACCAAAAAAGCTCCTGGACAAGGCTAGCTCCTGGACCAGGCACGCTCGTGGAAGAGGCAAGCTCCAGGACCAGGCAAGCTTCTGGACCAGGCAAGCTCGTGGACCAGGAACGCTCCTGGACCAGGCAAGCTCCTGGACCACGCAAGCTCTTGGACCAGGCACGGTCCTGGACCAGGCAAGCTCTTGGACCAGGCAGGCTTCTGGACCAAGCAAGCTCTTGGAACAGGCAAGCTGCTGGACCAGGCAAGCTTGTGGACAAGGCAAGCTCTCGGACCACGCAAGCTTTTGGACCAGGCAAGCTCCTGGACCAGGCAAGCTCGTTGACAAGGCAAGCTCCTAGATTAGGCAAGCTCCTAGACCAGGAAAGCTCATGGACCATGCACGCTCTTGGACCAGGCAAGCTCATGGACCAGGCAAGCTCCTGAACCAGGTACGCTCCTGGATTAGGCACGCGCTTGGACCAGGCAAACTCGTGGATAAGGCACACTCCTGGACAAGGCAAGCTCTTGGTCCAGGCACGCTCCTAGACCAGGCAAGCTCTTGGACCAGGAAAGCTCCTGGACAAGGCAAGCTCTTAGACCAGGCAAGCTAATGGACCAAGAAAGCTCCTGGACAAGGCAAGCTCCTGGACCCGGCACGCTCGTTGAACAGGCAAGCTCCTGGAACAGGCAAGCTCCTCGACCAAGATAGCTCCTGGACCAGGCAAGCTCCTGGACCACGCAAGCTCTTGGACCAGGCAAGCTCTTGGACCAGGCAAGCTCCTGGACCAGGCAAGCTCTTGGATCGAGCAAGCTCCTGGTTCACGCAAGCTCTTGGACCACGCAAGCTCTTGGACGAGGCAAGCTCAAAGACCAGGCAAGCTCCTGGACTACCCAAGCTCTTGGACCAGGCACGCTCCTGGACCAGGCAGGCTCTTGGACTAGGCAGGCTTCTGGACCAAGCTCTTGGACCAGGCAAGCTACTGGACCAGGCAAGCTCCTGGACTAGGCACGCTCGTGGACCATGCACGCTCCTGGACCGGGCAAGCTCCTGGACGAGGCAAGCTCCTTGATCAGGCAAGCTCCTGGACGAGGCAAGCTCCTGGAACAGGCACGCTCGTAGACCATGCACGCTCCTGGACCAGGCAAGCTCTTGGACCAGGCAGGCTTGTGGACCAGGCAAGCTCCTAAACCACACAAGCTCCTGGACCAGGCAAGCTCCTGGACCAGGCAAGCTCCTGGACCAGGCTCGCTCGTGGACCAGGCACGCTCCTGGATGAGGCACGCTCTTGGACCAGGCAAGCTCGTGGATCAGGCACGCCCCTGGACCAAGCAAGCTCCTGGACCAAGCAAGCTCCTGGACCAGGCAAGCTCTTGTACCAAGAAAGCTCCTGGACTAGGCAAGCTCCTGGACCACGCAAGCTAACGGACCAAGAATGCTCCTGGACAAGGCAAGCTCCTGGACCACGCACGCTCGTGGAACAGGCAAGCTCCTGGACCAGGCAAGCTCATGGACCACGCAAGCTCGTGGACCAGGATAGCTACTGGACCAGGCATGCTCCGGGACCAAGCATGCTCCTAGACCATGCAAGCTCCTAGACCAGGCAAGCTCATGGACCAGGCAAACTCCTAGACCACGCACGCTCCTGGACCAGGCAAGCTCCTAGACCATGCAAGCTCTTGGACCAGGCAAGCTCTGAGACCACGCGAGCTTTTGAACCAGGCAAGCTCTTGGATCATGCAAGCTTCTGGACCAGGCAAGCTCGTGGACCAGGCAAGCTCCTGGAACAGACAAGCTCTTGGACCACGCAAGCTCTTGGACCAGGCACGCTCCTGGACCAGGCAAGCTCTTGGACCGGGCAGGCTTCTCAACCAAGCAAGCTCTTGGACCAGGCAAGCTCCTGGACCAGGCAAGCTCCTAGACCAGGCAAACTTCTGGACCAGGCACCCTTGTGGACCATGCATGCTCTTGGACCAAGCAAGCTCTTGGACCAGGCAGGTTCGTGGACCAAGCAAGCTCCCGGACCAAGCAAGCTCCCGGACGAGGCAAGCTCCTTGACCAGGCAAGCTCCTAGACGAGGCACGCTCGTGGACCATGCACGCTCCTGGATTAGGCAAGCTCTTGGACCAGGCAGGCTCGTGGACCAGGCAAGCTAATGGACCACGCAAGCTCCTGGACCAGGCAAGCTCTTGGACCAGGCTCCCTCGTGGACCAGGCACACTTTTGGACCAGGCACGCTCTTGGACCAGGCAAGCTCGTGGATCAGGCAAGCTCGTGGACCACGCAAGCTCCTAGACCAAGCAAGCTCCTGGACAAGGCAAGCTCTTGGACCAGGAAAACTCCTGGACCAGGCAAGCTCCTGGACGAGGCAAGCTTACGGACCAAGAAAGCTCCTGGACAAGGCAAGCTCCTGGACTAGGCACACTGCTGGAACAGTCAAGCTCCTGGACCAGGCAAGCTCCTGGACCAGGATAGCTCCTAGACCAGGCAAGCTCCTGGACTAGGCACGCTCCTGGACCTAGCGTGTGCAAAATTGCAAGAACAAGGGCCTAGCGTGTGCAAAATAAAAAGAACAAGGGCATAGCGTGTGCAAAATAGCAAGAACAAGGGCCTAGCGTGTGCAAAATAAAAAGAACAAGGGCCTAGCGTGTGCAATATAAAAAGAACAAGGGCCTAGCGTGTGCAAAATTGCAAGAACAAGGGCCTAGCGTGTGCAAAAAATCAAGAACAAGGGCCTAGCGAGTGCAAAATAGCAAGAGCAAGGACCTAGCGTGTGCAAAAATTCAACAACAAGGGCCTAGCGTTCGCGAAATAGCAAGAACAAGGGCCTAGCGTGTGCAAAATAAAATGAACAAGGGCCTAGCGTGTGCAAAATAAAAAGAACAAGGGCATAGCGTGTGCAAAATAAAAAGAACAACGGCCTAGCGTGTGCAAAACAAAAAGAACAAGGGCCTAGCGTGTGCAAAATTGCAAGAACAACGGCCTAGCGTGTGCAAAATTGCAAGAACAAGGGCTAAGCGAGTGCAAAATAGCAAGAGCAAGGGCCTAGTGTGTGCAAAAAATTAAGAACAAGGGCCTAGCGTTCGCGAAATAGCAAGACCAAGGGCCTAGCGCGTGCAAAATGAAAAGAACAAGGGTCTAGCTTGTGCAAGATTGCAAGAACAAGGGCCAAGCGTGTGCAAAATAAAAAGAACAAGGGCATAGCGTGTGCAAAATAGCAAGAACAAGGGCCTAGCGTGTGCAAAATAAAAAGAACAAGGGCCTAGCGTGTGCAATTTAAAAAGAACAAGGGCCTAGCGTGTGCAAAATTGCAAGAACAAGGGCCTAGCGTGTGCAAAATTGCAAGAACAAGGGCCTAGCGAGTGCAAAATAGCAAGAGCAAGGACCTAGCGTGTGCAAAAATTCATCAAGAAGGGCCAGGCGTTCGCGAAATAGCAAGAACAAGGACCTAGCGTGTGCAAAATAAAAAGAACAAGGGTCTAGCATGTGCAAAATTGCAAGAACAAGGGCCTATTGTATGCAAAATTGCAAGAACAAGGGCATAGCGTGTGCAAAATAGCAAGAACCAGGGCCTAGCGTGTCCAAAATAAAAAGAACAAGGGCCTAGCGTGTGCAAAAAAAAAAGAACAATGGCAAAGCATGTGCAAAATAAAAAGAACAAGGGCCTAGTGTGTGCAAAATAAAAAGAACAAGGGCCTAGAAAACTACAAGAACAAGGGCCTAGCGTGTGCAAAATAAAAAGAACAAGGGTCTAGCATGTGCAAAATTGCAAGAACAAGGGCCTAGCGTGTGCAAAATAAAAAGAACAAGTGCATAGCGTGTGCAAAATAGCAAGAACAAGGGCCTAGCGTGTGCAAAATAAAAAGAACAAGGGCCTAGCATGTGCAAAATAAAAAGAACAAGGGCCTAGCGTGTGCAAAATTGCAAGAACAACGGCCTAGCGTGTGCAAAATTGCAAGAACAAGGGCCTAGCGAGTGCAAAATAGCAAGAGCAAGGGCCTAGCGTGTGCAAAAAATCAAGAACGAGGGCCTAGCGTTCGCGAAATAGCAAGAACAAGGGCCTAGCGTGTGCAAAATAAAAAGAACAAGGGTCTAGCATGTGCAAAATTGCAAGAACAAGGGCATAGCGTTTGCAAAATAAAAAGAACAAGGGCCTAGCGTGTGCAAAATAAAAAGAACAAGGGCCTAGCGTGTGCAAAATTGCAAGAACAAGGGCATAGCGTTTGCAAAATAAAAAGAACAAGCGCCTAGCGTGTGCAAAATAAAAAGAACAAGGGCCTAGCGTGTGCAAAATTGCAAAAACAAGGGCCTAGCGTGTGCAAAATTGCAAGAACAAGGGCCTAGCGAGTGCAAAATAGCAAGAGGAAGGGCCTAGCGTGTGCAAAAAATCAAGAACAAGGGCCTAGCGTTCGCGAAATAGCAAGAGCAAGGGCCTAGCGTGTGCAAAATAAAAAGAACAAGGGTCTAGCATTTGCAAAATTGCAAGAACAAGGGCCTAGCGTGTGCAAAATAAAAAGAACAAGGGCATAGCGTGTGCAAAATTGCAAGAACAAGGGCCTAGCTTGTGCAAAATAAAAAGAACAAGGGCCGAGCATGTGCAAAATAAAAAGAACAAGGGCCTAGCGTGTGCAAAATAAAAAGAACAAGGGCCTAGCGTGTGCAAAAGTGCAAGAATAACGGCCTAGCGTGTGCAAAATTGCAAGAACAAGGGCCTAGCGAGTGCAAAATAGCAAGAGCAAGCGCCTAGCGTGTGCAAAAAATCAAGAACAAGGGCCTAGCGTTCGCGAAATAGCAAGAACAGGGGCCTAGCGTGTGCAAAATAAAAAGAACAAGGGTCTAGCATGTGCAAACTAGCAAGAACAAGGGCCTAGCGCGTGCAAAATAAAAAGAACAAGGGCATAGCATGTGCAAAATAGCAAGAACAAGGGCCTAGCATATGCAAAATAAAAAGAACAGGGGCCTAGCGTGTGCAAAATAAAAAGAACAAGGGCCTAGCATGTGCAAAATTGCAAGAACAAGGGCATAGCGTGTGCAAAATTGCAAGAGCAAGGGCCTAGCGTGTGCAAAAATTCAAGAACAAGGGCCTACCGTATGCAAAATAAAAAGAACAAGGGCCTAGCGTGTGCAAAATTGCAAGAACAACGGCCTAGCGTGTGCAAAATTGCAAGAACAAGGGCCTAGCGTGTGCAAAATAGCAAGAGCAAGGGCCTAGCGTGTGCAAAACAAAAAGAACAAGGGTCTAGCATGTGCAAAATTGCAAGAACAAGGGCCTAGCGTGTGCAAAATAAAAAGAACAAGGGCATAGCGTGTGCAAAATAAAAAGAACAAAGGCCTAGTGTGTGCAAAATAAAAAGAACAAGGGCCTAGCGTGTGCAAAATTGCAAGAACAAGGGCCTAGCGTGTGCAAAATTGAAAAAACAAGGGCCTAGCGAGTGAAAAAAAGCAAGAGCAAGGGCCTAGCGTGTGCAAAAAATCAAGAACAAGGGCCTAGCATTCGCGAAATAGCAAGAGCAAGGGCCTACCGTGTGTAAAAAATCAAGAACAAGGGCCTAGCGTTCGCGAAATAGCAAGAGCAAGGGCCTAGCGTGTGCAAAATATAAAGAACAAGGGTATAGCATGTGCAAAATTGCAAGCACAAGGGCCTAGCGTGTGCAAAAAAAAAAGAACAAGGGCATAGCATGTGCAAACTAGCAAGAACAAGGGCCTAGCGTGTGCAAAAAAAATAGAACAAGGGCCTAGCGTCTGCAAAATAAAAAGAACAAGGGCCTAGTGTGTGCAAAATTGCAACAACAACGGCCTGGCGTGTGCACAATTGCAAGAACAAGGGCCTAGCGAGTGCAAAATAACAAGAGCAAGGGCCTAGCGTGTGCAAAAATTCAAGAACAAGGGCCAAGCGTTCGCGAAAAAGCAAGAGCAAGGGCCTAGCGTGTGCAAAAAAATATAAGAACAAGGGTCTAGCATGTGCAAAATTGCAAGAACAAGGGCCAAGCGTGTGCAAAATAAAGAGAACAAGGGCATAACGTGTGCAAAATAGCAAGAACAAGGGCCTAGCGTGAACAAGGGCCTAGCGTGTGCAAAATAAAAAGAACAAGGGCCTAGCGTGTGCAAAATTGCAAGAACAACGGCCTAGCGTGTGCAAAATAAAAAGAACAAGGGCATAGCGTGGGCAAAATAGAAAGAACCAGGGCCTAGCATGTGCAAAATAGAAAGAACAAGGGCCTAGCGAGTGCAAAATAGCAAGAGCAAGGGCCTAGCGTGTGTAAAAAATCAAGAACAAGGGCCTAGCGTTCGCGAAATAGCAAGAGCAAGGGCCTAGCGTGTGCAAAATAAAAAGAACAAGGGTCTAGCATGTGCAAAATTGCAAGAACAAGGGCCTAGCGTGTGCAAAATAAAAAGAACAAGGGCATAGCATGGGCAAAATAGAAAGAACCAGGGCCTAGCATGTGCAAAATAGAAAGAACAAGGGCCTAGCGTGTGCAAAATAAATAGAACAAGGGCATAGCGTGTGCAAAATAAAAAGAACAAAGGCCTAGTGTGTGCAAAATAAAAAGAACAAGGGCCTAGCGTGTGCAAAATTGCAAGAACAAGGGCCTCGCGTGTGCAAAATTGCAAAAACAAGGGCCTAGCGATTGAAAAATAGCAAGAGCAAGGGCCTAGCGTGTGCAAAAAATCAAGAACAAGGGCCTAGCGTTCGCGAAATAGCAAGAGCAAGGGCCTACCGTGTGCAAATTAAAAAGAACAAGGGTCTAGCATGTGCAAAATTGCAAGAACAAAGGCCTAGCGTGTGCAAAAGAAGAAGAACAAGGGCATAGCGTGTGCAAAATAGCGAGAACAAGGGCCTAGCGTGTGCAAAAGAAAAAGAACAAGGGCCTAGCGTGTGCAAAATTGCAAGAACAACGGCCTAGCGTGTGCAAAATTGCAAGAACAAGGGCCTAGCGAGTGCAAAATAGCAAGAGCAAGGGCCTAGCGTGTGTAAAAAATCAAGAACAAGGGCCTAGCGTTCGCGAAATAGCAAGAGCAAGGGCCTAGCGTGTGCAAAATAAAAAGAACAAGGGTCTACCATGTGCAAACTTGCAAGAACAAGGGCCTAGCGTGTGCAAAATAAAAAGAACAAGGGCATAACGTGTGCAAAATAGCAAGAACAAGGGCCTAGCGTGTGCAAAATAAAAAGAACAAGGGCCTAGCGTCTGCAAAATAAAAAGAACAAGGGCATAGCGTATGCAAAATAAAAAGAACAAGGGCATAGCGTGTGCAAAAAAAAAAGAACAAGGGTCTAGCGTGTGCTAAATAAAACGAACAAGGGCCTAGCGTGTGCAAAATTGCAAGAACAAGGGCATAGCGAGTGTAGAGTAGCAAGAGCAAGGGCCTAGCGTGTGCAAAAAAACAAAAACAAGGGCCTAGCGAGTGCAAAATAGCAAGAGCAAGGGCCTAGCGTGTGCAAAATAAAAAGAACAAGGGCCTAGCGTATGCAAAATTGCGAGAACAAGGGCCTAGCGTGTGCAAAATTGCAAGAACAAGGGCCTAGCGAGTGCAAAAAAGCAAGAGCAAGGGCCTAGCGTGTGCAAAAAATCAAGAACAAGGGCCTAGCGAGTGCAAAATAGCAAAAGCAAGGGCCTAGCGTGTGCAAAATAAAAAGAACAAGGGCCTAGCGTTCGCGAAATAGCAAGAACAACGGCCTAGCGTGTGCAAAATAGAAAGAACAAGGGTCTAGCATGTGCAAAATTGCCAGAACAAGGGCCTAGTGTGTGCAAAATAAAAAGAACAAGGGCATAGCGTGTGCAAAATAAAAAGAACAAGGGCATAGCGTGTACAAAATAAAAAGAACAAGGGCCTAGCGTGTGCAAAATAAAACGAACAAGGGCCTAGCGTGTGCAAAATTGCAAGAACAAGGGCCTAGCGAGTGCAAAATAGCAAGAGCAAGGGCCTAGCGTGTGCAAAATAAAATGAAGAAGGGTCTAGCATGTGCAAGATTGCAAGAACAAGGGCCTAGCGTGTGCAAAATAAAAAAAACAAGGGCATAGCGTGTGCAAAATAGCAAGAACAAGGGCCTAGCGTGTGCAAAATAAAATAAAGAAGGGCCTAGTGTGTGCAAAACTGCAAGAACAAGGGCCTAGTGTGTGCAAAATTGCAAGAACAAGGGCCTAGGGAGTGCAACATAGCAAGTGTAAGGGCCTAGCATGCAAGGGCATAGCGTGTGCAAAATAAAAAGAACAAGGGCATAGCGCGTGCAAAATAAAAAGAACAAGGGCCTAGCGTGTGCAAAATAAAAAGAACAAGGGCCTAGCGTGTGCAAAATTGAAGAACAAGGGCCTAGCGTGTGCAAAATTGCAAGAACAAGGGCCTAGCGAGTGCAAAATAGCAAGAGCAAGGGCCTAGCGTTTGCGAAATAGCAAGAGCAAAGGCCTAGCGTGTGCAAAAAAAAATGAAAAGGGCATAGCGTGTGCAAAATAGCAAGAACAAGGGCCTAGCGTGTGCAAAATAAAAAGAACAAGGGCCTTGCGGGTGCAAAATTGCAAGAACAAGGGCAGAGCGTGTGCAAAATTGCAAAAACAAGGGTCTAGCGAGTGTAAAATAGCAAGAGCAAGGGCCTAGCGTGTGCAAAAAATCAAGAACAAAAGCCTAGCGTTTGCGAAATAGCAAGAACAAGGGCCTAGCGCGTGCAAAATAAAAAGAACAAGGGCATAGTGAGTGCAAAATAGCAGCAAGAACAAGGGCCTAGCGTGTGCAAAATAAAAAGAACAAGGGCCTAGCGTGTGCAAAATGAAAAGAACAAGGGCCTAGCGTGTGCAGAATTGAAAGAACAAGGGCCTAGCGTGTGCAAAATTGGAAGAACAAGGGCCTAGCGAGTGCAAAATAGCAAGAGCAAGGGCCTAGCGTGTGCAAAAAATCAAGAACAAGGGCCTAGCGTTCGCGAAAAAGCAAGAGCAAAGGCCTAGTGTGTGCAAAATAAAAAGAACAAGGGTCTAGCATGTGCAAAATTGCAAGAACAAGGGCCTAGCGTGTGCAAAATAGAAAGAACTAGGGCATAGCGTGTGCAAAATAGCAAGAACAAGGGCCTAGCGTGTGCAAAATATAAAAAACAAGGGCCTAGCGTTTGCAAAATTGCAAGATTAAGGGCCGAGCGAGTGCAAAATAGCAAGAGCAAGGGCCTAGCGTGTGCAAAAAATCAAGAACAAGGGCCTAGCGTTCGCAAAAAAGCAAGAACAAGGGCCTAGCGTGTGCAAAATAAAAAGAACAAGGGCCAAATAGCAAGAACAAGGGCCTAGCGTTCGCGAAATAGCAAGAACAAGGGCCTAGCGCGTGCGAAATAAAAAGAACAAGGGTCTAGCATATGCAAAATTGCAAGAACAAGGGCCTAGCGTGTGCAAAATAAAAAGAACAAGGGCATAGTGTGTGCAAAATAGCAAGAATAAGAACAAGGGCCTAGCATGTGCAAAATAAAAAGAACAAGGGCCTAGCGTGTGCAAAATAAAAAGAACAAGGGCCTAGCGTGTGCAAAATTGAAAGAACAAGGGCCTAGCGTGTGCAAAATTGGAAGAACAAGGGCCTAGCGAGTGCAAAATAGCAAGAGCAAGGGCCTAGCGTGTGCAAAAAATCAAGAACAAGGGCCTAGGTTTCGCGAAATAGCAAGAGCAAGGGCCTAGTGTGTGCAAAATAAAAAGAACAAGGGTCTAGCATGTGCAAAATTGCAAGAACAAGGGCCTAGCGTGTGCAAAATAGAAAGAACTAGGGCATAGCGTGTGCAAAATAGCAAGAACAAGGGCCTAGCGTGTGCAAAAAATCAAGAACAAGGGCCTAGCATTTCCGAAATAGCAAGAACAAGGGCCTAGCGTGTGCAAAAAAAAAAGAACAAGGGTCTAGCATGTGCAAAATTGCAAGAACAAGGGCATGGCGTGTGCAAAATAAAAAGAACAAGGGCCTAGCGTGTGCAAAATAAAAAGAACAAGGGCCTAGCGTGTGCAAAATAAAAAGAACATCGGCTTAGCGTGTGCAAAATTGCAAGAACAAGGGCCTAGCGAGTGCAAAATAGCAAGAGCAAGGGCCTAGCGTGTGCAAAAAATCAAGAACAAGGGCCTAGCGTTTGCAAAACAATAAGAACATGGGTCTAGCATGTGCAAAATTGCAATAACAAGGGCCTAGCGTGTGCAAAATAAAAAGAACAAGGGCATAGCGTGTGCAAAAAAGCAAGAAAAAGGGCCTAGCGTGTGCAAAATAAAAAGAACAAGGGCCTAGCGTGTGCAAAATGAAAAGAACAAGGGCCTAGTGTGTGCAAAATTGCAAAGACAAGGGCCTAGCGTGTGCAAAATTGCAAGATCAAGGGCCTAGCGAGTGCAAAATAGCAAGTGCAAAGGCCTAGCGTGTGCAAAATAAAAAGAACTAGGGCAAAGCGTGTGCAAAAAAAAAAGAACAAGGGCATAGCGTATGCAAAATAAAAAGAAGAAGGGCATAGCGTGTGCAAAATAAAAAGAACAAGGGCATAGCGTGTGCAAAATAAAAAGAACAAGGGCATAGCGTGTGCAAAATAGCAAGAACAAGGGCCTAGCGTGTGCAAAATAAAATAAAGAAGGGCCTAGTGTGTGCAAAATTGCAAGAACAAGGGCCTAGTGTGTGCAAAATTGCAAGAACAAGGGCCTAGAGAGTGCAACATAGCAAGTGTAAGGGCCTAGCATGCAAGGGCATAGCGTGTGCAAAATAAAAAGAACAAGGGCATAGCGCGTGCAAAATAAAAAGAACAAGGGCCTAGCGTGTGCAAAATAAAAAGAACAAGGGCCTAGCGTGTGCAAAATTGAAGAACAAGGGCCTAGCGTGTGCAAAATTGCAAGAACAAGGGCCTAGCGAGTGCAAAATAGCAAGAGCAAGGGCCTAGCGTTTGCGAAATAGCAAGAGCAAAGGCCTAGCGTGTGCAAAAAAAAATGAAAAGGGCATAGCGTGTGCAAAATAGCAAGAACAAGGGTTTTGCGTGTGCAAAATAAAAAGAACAAGGGCCTTGCGGGTGCAAAATTGCAAGAACAAGGGCAGAGCGTGTGCAAAATTGCAAAAACAAGGGTCTAGCGAGTGTAAAATAGCAAGAGCAAGGGCCTAGCGTGTGCAAAAAATCAAGAACAAGGGCCTAGCGTTTGCGAAATAGCAAGAACAAGGGCCTAGCGCGTGCAAAATAAAAAGAACAAGGGCATAGTGAGTGCAAAATAGCAGCAAGAACAAGGGCCTAGCGTGTGCAAAATAAAAAGAACAAGGGCCTAGCGTGTGCAAAATGAAAAGAACAAGGGCCTAGCGTGTGCAGAATTGAAAGAACAAGGGCCTAGCGTGTGCAAAATTGGAAGAACAAGGGCCTAGCGAGTGCAAAATAGCAAGAGCAAGGGCCTAGCGTGTGCAAAAAATCAAGAACAAGGGCCTAGCGTTCGCGAAATAGCAAGAGCAAAGGCCTAGTGTGTGCAAAATAAAAAGAACAAGGGTCTAGCATGTGCAAAATTGCAAGAACAAGGGCCTAGCGTGTGCAAAATAGAAAGAACTAGGGCATAGCGTGTGCAAAATAGCAAGAACAAGGGCCTAGCGTGTGCAAAATATAAAAAACAAGGGCCTAGCGTTTGCAAAATTGCAAGATTAAGGGCCGAGCGAGTGCAAAATAGCAAGAGCAAGGGCCTAGCGTGTGCAAAAAATCAAGAACAAGGGCCTAGCGTTCGGAAAAAAACAAGAACAAGGGCCTAGCGTGTGCAAAATAAAAAGAACAAGGGCCAAATAGCAAGAACAAGGGCCTAGCGTTCGCGAAATAGCAAGAACAAGGGCCTAGCGCGTGCGAAATAAAAAGAACAAGGGTCTAGCATATGCAAAATTGCAAGAACAAGGGCCTAGCGTGTGCAAAATAAAAAGAACAAGGGCATAGTGTGTGCAAAATAGCAAGAATAAGAACAAGGGCCTAGCATGTGCAAAATAAAAAGAACAAGGGCCTAGCGTGTGCAAAATAAAAAGAACAAGGGCCTAGCGTGTGCAAAATTGAAAGAACAAGGGCCTAGCGTGTGCAAAATTGGAAGAACAAGGGCCTAGCGAGTGCAAAATAGCAAGAGCAAGGGCCTAGCGTGTGCAAAAAATCAAGAACAAGGGCCTAGGTTTCGCGAAATAGCAAGAGCAAGGGCCTAGTGTGTGCAAAATAAAAAAACAAGGGTCTAGCATGTGCAAAATTGCAAGAACAAGGGCCTAGCGTGTGCAAAATAGAAAGAACTAGGGCATAGCGTGTGCAAAATAGCAAGAACAAGGGCCTAGCGTGTGCAAAAAATCAAGAACAAGGGCCTAGCATTTCCGAAATAGCAAGAACAAGGGCCTAGCGTGTGCAAAAAAAAAAGAACAAGGGTCTAGCATGTGCAAAATTGCAAGAACAAGGGCATGGCGTGTGCAAAATATAAAGAACAAGGGCCTAGCGTGTGCAAAATAAAAAGAACAAGGGCCTAGCGTGTGCAAAATAAAAAGAACATCGGCTTAGCGTGTGCAAAATTGCAAGAACAAGGGCCTAGCGAGTGCAAAATAGCAAGAGCAAGGGCCTAGCGTGTGCAAAAAATCAAGAACAAGGGCCTAGCGTTCGCGAAAAGCAAGAACAAGGGCCTAGCGTGTGCAAAACAATAAGAACATGGGTCTAGCATGTGCAAAATTGCAATAACAAGGTCCTAGCGTGTGCAAAATAAAAAGAACAAGGGCATAGCGTGTGCAAAAAAGCAAGAAAAAGGGCCTAGCGTGTGCAAAATAAAAAGAACAAGGGCCTAGCGTGTGCAAAATGAAAAGAACAACGAACTAGTGTGTGCAAATTTGCAAAGACAAGGGCCTAGCGTGTGCAAAATTGCAAGATCAAGGGCCTAGCGAGTGCAAAATAGCAAGTGCAAAGGCCTAGCGTGTGCAATATAAAAAGAACTAGGGCAAAGCGTGTGCAAAAAAAAAAGAACAAGGGCATAGCGTATGCAAAATAAAAAGAAGAAGGGCATAGCGTGTGCAAAATAAAAAGAACAAGGGCATAGCGTGTGCAAAATAAAAAGAACAAGGGCCTAGCGTGTGCTAAATAAAACGAACAAGGGCCTAGCGTGTGCAAAATTGCAAGAACAAGGGCCTAGCGAGTGTAAAATAGCAAGAGCAAGGGCCTAGCGTGTGCAAAAAATCAAGAACAAGGGCCTAGCGTTCGCGAAATAGCAAGAGCAAGGGCCTAGCGTGTGCAAAATGAAAAGAACCAGGGTCTAGCATGTGCAAATTTGCAAGAACAAGGGCCAAGCGTGTGCAAAATAAAAAGAACAAAGGCATAGCGTGTGCAAAATAGCAAGAACAAGGGCCTAGCGTGTGCAAAATAAAAAGAACAAGGGCCTAGCGTGTGCAAAATTAAAAGAACAAGGGCCTAGCGTATGCAAAATTGCAAGAACAAGGGCCTAGCGTGTGCAAAATTGCAAGAACAAGGGCCTAGCGAGTGCAAAATAGCAAGAGCAAGGGCTTAGCGTGTGCAAAAAATCAAGAACAAGGTCCTAGCGTTCGCGAAATAGCAAGAACAGGGGCCTAGCGTGTGCAAAATAAAAAGAACAAGGGTCTAGCATGTGCAAAATTGCAAGAACAAGGGCCTAGTGTGTGCAAAATAAAAAGAACAAGGGCATAGCGTGTGCAAAATAAAAAGAACAAGGGCATAGCGTGTGCAAAATAAAAAGAACAAGGGCCTAGCGTGTGCAAAATAAAAGGAACAAGGGCCTAGCGTGTGCAAAATTGCAAGAACAAGGGCCTAGCGAGTGCAAAATAGCAAGAGCAAGGGCCTAGCGTGTGCAAACAATCAAGAACAAGGGCCTAGCGTTCGTGAAAAAGCAAGAACAAGGGCCTAGCGTGTGCAAAATAATAAGAACAAGGGTCTAGCATGTGCAAAATTGCAAGAACAAGGGCAGAGCGTGTGCAAAATTGCAAAAACAAGGGTCTAGCGAGTGTAAAATAGCAAGAGCAAGGGCCTGGCGTGTGCAAAAAATCAAGAACAAGGGCCTAGCGTTTGCGAAATAGCAAGAACAAGGGCCTAGCGCGTGCAAAATAAAAAGAACAAGGGCATAGTGAGTGCAAAATAGCAAGAACAAGAACAAGGGCCTAGCGTGTGCAAAATAAAAAGAACAAGGGCCTAACGTGTGCAAAATGAAAAGGAACAAGGGCCTAGGGTGTGCAGAATTGAAAGAACAAGGGCCTAGCGTGTGCAAAATTGAAAGAACAAGGGCCTAGCGAGTGCAAAATAGCAAGAGCAAGGGCCTAGCGTGTGCAAAAAATCAAGAACAAGGGCCTAGCGTTCGCGAAATAGCAAGAGCAAGGGCCTAGTGTGTGCAAAAAAAAAAGAACAAGGGTCTAGCATGTGCAAAATTGCAAGAACAAGGGCCTAGCGTGTGCAAAATAGAAAGAACTAGGGCATAGCGTGTGCAAAATAGCAAGAACAAGGGCCTAGCGTGTGCAAAATAAAAAGAACAAAGGCCTAGCGTCTGCAAAATTGCAAGATTAAGGGCCGAGCGAGTGCAAAATAGCAAGAGCAAGGGCCTAGCGTGTGCAAAAAATCAAGAACAAGGGCCTAGCGTTCGCAAAAAAGCAAGAACAAGGGCCTAGCATGTGCAAAATTGCAAGAACAAGGGCCTAGCGTCTGCAAAATAAAAAGAACAAGGGCATAGCGTGTGCAAAATAGCAAGAACAAGGGCCTAGCGTGTGCAAAATAAATAGAACAAGGGCCTAGCGTGTGCAAAATAAAAAGAACAAGGGCATAGCGTGTGTAAAATAGCAAGAACAAGGGCCTAGCGTTCGCGAAATAGCAAGAACAAGGGCCTAGCGCGTGCGAAATAAAAAGAACAAGGGTCTAGCATGTGCAAAATTGCAAGAACAAGGGCCTAGCGTGTGCAAAATAAAAAGAACAAGGGCATAGTGTGTGCAAAATAGCAAGAATAAGAAGAAGGGCCTAGCATGTGCAAAATAAAAAGAACAAGGGCCTAGCGTGTGCAAAATAAAAAGAACAAGGGCCTAGCGTGTGCAAAATTGAAAGAACAAGGGCCTAGCGTGTGCAAAATTGGAAGAACAAGGGCCTAGCGAGTGCAAAATAGCAAGAGCAAGGTCCTAGCGTGTGCAAAAAATCAAGAACAAGGGCCTAGGTTTCGCGAAATAGCAAGAGCAAGGGCCTAGTGTGTGCAAAATAAAAAGAACAAGGGTCTAGCATGTGCAAAATTGCAAGAACAAGGGCCTAGCGTGTGCCAAATAGAAAGAACTAGGGCATAGCGTGTGCAAAATAGCAAGAACAAGGGCCTAGCGTGTGCAAAAAATCAAGAACAAGGGCCTAGCTTTTGCGAAATAGCAAGAACAAGGGCCTAGCGTGTGCAAAAAAAAAAGAACAAGGGTCTAGCATGTGCAAAATTGCAAGAACAAGGGCATGGCGTGTGCAAAATAAAAATAACAAGGGCCTAGCGTGTGCAAAATAAAAAGAACATCGGCCTAGCGTGTGCAAAATTGCAAGAACAAGGGCCTAGCGAGTGCAAAATAGCAAGAGCAAGGGCTTAGCGTGTGCAAAAAATCAAGAACAAGGGCCTAGCGTTCGCGAAATAGCAAGAACAAGGGCCTAGCGTGTGCAAAATTGCAAGAACAAGGGCCTTGCGTGTGCAAAATTGCAAGAACAAGGGCCTAGCGAGAGCAAAATAGCAAGAGCAAGGGCCTAGCGTGTGCAAAAAATCAAGAACAAGGGCCTAGCGTTCGCAAAAAAGCAAGAACAAGGGCCTAGCATGTGCAAAATTGCAAGAACAAGGGCCTAGCGTGTGCAAAATAAAAAGAACAAGGGCATAGCGTGTGCAAAATAGCAAGAACAAGGGCCTAGCGTGTGCAAAATAAATAGAACAAGGGCCTAGCGTGTGCAAAATAAAAAGAACAAGGGTCTAGCATGTGCAAAATTGCAAGAACAAGGGCCTAGTGTGTGCAAAATAAAAAGAACAAGGGCATAGCGTGTGCAAAATAAAAAGAACAAGGGCATAGCGTGTGCAAAATAAAAAGAACAAGGGCCTAGCGTGTGCAAAATAAAAGGAACAAGGGCCTAGCGTGTGCAAAATTGCAAGAACAAGGGCCTAGCGAGTGCAAAATAGCAAGAGCAAGGGCTTAGCGTGTGCAAAAAATCAAGAACAAGGGCCTAGCGTTCGCGAAATAGCAAGAGCAAGGGCCTAGTGTGTGCAAAATAAAAAGAACAAGGGTCTAGCATGTGCAAAATTGCAAGAACAAGGGCCTAGCGTGTGCAAAATAGAAAGAACTAGGGCATAGCGTGTGCAAAATAGCAAGAACAAGGGCCTAGCGTGTGCAAAAAAAAAAGAACAAGGGTCTAGCATGTGCAAAATTGCAAGAACAAGGGCATGGCGTGTGCAAAATAAAAAGAACAAGGGCCTAGCGTGTGCAAAATAAAAAGAACAAGGGCCTAGCGTGTGCAAAATAAAAAGAACATCGGCCTAGCGTGTGCAAAATTGCAAGAACAAAGGCCTAGCGAGTGCAAAATAGCAAGAGCAAGGTCCTAGCGTGTGCAAAAAATCAAGAATAAGGGCCTAGCGTTCGCGAAAAAGCAAGAACAAGGGCCTAGCGTGTGCAAAATAATAAGAACAAGGGTCTAGCATGTGCAAAATTGCAATAACAAGGGCCTAGCGTGTGCAAAATAAAAAGAACAAGCGCATAGCGTGTGCAAAAAAGCAAGAACAAGGGCCTAGCGTGTGCAAAATAAAAAGAACAAGGGCCTAGCGTGTGCAAAATGTAAAGAACAAGGGCCTAGTGTGTGCAAAATTGCAAAGACAAGGGCCTAGCGTGTGCAAAATTGCAAGATCAAGGGCCTAGCGAGTGCAAAATAGCAAGTGCAAGGGC
>CANXME010001055.1:0-50000 GCA_948144175.1 Closterium sp. NIES-65 | reverse complement strand
ATGCGACCGGACTCAAGCATGCGTCCGGACACAAGCATGCGTCCGCACACAAGCATGCGTCCGGACAAAAGCATGCGTCCGGACACAAGAATGCGTCCGGACACAAGCATGCGTCCGGACACAAGCATGCGACCGGACCCAAGCATGCGTCCGGACACAAGCATGCGTCCGGACACAAGCATGCGACCGGACTCAAGCATGCGTACGGACACAAGCATGCGTCCGGACACAAGCATGCGTCCGGACACAAGCATGCGTCCGGACACAAGCATGCGTCCGGACACAAGCATGCGTCCGAACACAAGCATGCGTCCGGACACAAGCATGCGACCGGACACAAGCATGCGTCCGGACGCAAGCATGCGTCCGGACACAAGCATGCGTCCGGACACAAGCATGCGTCCGGACACAAGCATGCGTCCGGACACAAGCATGCGTCCGAACACAAGCATGCGTCCGGACACAAGCATGCGACCGGACACAAGCATGCGTCCGGACACAAGCATGCGTCCGGACACAAGCATGCGACCGGACTCAAGCATGCGTCCGGACACAAGCATGCGTCCGGACACAAGCATGCGACCGGACACAAGCATGCGTCCGGACACAACCATGCGTCCGGACACAAGCATGCGTCCGGACACAAGCATGCGTCCGGACACAAGCATGCGTCCGGACACAAGCATGCGTCCGAACACAAGCATGCGTCCGGACACAAGCATGCGACCGGACACAAGCATGCGTCCGGACACAAGCATGCGTCCGGACACAAGCATGCGACCGGACTCAAGCATGCGTCCGGACACAAGCATGCGTCCGGACACAAGCATGCGACCGGACACAAGCATGCGACCGGACACAAGCATGCGTCCGGACACAAGCATGCGTCCGGACACAAGCATGCGTCCGAACACAAGCATGCGTCCGGACACAAGCATGCGACCGGACACAAGCATGCGTCCGGACACAAGCATGCGTCCGGACACAAGCATGCGACCGGACTCAACCATGCGTCCGGACACAAGCATGCGTCCGGACACAAGCATGCGACCGGACACAAGCATGCGTCCGGACACAAGCATGCGTCCGCACACAAGCATGCGTCCGGACACAAGCATGCGTCCGAACACAAGCATGCGTCCGGACACAAGCATGCGACCACACACAAGCATGCGTCCGGACACAAGCATGCGTCCGGACACAAGCATGCGACCGGACTCAAGCATGCGTCCGGACACAAGCATGCGTCCGGACACAAGCATGCGACCGGACACAAGCATGCGTCCGGACACAAGCATGCGTCCGGACACAAGCATGCGTCCGGACACAAGCATGCGTCCGGACACAAGCATGCGTCCGGACACAAGCATGCGTCCGGACACAAGCATGCGTCCGAAAACAAGCATGCGACCGGACTCAAGCATGCGACCGGACACAAGCATGCGTGCGGACACAAGCATGCGTCCGGACACAAGCATGCGTCCGGACACAAGCATGCGTCCGGACACAAGCATGCGTCCGGACACAAGCATGCGTCCGAACACAAGCATGCGTCCGGACACAAGCATGCGTCCGGACACAAGCATGCGTCCGGACACAAGCATGCGTCCGAACACAAGCATGCGACCGGACTCAAGCATGCGACCGGACACAAGCATGCGTCCGGACACAAGCATGCGTCCGGACACAAGCATGCGTCCGGACACAAGCATGCGTCCGGACACAAGCATGCGTCCGGACACAAGCATGCGTCCGAACACAAGCATGCGTCCGGACACAAGCATGCGACCGGACACAAGCATGCGTCCGGACACAAGCATGCGTCCGGACACAAGCATGCGACCGGACTCAAGCATGCGTCCGGACACAAGCATGCGTCCGGACACAAGCATGCGACCGGACACAAGCATGCGTCCGGACACAAGCATGCGTCCGGACACAAGCATGCGTCCGGACACAAGCATGCGTCCGGACTCAAGCATGCGACCGGACACAAGCATGCGTCTGGACACAAGCATGCGTCCGGACACAAGCATGCGTCCGGACACAAGCATGCGTCCGAACACAAGCATGCGTCCGGACACAAGCATGCGACCGGACACAAGCATGCGTCCGGACACAAGCATGCGACCGGACACAAGCATGCGTCCGGACACAAGCATGCGTCCGAACACAAGCATGCGTCCGGACACAAGCATGCGTCCGGACACAAGCATGCGTCCGGACACAAGCATACATCCGGACACAAGCATGCGTCCGGACACAAGCATGCGTCCGGACACAAGCATGCGTCCGGACACAAGCATGCGTCCGGACACAAGCATGCGACCGGACACAAGCATGCGTCCGGACACAAGCATGCGTCCGGACACAAGCATGCGACCGGACTCAAGCATGCGTCCGGACACAAGCATGCGTCCGGACACAAGCATGCGACCGGACACAAGCATGCGACCGGACACAAGCATGCGTCCGGACACAAGCATGCGTCCGGACACAAGCATGCGTCCGAACACAAGCATGCGTCCGGACACAAGCATGCGACCGGACACAAGCATGCGTCCGGACACAAGCATGCGTCCGGACACAAGCATGCGACCGGACTCAACCATGCGTCCGGACACAAGCATGCGTCCGGACACAAGCATGCGACCGGACACAAGCATGCGTCCGGACACAAGCATGCGTCCGCACACAAGCATGCGTCCGGACACAAGCATGCGTCCGAACACAAGCATGCGTCCGGACACAAGCATGCGACCACACACAAGCATGCGTCCGGACACAAGCATGCGTCCGGACACAAGCATGCGACCGGACTCAAGCATGCGTCCGGACACAAGCATGCGTCCGGACACAAGCATGCGACCGGACACAAGCATGCGTCCGGACACAAGCATGCGTCCGGACACAAGCATGCGTCCGGACACAAGCATGCGTCCGGACACAAGCATGCGGACACAAGCATGCGTCCGGACACAAGCATGCGTCCGAAAACAAGCATGCGACCGGACTCAAGCATGCGACCGGACACAAGCATGCGTGCGGACACAAGCATGCGTCCGGACACAAGCATGCGTCCGGACACAAGCATGCGTCCGGACACAAGCATGCGTCCGGACACAAGCATGCGTCCGAACACAAGCATGCGTCCGGACACAAGCATGCGTCCGGACACAAGCATGCGTCCGGACACAAGCATGCGTCCGAACACAAGCATGCGACCGGACTCAAGCATGCGACCGGACACAAGCATGCGTCCGGACACAAGCATGCGTCCGGACACAAGCATGCGTCCGGACACAAGCATGCGTCCGGACACAAGCATGCGTCCGGACACAAGCATGCGTCCGAACACAAGCATGCGTCCGGACACAAGCATGCGACCGGACACAAGCATGCGTCCGGACACAAGCATGCGTCCGGACACAAGCATGCGACCGGACTCAAGCATGCGTCCGGACACAAGCATGCGTCCGGACACAAGCATGCGACCGGACACAAGCATGCGTCCGGACACAAGCATGCGTCCGGACACAAGCATGCGTCCGGACACAAGCATGCGTCCGGACTCAAGCATGCGACCGGACACAAGCATGCGTCTGGACACAAGCATGCGTCCGGACACAAGCATGCGTCCGGACACAAGCATGCGTCCGAACACAAGCATGCGTCCGGACACAAGCATGCGACCGGACACAAGCATGCGTCCGGACACAAGCATGCGACCGGACACAAGCATGCGTCCGGACACAAGCATGCGTCCGAACACAAGCATGCGTCCGGACACAAGCATGCGTCCGGACACAAGCATGCGTCCGGACACAAGCATACATCCGGACACAAGCATGCGTCCGGACACAAGCATGCGTCCGGACACAAGCATGCGTCCGGACACAAGCATGCGTCCGGACACAAGCATGCGACCGGACACAAGCATGCGTCCGGACACAAGCATGCGTCCGGACCCAAGCATGCGTCCGGACACAAGCATGCGTCCGGACACAAGCATGCGTCCGGACACAAGCATGCGTCCGGACACAAGCATGTGTCCTGACACAAGCATGCGTCCGGACCCAAGCATGCGTCCGGACACAAGCATGCGTCCGGACACAAGCATGCGTCCGGACACAAGCATGCGTCCGGACACAAGCATGCGACCGGACACAAGCATGCGTCCGGACACAAGCATGCGTCCGGACCCAAGCATGCGTCCGGACACAAGCATGCGTCCGGACACAACCATGCGTCCGGACACAAGCATGCGACCGGACACAAGCATGCGTCCTGACACAAGCATGCGTCCGGACCCAAGCATGCGTCCGGACACAAGCATGCGTCCGGACACAAGCATGCGTCCGGACACAAGCATGCGACCGGACACAAGCATGCGTTCGGACACAAGCATGCGTCCGGACACAAGCATGCGTCCGGACACAAGCATGCGTCCGGACACAAGCATGCGTCCGGACACAAGCATGCGTCCGGACACAAGCATGCGTCTGGACACAAGCATGCGACCGGACTCAAGCATGCGACCGGACACAAGCATGCGTCCGGACACAAGCATGCGTCCGGACACAAGCATGCGTCCAGACACAAGCATGCGTCCGGACACAAGCATGCGTCCGGACACAAGCATGCGTCCGGACTCAAGCATGCGTCCGGACACAAGCATGCGTCCGGACACAAGCATGCGTCCGGACACAAGCATGCGTCCGGACACAAGCATGCGTCCGGACACAAGCATGCGTCCGGACACAAGCATGCGTCCGGACACAAGCATGCGTCCGGACACAAGCATGCGACCGGGCACAAGCATGCGTCCGGACACAAGCATGCGTCGGACACAAGCATGCGTCCGGACACAAGCATGCGTCCGGACACAAGCATGCGTCCGGACACAAGCATGCGTCCGGACCCAAGCATGCGTCCGGACACAAGCATGCGTCCGGACACAAGCATGCGTCCGGACACAAGCATGCGTCCGGACACAAGCATGCGTCCGGACACAAGCATGCGACCGGACTCAAGCATGCGTCCGGACACAAGCATGCGTCCGGACACAAGCATGCGTCCGGACTCAAGCATGCGTCCGGACACAAGCATGCGTCCGGACACAAGCATGCGACCGGACTCAAGCATGCGTCCGGACACAAGCATGCGACCGGACTCAAGCATGCGTCCGGACACAAGCATGCGTCCGGACACAAGCATGCGTCCGGACACAAGCATGCGTCCGAACACAAGCATGCGACCGGACTCAAGCATGCGTCCGGACACAAGCATGCGACCGGACTCAAGCATGCGTCCGGACACAAGCATGCGTCCGGACCCAAGCATGCGTCCGGACACAAGCATGCGTCCGAACACAAGCATGCGTCCGGACACAAGCATGCGACCGGACTCAAGCATGCGTCCGGACACAAGCATGCGTCCGGACACAAGCATGCGACCGGGCACAAGCATGCGTCCGGACACAAGCATGCGTCGGACACAAGCATGCGTCCGGACACAATCATGCGTCCGGACACAAGCATGCGTCCGGACACAAGCATGCGTCCGGACCCAAGCATGCGTCCGGACACAAGCATGCGTCCGGACACAAGCATGCGTCCGGATACAAGCATGCGTCCGGACACAAGCATGCGTCCGGACACAAGCATGCGTCCGGACACAAGCATGCGACCGGATACAAGCATGCGTCCGGACACAAGCATGCGTCCGGACCCAAGCATGCGTCCGGACACAAGCATGCGTCCGGACACAAGCATGCGTCCGGACACAAGCATGCGTCCGGACACAAGCATGCGTCCGGACCCAAGCATGCGTCCGGACCCAAGCATGCGTCCGGACCCAAGCATGCGACCGGACTCAAGCATGCGTCCGGACTCAAGCATGCGACCGGACACAAGCATAAGTCCGGACACAAGCATGCGTCCGGACACAAGCATGCGTCCGAACACAAGCATGCGACCGGGCACAAGCATGCGTCCAAACACAAGCATGCGTCCGGACACAAGCATGCGTCCGGACACAATCATGCGTCCGGACACAAGCATGCGTCCGGACACAAGCATGCGACCGGACTCAAGCATGCGTCCGGACACAAGCATGCGTCCTGACACAAGCATGCGTCCGGACACAAGCATGCGTCCGGACACAAGCATGCGTCCGGACACAAGCATGCGTCCGGACACAAGCATGCGTCTGGACTCAAGCATGCGTCCGGACACAAGCATGCGTCCGGACACAAGCATGCGTCCGGACACAAGCATGCGTCCGGACACAAGCATGCGACCGGACTCAAGCATGCGTCCGGACACAAGCATGCGTCCGGACACAAGCATGCGACCGGGCACAAGCATGCGTCCGGACACAAGCATGCGTCGGACACAAGCATGCGTCCGGACACAATCATGCGTCCGGACACAAGCATGCGTCTGGACACAAGCATGCGTCCGGACCCAAGCATGCGTCCGGACACAAGCATGCGTCCGGACACAAGCATGCGTCCGGACACAAGCATGCGTCCGGACACAAGCATGCGTTCGGACACAAGCATGCGTCCGGACACAAGCATGCGACCGGACACAAGCATGCGTCCGGACACAAGCATGCGTCCGGACCCAAGCATGCGTCCGGACACAAGCATGCGTCCGGACACAAGCATGCGTCCGGACACAAGCATGCGTCCGGACACAAGCATGCGTCCGGACACAAGCATGCGACCGGACACAAGCATGCGTCCGGACACAAGCATGCGTCCGGACCCAAGCATGCGTCCGGACACAAGCATGCGTCCGGACACAAGCATGCGTCCGGACACAAGCATGCGTCCGGACACAAGCATGCGTCCGGACCCAAGCATGCGTCCGGACCCAAGCATGCGTCCGGACCCAAGCATGCGACCGGACTCAAGCATGCGTCCGGACACAAGCATGCGACCGGACACAAGCATGCGTCCGGACACAAGCATGCGACCGGACTCAAGCATGCGTCCGGACACAAGCATGCGTCCGGACACAAGCATGCGTCCGGACACAAGCATGCGTCCGGACACAAGCATGCGTCCGCACACAAGCATGCGTCCGCACACAAGCATGCGTCCGGACACAAGCTTGCGTCCGGACACAAGCATGCGTCCGGACACAAGCATGCGTCCGGACCCAAGCATGCGTCCGGACCCAAGCATGCGTCCGGACACAAGCATGCGTCTGGACACAAGCATGCGTCCGGACACAAGCATGCGTCCGGACACAAGCATGCGACCGGACACAAGCATGCGTCCGGACACAAGCATGCGTCCGGACACAAGCATGCGTCCGGACACAAGCATGCGACCGGACACAAGCATGCGTCCGGACACAAGCATGCGACCGGGCACAAGCATGCGTCCAAACACAAGCATGCGTCCGGACACAAGCATGCGTCCGGACACAATCATGCGTCCGGACACAAGCATGCGTCCGGACACAAGCATGCGACCGGACTCAAGCATGCGTCCTGACACAAGCATGCGTCCGGACACAAGCATGCGTCCGGACACAAGCATGCGTCCGGACACAAGCATGCGTCCGGACACAAGCATGCGTCTGGACTCAAGCATGCGTCCGGACACAAGCATGCGTCCGGACACAAGCATGCGTCCGGACACAAGCATGCGTCCGGACACAAGCATGCGTCCGGACCCAAGCATGCGTCCGGACACAAGCATGCGTCCGGACACAAGCATGCGTCCGGACACAAGCATGCGTCCGAACACAAGCATGCGTCCGGACACAAGCATGCGACCGGACACAAGCATGCGTCCGGACACAAGCATGCGTCCGGACACAAGCATGCGACTGGACACAAGCATGCGTCCGGACACAAGCATGCGTCCGGACCCAAGCATGCGACCGGACTCAAGCATGCGTCCGGACACAAGCATGCGACCGGACACAAGCATAAGTCCGGACACAAGCATGCGTCCGGACACAAGCATGCGTCCGAACACAAGCATGCGACCGGGCACAAGCATGCGTCCAAACACAAGCATGCGTCCGGACACAAGCATGCGTCCGGACACAATCATGCGTCCGGACACAAGCATGCGTCCGGACACAAGCATGCGACCGGACTCAAGCATGCGTCCGGACACAAGCATGCGTCCTGACACAAGCATGCGTCCGGACACAAGCATGCGTCCGGACACAAGCATGCGTCCGGACACAAGCATGCGTCCGGACACAAGCATGCGTCTGGACTCAAGCATGCGTCCGGACACAAGCATGCGTCCGGACACAAGCATGCGTCCGGACACAAGCATGCGTCCGGACACAAGCATGCGACCGGACACAAGCATGCGTCCGGACACAAGCATGCGTCCGGACACAAGCATGCGACCGGGCACAAGCATGCGTCCAAACACAAGCATGCGTCCGGACACAAGCATGCGTCCGGACACAAGCATGCGTCTGGACTCAAGCATGCGTCCGGACACAAGCATGCGTCCGGACACAAGCATGTGTCCGGACACAAGCATGCGTCCGGACACAAGCATGCGTCCGGACCCAAGCATGCGTCCGGACACAAGCATGCGTCCGGACACAAGCATGCGTCCGGACACAAGCATGCGTCCGAACACAAGCATGCGTCCGGACACAAGCATGCGACCAGACACAAGCATGCGTCCGGACACAAGCATGCGTCCGGACACAAGCATGCGTCCGGACACAAGCATGCGTCCGGACACAAGCATGCGTCCGGACACAAGCATGCGTCCGGACACAAGCATGCGTCCGGACACAAGCATGCGTCCGGACACAAGCATGCGTCCGGACACAAGCATGCGTCCGGACACAAGCATGCGACCGGACTCAAGCATGCATCCGGACACAAGCATGCGTCCGGACACAAGCATGCGTCCAGACACAAGCATGCGTCCGGACACAAGCATGCGTCCGGACACAAGCATGCGTCCGGACACAAGCATGCGTCCGGACACAAGCATGCGACCGGACACAAGCATGCGTCCGGACACAAGCATGCGTCCGGACAGAAGCATGCGACCGGACCCAAGCATGCGTCCGGACACAAGCATGCGTCCGGACACACGCATGCGTCCGGACACAAGCATGCGTCCAAACACAAGCATGCGCCCGGACACAAGCATGCGTCCAAACACAAGCATGCGCCCGGACACAAGCATGCGTCCGGACCCAAGCATGCGTCCGGACACAAGCATGCGTCCGGACACAAGCATGCGTCCGGACACAAGCATGCGTCCGGACACAAGCATGCGTCCGGACCCAAGCATGCGACCGGACACAAGCATGCGTCCGGACCCAAGCATGCGTCCGGGCACAAGCATGCGTCCAAACACAAGCATGCGTCCGGACACAAGCATGCGTCCGGACACAAGCATGCGTCCGCACACAAGCATGCGTCCGGACACAAGCATGCGTCCGCACACAAGCATGCGTCCGGACACAAGGATGCGTCGGGACACAAGCATGCGTCCGGACACAAGCATGCGACCGGACACAAGCATGCGTCCGGACACAAGCATGCGTCCGGACACAAGCATGCGACCGGGCACAAGCATGCGTCCGGACACAAGCATGCGTCCGCACACAAGCATGCGTCCGGACACAAGCATGCGTCCGGACACAAGCATGCATCCGGACCCAAGCATGCGTCCGGACACAAGCATGCGTCCGGACACAAGCATGCGTCCGGACACTGTTGGTGCAACCCTATGGTTTGCACTCGGCTTGTTGTCCGTGTGCGAGCATGTGTGTGTGTGTATGGAATGGTATGAGGGCATGGGATAATATATATTTCATGCTTATAATTGTGTGTGAATGTTGAGTCATGATGTCGAGTGTATGTGTCGGGTCAATAGCGAGTTATCGCTAGACGCGTGTTACGCGGTCGTTTGTGTCTCGCGCGCGGTTTCTATTTTGTCGTGCGCGGTTTCTATTTTGTCCTGTGTCGAACGTTCGGTGTGTCGCAGGTGTGTGCAGCAGACCCATCAAGAACTCAAGGATGAGTTTGTGATGAAGAGCCCGAGCCTTGGTGTCAAGCCTCAAGTGATTTCAAAGCTCGCCAAAAGGGTACACCTCAAGATATTGAAGATAGTTACATTACTTTGTGTAGTGTAACATTTCACTTGGTGTAGGCCCTAGTGAAGGGTAGTTTCGAGACCCTTCGTGGTTGGGGACAGTGTGGCACTGTTCCACATCACTGTACCTCGGCTCTTGGGGTTTGTAGGAGCTGGGAGTCATTCCCAACTCGTAACTCTTCAGATCTCTTCCTATTTTGTGTTCTAAGACTATAGTGGCTGCCATAGTGCCGTTCGTTCAAACCGACACTGTGTCGTCAATACTTGGTCAAATCGTGCGATCTAAATTGCCTATTGTAGGCGACAATAAGACGCTCCAGATCCAAGTTGAATCAAGTCATTTGAAGCTGTCACCAGAACGCTATGAACGTTTGAATCCGCTGTGCAGAAATCCGACTGTGCACTCTATCTTTCGTTTTAGGCACATTGGAGCCTACTGTGACTATAACAAGTGGTATCAGAGCCCCTTGGAGCAGTTTCGACAATGGCTGGACCTGAGGAAAGGGGTGGCAGAGGTGCTGGTGGCAGAGGAGAAGCCCAAGCTCAAGGCCAACCCCGTGACTCAGCCATGGCGCCCGTGCAACCAAGTGTTGGCCCATCTAGGGATGAGCCTAGAGTGTTTGGCCTTGACAAGTTCAATGGTGACAACTTTGCTGAGTGGTCCTTCAGAATGGAGAACATATTTGATCACTATGACCTTCTGGAGGTGATGGAAGGAACGGAGAAGCGTCCCGAGAACGACCCGGAGAAGAGCCCGTGGGTGCGGAAGAGCGCACAAGGCTACCTCCTACTTGGGCAAGCGTTGGGGAGCAGCCAAATCCGTCACATCAAGCCTTTCCAGCGTGAACCAGAGAAGGGACCAAAAGCATGGGCTGCTCTCAAGGGTGTACACGCTCCTGCAACAGCGGCGGTAGCTGTGGTGTTGGAACGGCAAATGGCGACGTTACGAATTGAAGAGGATGAAGCGGTTGAAGAAGGGGTGCAGAAATTCTTCGACTTGTTGACGCGGCTTGAGGGAGCTGATTTGAACTATAGTGAGCTCCAAAAGAAGACCAAGTTGCTGGCCCTACTCCCGGAGTCATGGTCCTCGCTCATCATCAACCTTAATCGCGACTTGCCCCGCCTCTCGCTCGAAGACGTGAAGCGAGCTATCCTTCAAGAGGATTTCCGCCGCCGTGAGTTGGCGAGTGCGGATGGCGCTGGGGCAGCGAGCATCGGCCGTGGATATGGTCGAGGAAGAAGCAGAGGACGAGGGGGAGGAAGGTTTGGTGGCAGCAACTTCGGCGGAGGCCGCGGGAGTGGCGGTTACGGCAGCGACGACAAGAGCTACGGACGCGGTCGCGGCCGATTCGACGGCGAGTGTCACTATTGCCACAAGAGCGGACACATGTGGCGCGACTGCTACAAACTCCCTGATGGTTGGACCCCTGCTCAAGGCCAAGAGGGTAGAGGAGCAGGAGGAGGGAGAGGACGAGGCCGTGGAGGCCGTGGCGGTCGCGGTGGCGGAGCTGCAAACATGAAGAGCGGAGACAACGACAAGGACCCGAGCGACGATCGATACCCGGGTCTATTCTACTTCGTGTCGACGCAAGTACCGGCTGGTCCAGAGAAGGATGAAGGCTTTGAGGAGCCAGCAGCTGTGGGGAAGGTGACCCTACACCCCCTGGACTATTGGGTGATTGATAGTGGCGCTACCTATAGCATGACACCTCGCCCGGACTTGCTCACCGAACTCGAGCCGTCACCGGTGAAGCATGTCACATCGGCTTTGGGGCAGCGAGCAGAGGTGAAAGGCATGGGGAAGGCCATGTTCAAGGGTGCTGATGGGAAGATGGTGGGCCTCAAGAACGTGCTTTGGGTGCCCAGCCTTGCTGCGAACCTGATTTCCGTGCGGCGGTTGGCAAAGGCCGGCATGGACACTAACTCGAAGGGAGCCAAGACCTACACCGCAAGGCTTGGCGATCGGATTCTTTGGGACCTTCATGAGGACAGAGATGTCTACAACGAGATGTGGCAGATCCCTGTGGTCCCAATGCCTAAGGAGAGGCAAGTGGCAGCAAGCATCAGCACCAAGGATGGAGTGGTCGGTAGCGACGATGGCGCGAACGGTCGCGCTAAGGAGAATGAGCTCAAGAAGAGCAAACCTGGAGGGACCAGCAAGTTCAGTGAACCTAAGGAGAGTGGTGCAGCAGCCAAGGAGCAGCAAAAGGGTGAGGAGATCCCCGGGGCAGCAGCGGAGGAGGACTACGGAGAGAGTATGTGGGGCGCTATTGCGAGCGCGGCATTCTCCAATCCAACTTCGGCTACGGGGGAGTGTGATTGGCTCACCTTGCATCGGCGCATGGGGCATGTGGCCCTGCCTATCTTGCAGCAGCTAGTGAAGAATGAGATGGTTGCTGGCATACGTGTGAAGGGGGAGCCCGATGAGGTGCTTGGCTGCCCGACGTGCATTCAAGCCAAGTTCACCCGGTTTCCGTTCTCTAGTTCGGAGGCAACGGCAAAGGCACCGCTTGATGAGGTGGTGATGGACGTGGTGGGCCCCCTGAAGCTTGGAGCTGCTGGAGCTGAGTATTTTCTCACCATTGTTGACGTCTACACCCGCATGACTTGGGTGTACGTGCTGGCCAAGAAGAGTGACGTGGCTGAAACGTTGAAGGCGGATTGGTTCCCGATGGTGGAGCGGCAACAAGACCGTCTAGTCAAGTCAATCCGCACCGATCGAGGGGGAGAGTTCCTGAGCAAGGAGTTTGGGTTGTGGCTGAAGAAGAATGGTATTCGGCACTCCCTCACCATGCCATACTCCCCTGCAATGAATGGCATCGCCGAGCGAGCGAACCGCACAATCACGGAGGCGGCACGCGGGTTGCTCATTGAAGCCGGGCTACCCGACTATTTCTGGCCTGATGCGGTGCGGAGCGCATGTGTGGCCAAGAACAGAGCCTTGACTCATGTGGGAGCAGACAAATGGGTGCCCTATGTGGAGTGGCTAGGAAGGAAGCCAAAGGTGGATATGCTTCGGGTGTTCGGGTGCATGTGCATGGCGCTTGTGCCTAAGCATCTTCGGCACAACAAGCTTGGTGCCAAGGCGGTGTGGGCCGTGCACTTGGGCATGGCTCAAAACAGCAAGGGATGGCTTCTTTGGGACCCATTCACCAAGAAGTTCTTGGTGAGCAGGGACTGCAAGTTCATGGAGAACTTCATGTACAAGGATTGGAAGGCGGAGAATGAGGCGAAGATAGGCGTGCGGTTTGGGGAGGTGAAGAGTTCCGGTTTGGAGCATGTGGAGCTGCCTGTGGAGCTGAGCAGCGGCAGCACAACCACGAGGCAATCCTCCCTTGTGCATGGGGGAGAGGAGGCCACTGATGCAGAGGAAGAAGAGGAGGAGGTGCAGCAAGTGAGCGAGCGTGCACCGTCACTCCCTTCCCGTACCACGAGTGCTCCACGGAATCGAGCCACACCCCAGCAACGCCAAGGCCTTCAAGTCCCTGCAGCTGAGGAGGAAGGAAGGGGGAAGAGGAGAGTTCAACCCCCTAATAGGCTGACCTATGATGCACTTGGAAAGCAAGGCAAGACAGCCCTGGCCGGAGCGGCAATGATGGTCGGAGACGACGAGGAGAGTGACTACGAGGAGTGTGCCTTCGCGTTCTTCTCTCCGGTGGAGATGCCAGGAGAACCAGCAACTCTCAAGGAGGCTTTGGAGAGTAGTGATGCTGAGGAGTGGAAGAAGGCCATGGAGAGTGAGCTGAAGAGCATCGAGGAGAATGACACGTTTGAATTGGTGGAGCTACCGGAGGGGCGTACGGCGATAACGTCCAAGTGGCTCTTCAAAATCAAGTCGGATGCCGACGGCAAGATCGAGCGTTACAAGTCTAGGCTTGTAGCCAAGGGGTACCAGCAGAAGGAGAAGGTGGACTTCAAGGAGCTGTTTGCCCCTGTGGTGAAGCCGACGACGCTGCGAACCCTATTCGCGGGAGCCGCCATCAAAGGATGGGTGGTGAAGCAAATGGACATTGTGACGGCATTCCTCAACGGCATCCTTGAGGAGGAGATTTTTATGGCGCAGCCAGAGGGGTTTGATGATGGTAGTGGCAGAGTGTGGAAGCTGAAGAAGGCCCTCTATGGGCTGAAGCAGGCCCCTAGGCAATGGTACATGAAGCTGCGCGAAGTGTTGGAGGAGATCGGCTTCACTCCCTCAACGGCCGATCACTCCTTGTTCATGCTTGGCGAGGGGGAACAGAGGAGCTTCATGGTGGTTTATGTGGATGACATTCTCATATTCTCACCCTCCTCTGACCTTGTGAAGGAGGTGATGCTGAAGCTGCATGACAAGTTCAAGTGCAAGTCCCTTGGTGACGTGAACTTCTACCTTGGGCTCCACATCGAACGAGACGTGGAGAAGCGGAGCATGCGAGTGCACCAACGGAAGTACCTGGAGGCGTTGGCTGCCAACTTTGGCCAGAGTGAAGGTCATGTGGCTACTCCCTTTCCCTCTGGGTTCAAGTGTGTGAAGGGGCCAGAGGAGGAGAGCGTTGGAGAAGAGGAGAGGCGCCGATTTCACTCGTTGGTGGGCAGCCTCATGTATGCGGCGGTAAACACCCGACCGGACGTCGCGTTTGCTACCGGGCAGCTGGCTAGGGTTGTGCAATGCCCTAATGAGGAGCAGGTAGCAGCTGGAATGAGGGTGGCCAAGTACCTTGGCCAAACACCGACCGTTGGGCTGCAATACTCGGCGGCGGCACAAAGGCGCCAAAAGGGCGCGGATGGTGTTGAACCCGGGCGTTTGTTCCTCACCGCCTACTCGGATGCTTCATATGCATCAGAACCAGAGGACATGACAAGTGTGGGAGGCTTCATATGCTGTGTTGGTGGAGGCCCAACTGCTTGGGAGAGCAAGAAGCAGGTTGACCAAGCTTTGAGCTCGGTGGAGTCCGAGTACATGGCACTCTTCCGTGCCGTACGGGAGATTGTGTGGCAGCGGCGTTTGTTGGCTGAATTGGGGGAGGAGCAGCAAGGACCTACCCCACTATATTGTGACAGCCAGGGTGCCATTGCTCTTGCTAAGAACCCTGTGTTGCATGGACTCACGAAGCACATGAGGGTGAAGTGGCATTGGACGAGGAGCATGGTAACCGCGGGTGAAGTTGAGTTGCGCTACGTGAAAACCACGGGGCAGCCGGCTGACATGATGACCAAGAGGCTGGTGGAGCAGCAGCATTGGAAGTGTTGCAAGCTGGCTGGGATGGCTCTGAACTGAGAGAGCAACATATCCGAAGGGCCAACAATCCGAGGGGGAGTTTGTTGGTGCAACCCTATGGTTTGCACTCGGCTTGTTGTCCGTGTGCGTGCATGTGTGTGTGTGTATGGAATGGTATGAGGGCATGGGATAATATATATTTCATGCTTATAATTGTGTGTGAATGTTGAGTCATGATGTCGAGTGTATGTGTCGGGTCAATAGCGAGTTATCGCTAGACGCGTGTTACGCGGTCGTTTGTGTCTCGCGCGCGGTTTCTATTTTGTCGTGCGCGGTTTCTATTTTGTCCTGTGTCGAACGTTCGGTGTGTCGCAGGTGTGTGCAGCAGACCCATCAAGAACTCAAGGATGAGTTTGTGATGAAGAGCCCGAGCCTTGGTGTCAAGCCTCAAGTGATTTCAAAGCTCGCCAAAAGGGTACACCTCAAGATATTGAAGATAGTTACATTACTTTGTGTAGTGTAACATTTCACTTGGTGTAGGCCCTAGTGAAGGGTAGTTTCGAGACCCTTCGTGGTTGGGGACAGTGTGGCACTGTTCCACATCACTGTACCTCGGCTCTTGGGGTTTGTAGGAGCTGGGAGTCATTCCCAACTCGTAACTCTTCAGATCTCTTCCTATTTTTGTGTTCTAAGACTATAGTGGCTGCCATAGTGCCGTTCGTTCAAACCGACACTGTGTCGTCAATACTTGGTCAAATCGTGCACAAGCATGCGTCCGGACACAAGCATGCGTCCGGACACAAGCATGCGACCGGACACAAGCATGCGACCGGACTCAAGCATGCGTCCGGACACAAGCATGCGTCCGGACACAAGCATGCGTCCGGACACAAGCATGCGACCGGACACAAGCATGCGTCCGGGCACAAGCATGCGTCCGGACACAAGAATGCGACCGGGCACAAGCATGCGTCCGGACACAAGCATGCGACCGGACTCAAGCATGCGTCCGGACTCAAGCATGCGTCCGGACACATGCATGCGTCCGGACACAAGCATGAGTCCGAACACAAGCATGCGTCCGGACACAAGCATGCGACCGGACACAAGCATGCGTCCGGACACAAGCATGCGTCCGGACACAAGCATGCGACCGGACTCAAGCATGCGTCCGGACACAAGCATGCGTCCGGACACAAGCATGCGTCCGGACACAAGCATGCGACCGGGCACAAGCATGCGTCCAAACACAAGCATGCGTCCGAACACAAGCATGCGTCCGGACACAAGCATGCGTCCGGACACAAGCATGCGTCCGGACACAAGCATGCGACCGGACCCAAGCATGCGTCCGGACACAAGCATGCGTCCGGACACAAGCATGCGACCGGACTCAAGCATGCGTCCGGACACAAGCATGCGTCCGAACACAAGCATGCGTCCGGACACAAGCATGCTTCCGGACACAAGCATGCGTCCGGACCCAAGCATGCGTCCGGACCCAAGCATGCGTCCGGACACAAGCATGCGTCCGGACACAAGCATGCGACCGGACACAAGCATGCGTCCGGACACAAGCATGCGTCCGGACACAAGCATGCGTCCGGACACAAGCATGCGTCCGGACACAAGCATGCGTCCGGACACAAGCATGCGTCCGAACACAAGCATGCGTCCGGACCCAAGCATGCGTCCGGACCCAAGCATGCGTCGGGACACAAGCATGCGTCCGGACCCAAGCATGCGTCGGGACACAAGCATGCGTCCGGACACAAGCATGCGTCCGGACACAAGCATGCGTCCGGACACAAGCATGCGTCCGGACACAAGCATGCGTCCGAACACAAGCATGCGTCCGGACACAAGCATGCGTCCGGACACAAGCATGCGTCCGGACACAAGCATGCGTCCGGACACAAGCATGCGACCGGACTCAAGCATGCGTCCGGACACAAGCATGCGTCCGGACACAAGCATGCGTCCGGACACAAGCATGCGACCGGACTCAAGCATGCGTCCGGACACAAGCATGCGTCCGGACACAAGCATGCGTCCGGACACAAGCATGCGTCCGAACACAAGCATGCGTCCGGACCCAAGCATGCGTCCGGACCCAAGCATGCGTCGGGACACAAGCATGCGTCCGGACACAAGCATGCGTCGGGACACAAGCATGCGTCCGGACATTAGCATGCGTCCGGACACAAGCATGCGTCCGGACACAAGCATGCGTCCGGACCCAAGCATGCGTCCGGACACAAGCATGCGTCCGGACACAAGCATGCGTCCGGACACAAGCATGCGTCCGGACACAAGCATGCGTCCGAACACAAGCATGCGTCCGGACACAAGCATGCGTCCGGACACAAGCATGCGTCCGGACACAAGCATGCGTCCGGACACAAGCATGCGTCCGGACACAAGCATGCGTCCGGACACAAGCATGCGTCCGGACACAAGCATGCGTCCGGACACAAGCATGCGACCGGACACAAGCATGCGTCCGGACACAAGCATGCGTCCGGACACAAGCATGCGTCCGGACACAAGCATGCGTCCGGACACAAGCATGCGTCCGGACACAAGAATGCGACCGGACTCAAGCATGCGTCCGGACACAAGCATGCGTCCGGACACAAGCATGCGACCGGACTCAAGCATGCGTCCGGACACAAGCATGCGTCCGGACACAAGCATGCGTCCGGACACAAGCATGCGTCCGGACACAAGCATGCGTCCGGACACAAGCATGCGACCGGACACAAGCATGCGTCCGGACACAAGCATGCGTCCGGACACAAGCATGCGTCCAGACACAAGCATGCGTCCGGACACAAGCATGCGTCCGGACACAAGCATGCGTCCGGACACAAGCATGCGTCCGGACACAAGCATGCGACCGGACTCAAGCATGCGTCCGGACACAAGCATGCGTCCAGACACAAGCATGCGTCCGGACACAAGCATGCGTCCGGACACAAGCATGCGTCCGGACACAAGCATGCGTCCGCACACAAGCATGCGTCCGGACACAAGCATGCGTCCGGACACAAGCATGCGTCGGGACACAAGCATGCGTCGGGACACAAGCATGCGTCCGGACACAAGCATGCGACCGGACACAAGCATGCGTCCGGACACAAGCATGCGTCCGGACACAAGCATGCGACCGGGCACAAGCATGCGTCCGGACACAAGCATGCGTCCGGACACAAGCATGCGTCCGGACACAAGCATACATCCGGAAACAAGCATGCGTCCGGACACAAGCATGCGTCCGGACACAAGCATGCGACCGGACACAAGCATGCGTCCGGACACAAGCATGCGTCCGGACACAAGCATGCGTCCGGACACAAGCATGCGTCCGTACACAAGCATGCGTCCGGACACAAGCATGCGTCCGGACACAAGCATGCGACCGGACACAAGCATGCGTCCTGACACAAGCATGCGTCCGGACCCAAGCATGCGTCCGGACACAAGCATGCGTCCGGACACAAGCATGCGTCCGGACACAAGCATGCGACCGGACACAAGCATGCGTCCGGACACAAGCATGCGTCCGGACACAAGCATGCGTCCGGACACAAGCATGCGTCCGGACACAAGCATGCGTCCGGACACAAGCATGCGTCCGGACACAAGCATGCGTCCGGACACAAGCATGCGACCGGACTCAAGCATGCGTCCGGACTCAAGCATGCGTCCGGACACATGCATGCGTCCGGACACAAGCATGAGTCCGAACACAAGCATGCGTCCGGACACAAGCATGCGACCGGACACAAGCATGCGTCCGGACCCAAGCATGCGTCCGGACACAAGCATGCGACCGGACTCAAGCATGCGTCCGGACACAAGCATGCGTCCGGACACAAGCATGCGTCCGGACACAAGCATGCGACCGGGCACAAGCATGCGTCCGGACACAAGCATGCGACCGGACTCAAGCATGCGTCCGGACTCAAGCATGCGTCCGGACACATGCATGCGTCCGGACACAAGCATGAGTCCGAACACAAGCATGCGTCCGGACACAAGCATGCGACCGGACACAAGCATGCGTCCGGACACAAGCATGCGTCCGGACACAAGCATGCGACCGGACTCAAGCATGCGTCCGGACACAAGCATGCGTCCGGACACAAGCATGCGTCCGGACACAAGCATGCGACCGGGCACAAGCATGCGTCCAAACACAAGCATGCGTCCGAACACAAGCATGCGTCCGGACACAAGCATGCGTCCGGACACAAGCATGCGTCCGGACACAAGCATGCGACCGGACCCAAGCATGCGTCCGGACACAAGCATGCGTCCGGACACAAGCATGCGACCGGACTCAAGCATGCGTCCGGACACAAGCATGCGTCCGAACACAAGCATGCGTCCGGACACAAGCATGCTTCCGGACACAAGCATGCGTCCGGACCCAAGCATGCGTCCGGACCCAAGCATGCGTCCGGACACAAGCATGCGTCCGGACACAAGCATGCGACCGGACACAAGCATGCGTCCGGACACAAGCATGCGTCCGGACACAAGCATGCGTCCGGACACAAGCATGCGTCCGGACACAAGCATGCGTCCGGACACAAGCATGCGTCCGAACACAAGCATGCGTCCGGACCCAAGCATGCGTCCGGACCCAAGCATGCGTCGGGACACAAGCATGCGTCCGGACCCAAGCATGCGTCGGGACACAAGCATGCGTCCGGACACAAGCATGCGTCCGGACACAAGCATGCGTCCGGACACAAGCATGCGTCCGGACACAAGCATGCGTCCGAACACAAGCATGCGTCCGGACACAAGCATGCGTCCGGACACAAGCATGCGTCCGGACACAAGCATGCGACCGGGCACAAGCATGCGTCCAAACACAAGCATGCGTCCGAACACAAGCATGCGTCCGGACACAAGCATGCGTCCGGACACAAGCATGCGTCCGGACACAAGCATGCGACCGGACCCAAGCATGCGTCCGGACACAAGCATGCGTCCGGACACAAGCATGCGACCGGACTCAAGCATGCGTCCGGACACAAGCATGCGTCCGAACACAAGCATGCGTCCGGACACAAGCATGCTTCCGGACACAAGCATGCGTCCGGACCCAAGCATGCGTCCGGACCCAAGCATGCGTCCGGACACAAGCATGCGTCCGGACACAAGCATGCGACCGGACACAAGCATGCGTCCGGACACAAGCATGCGTCCGGACACAAGCATGCGTCCGGACACAAGCATGCGTCCGGACACAAGCATGCGTCCGGACACAAGCATGCGTCCGAACACAAGCATGCGTCCGGACCCAAGCATGCGTCCGGACCCAAGCATGCGTCGGGACACAAGCATGCGTCCGGACCCAAGCATGCGTCGGGACACAAGCATGCGTCCGGACACAAGCATGCGTCCGGACACAAGCATGCGTCCGGACACAAGCATGCGTCCGGACACAAGCATGCGTCCGAACACAAGCATGCGTCCGGACACAAGCATGCGTCCGGACACAAGCATGCGTCCGGACACAAGCATGCGTCCGGACACAAGCATGCGACCGGACACAAGCATGCGTCCGGACACAAGCATGCGTCCGGACACAAGCATGCGTCCGGACACAAGCATGCGTCCGGACACAAGCATGCGTCCGGACACAAGCATGCGTCCGGACTCAAGCATGCGTCCAAACACAAGCATGCGTCCGGACACAAGCATGCGTCCGGACTCAAGCATACATCCGGACCCAAGCATGCGTCCGGATACAAGCATGCGTCCGGACACAAGCATGCGACCGGACTCAAGCATGCGTCCGGACACAAGCATGCGTCCGGACACAAGCATGCGTCCGGACACAAGCATGCGTCCGAACACAAGCATGCGTCCGGACCCAAGCATGCGTCCGGACCCAAGCATGCGTCGGGACACAAGCATGCGTCCGGACACAAGCATGCGTCTGGACACAAGCATGCGTCCGGACACAAGCATGCGTCCGGACACAAGCATGCGTCCGAACACAAGCATGCGTCCGGACACAAGCATGCGTCCGGACACAAGCATGCGTCCGGACACAAGCATGCGACCCGGGCACAAGCATGCGTCCAAACACAAGCTTGTGTCCGGTCGCATGCTTGTGTCCGGACGCATGCTTGTGTCCGGACGCATGCTTGGGTCCGGACGCATGCTTGGGTCCGGACGCATGCTTGTGTCCGGAAGCATGCTTGTGTCCGGACGCATGCTTGTGTTCGGACGCATGCTTGTGTCCGGACGCATGCTTGAGTCCGGTCGCATGCTTGTGTCCGGACGCATGCTTGTGTCCGGACGCATGCTTGGGTCCGGTCGCATGCTTGTGTCCGGACGCATGCTTGTGTCCGGACGCATGCTTGTGTCCGGACGCATGCTTGTGTTCGGACGCATGCTTGTGTTTGGACGCATGCTTGTGCCCGGTCGCATGCTTGTGTCCGGACGCATGCTTGTGTCCGGACGCATGCTTGTGTCCGGACGCATGCTTGAGTCCGGTCGCATGCTTGTGTCCGGACGCATGCTTGTGTCCGGACGCATGCTTGTGTCCGGTCGCATGCTTGTGTCCGGACGCATGCTTGTGTTCGGACTCATGCTTGTGTCCGGACGCATGCATGTGTCCGGACGCATGCTTGAGTCCGGACGCATGCTTGAGTCCGGTCGCATGCTTGTGTCCGGACGCATGCTTGTGCCCGGTCGCATGCTTGTGTCCGGACGCATGCTTGTGTCCGGACGCATGCTTGTGTCCGGACGCATGCTTGAGTCCGGTCGCATGCTTGTGTCCGGACGCATGCTTGGGTCCGGACGCATGCTTGTGTCCGGTCGCATGCTTGTGTCCGGACGCATGCTTGTGTTCGGACTCATGCTTGTGTCCGGACGCATGCATGTGTCCGGACGCATGCTTGAGTCCGGACGCATGCTTGAGTCCGGTCGCATGCTTGTGTCCGGACGCATGCTTGTGTCCGGACGCATGCTTGTGTCCGGACGCATGCTTGTGTCCGGACGCATGCTTGTGTCCGGACGCATGCTTGTGTCCGGACGCATGCTTGTGTCCGGACGCATGCTTGTGTCCGGTCGCATGCTTGTGTCCGGACGCATGCTTGTGTCCGGACGCATGCTTGTGTCCGGACGCATGCTTGGGTCCGGACGCATGCTTGTGTCAGGACGCATGCTTGTGTCCGGTCGCATGCTTGTGTCCGGACGCATGCTTGTGTCCGGACGCATGCTTGTGTACGGACGCATGCTTGTGTCCGGACGCATGCTTGTGTCCGGACGCATGCTTGTGTCCGGACGCATGCTTGTGTCCGGTCGCATGCTTGTGTCCGGACGCATGCTTGTGTCCGGACGCATGCTTGTTTCCGGATGTATGCTTGTGTCCGGACGCATGCTTGTGTCCGGACGCATGCTTGTGTCCGGACGCATGCTTGTGCCCGGTCGCATGCTTGTGTCCGGACGCATGCTTGTGTCCGGACGCATGCTTGTGTCCGGTCGCATGCTTGTGTCCGGACGCATGCTTGTGTCCCGACGCATGCTTGTGTCCCGACGCATGCTTGTGTCCGGACGCATGCTTGTGTCCGGACGCATGCTTGTGTGCGGACGCATGCTTGTGTCCGGACGCATGCTTGTGTCCGGACGCATGCTTGTGTCCGGACGCATGCTTGTGTCTGGACGCATGCTTGTGTCCGGACGCATGCTTGAGTCCGGTCGCATGCTTGTGTCCGGACGCATGCTTGTGTCCGGACGCATGCTTGTGTCCGGACGCATGCTTGTGTCCGGACGCATGCTTGTGTCTGGACGCATGCTTGTGTCCGGACGCATGCTTGTGTCCGGACGCATGCTTGTGTCCGGTCGCATGCTTGTGTCCGGACGCATGCTTGTGTCCGGACGCATGCTTGTGTCCGGACGCATGCTTGTGTCCGGACGCATGCTTGTGTCCGGACGCATGCTTGAGTCCGGTCGCATGCTTGTGTCCGGACGCATGCTTGTGTCCGGACGCATGCTTGAGTCCGGTCGCATTCTTGTGTCCGGACGCATGCTTGTGTCCGGACGCATGCTTGTGTCCGGACGCATGCTTGTGTCCGGACGCATGCTTGTGTCCGGACGCATGCTTGTGTCCGGTCGCATGCTTGTGTCCGGACGCATGCTTGTGTCCGGACGCATGCTTGTGTCCGGACGCATGCTTGTGTCCGGACGCATGCTTGTGTCCGGACGCATGCTTGTGTCCGGACGCATGCTTGTGTCCGGACGCATGCTTGTGTCCGGACGCATGCTTGTGTTCGGACGCATGCTTGTGTCCGGACGCATGCTTGTGTCCGGACGCATGCTTGTGTCCGGACGCATGCTTGTGTCCGGACGCATGCTTGGGTCCGGACGCATGCTTGTGTCCGGACGCATGCTTGTGTCCGGACGCATGCTAATGTCCGGACGCATGCTTGTGTCCAGACGCATGCTTGTGTCCGGACGCATGCTTGTGTCCCGACGCATGCTTGGGTCCGGACGCATGCTTGGGTCCGGACGCATGCTTGTGTTCGGACGCATGCTTGTGTCCGGACGCATGCTTGTGTCCGGACGCATGCTTGTGTCCGGACGCATGCTTGAGTCCGGTCGCATGCTTGTGTCCGGACGCATGCTTGTATCCGGACGCATGCTTGTGTCCGGACGCATGCTTGAGTCCGGTCGCATGCTTGTGTCCGGACGCATGCTTGTGTCCGGACGCATGCTTGTGTCCGGACGCATGCTTGTGTCCGGACGCATGCTTGTGTTCGGACGCATGCTTGTGTCCGGACGCATGCTTGTGTCCGGACGCATGCTTGTGTCCGGACGCATGCTTGTGTCCGGACGCATGCTTGTGTCCCGACGCATGCTTGGGTCCGGACGCATGCTTGTGTCCCGACGCATGCTTGGGTCCGGACGCATGCTTGGGTCCGGACGCATGCTTGTGTTCGGACGCATGCTTGTGTCCGGACGCATGCTTGTGTCCGGACGCATGCTTGTGTCCGGACGCATGCTTGTGTCCGGACGCATGCTTGTGTCCGGACGCATGCTTGTGTCCGGTCGCATGCTTGTGTCCGGACGCATGCTTGTGTCCGGACGCATGCTTGGGTCCGGACGCATGCTTGGGTCCGGACGCATGCTTGTGTCCGGAAGCATGCTTGTGTCCGGACGCATGCTTGTGTTCGGACGCATGCTTGTGTCCGGACGCATGCTTGAGTCCGGTCGCATGCTTGTGTCCGGACGCATGCTTGTGTCCGGACGCATGCTTGGGTCCGGTCGCATGCTTGTGTCCGGACGCATGCTTGTGTCCGGACGCATGCTTGTGTCCGGACGCATGCTTGTGTTCGGACGCATGCTTGTGTTTGGACGCATGCTTGTGCCCGGTCGCATGCTTGTGTCCGGACGCATGCTTGTGTCCGGACGCATGCTTGTGTCCGGACGCATGCTTGAGTCCGGTCGCATGCTTGTGTCCGGACGCATGCTTGTGTCCGGACGCATGCTTGTGTCCGGTCGCATGCTTGTGTCCGGACGCATGCTTGTGTTCGGACTCATGCTTGTGTCCGGACGCATGCATGTGTCCGGACGCATGCTTGAGTCCGGACGCATGCTTGAGTCCGGTCGCATGCTTGTGTCCGGACGCATGCTTGTGCCCGGTCGCATTCTTGTGTCCGGACGCATGCTTGTGCCCGGACGCATGCTTGTGTCCGGTCGCATGCTTGTGTCCGGACGCATGCTTGTGTCCGGACGCATGCTTGTGTCCGGACGCATGCTTGAGTCCGGTCGCATGCTTGTGTCCGGTCGCATGCTTGTGTCCGGACGCATGCTTGTGTCCGGACGCATGCTTGTGCACGATTTGACCAAGTATTGACGACACAGTGTCGGTTTGAACGAACGGCACTATGGCAGCCACTATAGTCTTAGAACACAAAAATAGGAAGAGATCTGAAGAGTTACGAGTTGGGAATGACTCCCAGCTCCTACAAACCCCAAGAGCCGAGGTACAGTGATGTGGAACAGTGCCACACTGTCCCCAACCACGAAGGGTCTCGAAACTACCCTTCACTAGGGCCTACACCAAGTGAAATGTTACACTACACAAAGTAATGTAACTATCTTCAATATCTTGAGGTGTACCCTTTTGGCGAGCTTTGAAATCACTTGAGGCTTGACACCAAGGCTCGGGCTCTTCATCACAAACTCATCCTTGAGTTCTTGATGGGTCTGCTGCACACACCTGCGACACACCGAACGTTCGACACAGGACAAAATAGAAACCGCGCACGACAAAATAGAAACCGCGCGCGAGACACAAACGACCGCGTAACACGCGTCTAGCGATAACTCGCTATTGACCCGACACATACACTCGACATCATGACTCAACATTCACACACAATTATAAGCATGAAATATATATTATCCCATGCCCTCATACCATTCCATACACACACACACATGCACGCACACGGACAACAAGCCGAGTGCAAACCATAGGGTTGCACCAACAAACTCCCCCTCGGATTGTTGGCCCTTCGGATATGTTGCTCTCTCAGTTCAGAGCCATCCCAGCCAGCTTGCAACACTTCCAATGCTGCTGCTCCACCAGCCTCTTGGTCATCATGTCAGCCGGCTGCCCCGTGGTTTTCACGTAGCGCAACTCAACTTCACCCGCGGTTACCATGCTCCTCGTCCAATGCCACTTCACCCTCATGTGCTTCGTGAGTCCATGCAACACAGGGTTCTTAGCAAGAGCAATGGCACCCTGGCTGTCACAATATAGTGGGGTAGGTCCTTGCTGCTCCTCCCCCAATTCAGCCAACAAACGCCGCTGCCACACAATCTCCCGTACGGCACGGAAGAGTGCCATGTACTCGGACTCCACCGAGCTCAAAGCTTGGTCAACCTGCTTCTTGCTCTCCCAAGCAGTTGGGCCTCCACCAACACAGCATATGAAGCCTCCCACACTTGTCATGTCCTCTGGTTCTGATGCATATGAAGCATCCGAGTAGGCGGTGAGGAACAAACGCCCGGGTTCAACACCATCCGCGCCCTTTTGGCGCCTTTGTGCCGCCGCCGAGTATTGCAGCCCAACGGTCAGTGTTTGGCCAAGGTACTTGGCCACCCTCATTCCAGCTGCTACCTGCTCCTCATTAGGGCATTGCACAACCCTAGCCAGCTGCCCGGTAGCAAACGCGACGTCCGGTCGGGTGTTTACCGCCGCATACATGAGGCTGCCCACCAACGAGTGAAATCGGCGCCTCTCCTCTTCTCCAACGCTCTCCTCCTCTGGCCCCTTCACACACTTGAACCCAGAGGGAAAGGGAGTAGCCACATGACCTTCACTCTGGCCAAAGTTGGCAGCCAACGCCTCCAGGTACTTCCGTTGGTGCACTCGCATGCTCCGCTTCTCCACGTCTCGTTCGATGTGGAGCCCAAGGTAGAAGTTCACGTCACCAAGGGACTTGCACTTGAACTTGTCATGCAGCTTCAGCATCACCTCCTTCACAAGGTCAGAGGAGGGTGAGAATATGAGAATGTCATCCACATAAACCACCATGAAGCTCCTCTGTTCCCCCTCGCCAAGCATGAACAAGGAGTGATCGGCCGTTGAGGGAGTGAAGCCGATCTCCTCCAACACTTCGCGCAGCTTCATGTACCATTGCCTAGGGGCCTGCTTCAGCCCATAGAGGGCCTTCTTCAGCTTCCACACTCTGCCACTACCATCATCAAACCCCTCTGGCTGCGCCATAAAAATCTCCTCCTCAAGGATGCCGTTGAGGAATGCCGTCACAATGTCCATTTGCTTCACCACCCATCCTTTGATGGCGGCTCCCGCGAATAGGGTTCGCAGCGTCGTCGGCTTCACCACAGGGGCAAACAGCTCCTTGAAGTCCACCTTCTCCTTCTGCTGGTACCCCTTGGCTACAAGCCTAGACTTGTAACGCTCGATCTTGCCGTCGGCATCCGACTTGATTTTGAAGAGCCACTTGGACGTTATCGCCGTACGCCCCTCCGGTAGCTCCACCAATTCAAACGTGTCATTCTCCTCGATGCTCTTCAGCTCACTCTCCATGGCCTTCTTCCACTCCTCAGCATCACTACTCTCCAAAGCCTCCTTGAGAGTTGCTGGTTCTCCTGGCATCTCCACCGGAGAGAAGAACGCGAAGGCACACTCCTCGTAGTCACTCTCCTCGTCGTCTCCGACCATCATTGCCGCTCCGGCCAGGGCTGTCTTGCCTTGCTTTCCAAGTGCATCATAGGTCAGCCTATTAGGGGGTTGAACTCTCCTCTTCCCCCTTCCTTCCTCCTCAGCTGCAGGGACTTGAAGGCCTTGGCGTTGCTGGGGTGTGGCTCGATTCCGTGGAGCACTCGTGGTACGGGAAGGGAGTGACGGTGCACGCTCGCTCACTTGCTGCACCTCCTCCTCTTCTTCCTCTGCATCAGTGGCCTCCTCTCCCCCATGCACAAGGGAGGATTGCCTCGTGGTTGTGCTGCCGCTGCTCAGCTCCACAGGCAGCTCCACATGCTCCAAACCGGAACTCTTCACCTCCCCAAACCGCACGCCTATCTTCGCCTCATTCTCCGCCTTCCAATCCTTGTACATGAAGTTCTCCATGAACTTGCAGTCCCTGCTCACCAAGAACTTCTTGGTGAATGGGTCCCAAAGAAGCCATCCCTTGCTGTTTTGAGCCATGCCCAAGTGCACGGCCCACACCGCCTTGGCACCAAGCTTGTTGTGCCGAAGATGCTTAGGCACAAGCGCCATGCACATGCACCCGAACACCCGAAGCATATCCACCTTTGGCTTCCTTCCTAGCCACTCCACATAGGGCACCCATTTGTCTGCTCCCACATGAGTCAAGGCTCTGTTCTTGGCCACACATGCGCTCCGCACCGCATCAGGCCAGAAATAGTCGGGTAGCCCGGCTTCAATGAGCAACCCGCGTGCCGCCTCCGTGATTGTGCGGTTCGCTCGCTCGGCGATGCCATTCATTGCAGGGGAGTATGGCATGGTGAGGGAGTGCCGAATACCATTCTTCTTCAGCCACAACCCAAACTCCTTGCTCAGGAACTCTCCCCCTCGATCGGTGCGGATTGACTTGACTAGACGGTCTTGTTGCCGCTCCACCATCGGGAACCAATCCGCCTTCAACGTTTCAGCCACGTCACTCTTCTTGGCCAGCACGTACACCCAAGTCATGCGGGTGTAGACGTCAACAATGGTGAGAAAATACTCAGCTCCAGCAGCTCCAAGCTTCAGGGGGCCCACCACGTCCATCACCACCTCATCAAGCGGTGCCTTTGCCGTTGCCTCCGAACTAGAGAACGGAAACCGGGTGAACTTGGCTTGAATGCACGTCGGGCAGCCAAGCACCTCATCGGGCTCCCCCTTCACACGTATGCCAGCAACCATCTCATTCTTCACTAGCTGCTGCAAGATAGGCAGGGCCACATGCCCCATGCGCCGATGCAAGGTGAGCCAATCACACTCCCCCGTAGCCGAAGTTGGATTGGAGAATGCCGCGCTCGCAATAGCGCCCCACATACTCTCTCCGTAGTCCTCCTCCGCTGCTGCCCCGGGGATCTCCTCACCCTTTTGCTGCTCCTTGGCTGCTGCACCACTCTCCTTAGGTTCACTGAACTTGCTGGTCCCTCCAGGTTTGCTCTTCTTGAGCTCATTCTCCTTAGCGCGACCGTTCGCGCCATCGTCGCTACCGACCACTCCATCCTTGGTGCTGATGCTTGCTGCCACTTGCCTCTCCTTAGGCATTGGGACCACAGGGATCTGCCACATCTCGTTGTAGACATCTCTGTCCTCATGAAGGTCCCAAAGAATCCGATCGCCAAGCCTTGCGGTGTAGGTCTTGGCTCCCTTCGAGTTAGTGTCCATGCCGGCCTTTGCCAACCGCCGCACGGAAATCAGGTTCGCAGCAAGGCTGGGCACCCAAAGCACGTTCTTGAGGCCCACCATCTTCCCATCAGCACCCTTGAACATGGCCTTCCCCATGCCTTTCACCTCTGCTCGCTGCCCCAAAGCCGATGTGACATGCTTCACCGGTGACGGCTCGAGTTCGGTGAGCAAGTCCGGGCGAGGTGTCATGCTATAGGTAGCGCCACTATCAATCACCCAATAGTCCAGGGGGTGTAGGGTCACCTTCCCCACAGCTGCTGGCTCCTCAAAGCCTTCATCCTTCTCTGGACCAGCCGGTACTTGCGTCGACACGAAGTAGAATAGACCCGGGTATCGATCGTCGCTCGGGTCCTTGTCGTTGTCTCCGCTCTTCATGTTTGCAGCTCCGCCACCGCGACCGCCACGGCCTCCACGGCCTCGTCCTCTCCCTCCTCCTGCTCCTCTACCCTCTTGGCCTTGAGCAGGGGTCCAACCATCAGGGAGTTTGTAGCAGTCGCGCCACATGTGTCCGCTCTTGTGGCAATAGTGACACTCGCCGTCGAATCGGCCGCGACCGCGTCCGTAGCTCTTGTCGTCGCTGCCGTAACCGCCACTCCCGCGGCCTCCGCCGAAGTTGCTGCCACCAAACCTTCCTCCCCCTCGTCCTCTGCTTCTTCCTCGACCATATCCACGGCCGATGCTCGCTGCCCCAGCGCCATCCGCACTCGCCAACTCACGGCGGCGGAAATCCTCTTGAAGGATAGCTCGCTTCACGTCTTCGAGCGAGAGGCGGGGCAAGTCGCGATTAAGGTTGATGATGAGCGAGGACCATGACTCCGGGAGTAGGGCCAGCAACTTGGTCTTCTTTTGGAGCTCACTATAGTTCAAATCAGCTCCCTCAAGCCGCGTCAACAAGTCGAAGAATTTCTGCACCCCTTCTTCAACCGCTTCATCCTCTTCAATTCGTAACGTCGCCATTTGCCGTTCCAACACCACAGCTACCGCCGCTGTTGCAGGAGCGTGTACACCCTTGAGAGCAGCCCATGCTTTTGGTCCCTTCTCTGGTTCACGCTGGAAAGGCTTGATGTGACGGATTTGGCTGCTCCCCAACGCTTGCCCAAGTAGGAGGTAGCCTTGTGCGCTCTTCCGCACCCACGGGCTCTTCTCCGGGTCGTTCTCGGGACGCTTCTCCGTTCCTTCCATCACCTCCAGAAGGTCATAGTGATCAAATATGTTCTCCATTCTGAAGGACCACTCAGCAAAGTTGTCACCATTGAACTTGTCAAGGCCAAACACTCTAGGCTCATCCCTAGATGGGCCAACACTTGGTTGCACGGGCGCCATGGCTGAGTCACGGGGTTGGCCTTGAGCTTGGGCTTCTCCTCTGCCACCAGCACCTCTGCCACCCCTTTCCTCAGGTCCAGCCATTGTCGAAACTGCTCCAAGGGGCTCTGATACCACTTGTTATAGTCACAGTAGGCTCCAATGTGCCTAAAACGAAAGATAGAGTGCACAGTCGGATTTCTGCACAGCGGATTCAAACGTTCATAGCGTTCTGGTGACAGCTTCAAATGACTTGATTCAACTTGGATCTGGAGCGTCTTATTGTCGCCTACAATAGGCAATTTAGATCGCACGATTTGACCAAGTATTGACGACACAGTGTCGGTTTGAACGAACGGCACTATGGCAGCCACTATAGTCTTAGAACACAAAATAGGAAGAGATCTGAAGAGTTACGAGTTGGGAATGACTCCCAGCTCCTACAAACCCCAAGAGCCGAGGTACAGTGATGTGGAACAGTGCCACACTGTCCCCAACCACGAAGGGTCTCGAAACTACCCTTCACTAGGGCCTACACCAAGTGAAATGTTACACTACACAAAGTAATGTAACTATCTTCAATATCTTGAGGTGTACCCTTTTGGCGAGCTTTGAAATCACTTGAGGCTTGACACCAAGGCTCGGGCTCTTCATCACAAACTCATCCTTGAGTTCTTGATGGGTCTGCTGCACACACCTGCGACACACCGAACGTTCGACACAGGACAAAATAGAAACCGCGCACGACAAAATAGAAACCGCGCGCGAGACACAAACGACCGCGTAACACGCGTCTAGCGATAACTCGCTATTGACCCGACACATACACTCGACATCATGACTCAACATTCACACACAATTATAAGCATGAAATATATATTATCCCATGCCCTCATACCATTCCATACACACACACACATGCTCGCACACGGACAACAAGCCGAGTGCAAACCATAGGGTTGCACCAACAGTGTCCGGACGCATGCTTGTGTCCGGACGCATGCTTGTGTCCGGACGCATGCTTGGGTCCGGATGCATGCTTGTGTCCGGACGCATGCTTGTGTCCGGACGCATGCTTGTGTGCGGACGCATGCTTGTGTCCGGACGCATGCTTGTGCCCGGTCGCATGCTTGTGTCCGGACGCATGCTTGTGTCCGGACGCATGCTTGTGTCCGGTCGCATGCTTGTGTCCGGACGCATGCTTGTGTCCCGACGCATCCTTGTGTCCGGACGCATGCTTGTGTGCGGACGCATGCTTGTGTCCGGACGCATGCTTGTGTGCGGACGCATGCTTGTGTCCGGACGCATGCTTGTGTCCGGACGCATGCTTGTGTTTGGACGCATGCTTGTGCCCGGACGCATGCTTGGGTCCGGACGCATGCTTGTGTCCGGTCGCATGCTTGGGTCCGGACGCATGCTTGTGTCCGGACGCATGCTTGTGTCCGGACGCATGCTTGTGTCCGGACGCATGCTTGTGTCCGGACGCATGCTTGGGTCCGGACGCATGCTTGTGTCCGGGCGCATGCTTGTGTTTGGACGCATGCTTGTGTCCGGGCGCATGCTTGTGTTTGGACGCATGCTTGTGTCCGGACGCATGCGTGTGTCCGGACGCATGCTTGTGTCCGGACGCATGCTTGGGTCCGGTCGCATGCTTCTGTCCGGACGCATGCTTGTGTCCGGACGCATGCTTGTGTCCGGTCGCATGCTTGTGTCCGGACGCATGCTTGTGTCCGGACGCATGCTTGTGTCCGGACGCATGCTTGTGTCCGGACGCATGCTTGTGTCTGGACGCATGCTTGTGTCCGGACGCATGCTTGTGTCCGGATGCATGCTTGAGTCCGGTCGCATGCTTGTGTCCGGACGCATGCTTGTGTCCGGACGCATGCTTGTGTCCGGACGCATGCTTGTGTCCGGACGCATGCTTGTGTCCGGACGCATGCTTGTGTCCGGACGCATGCTTGTGTCCGGACGCATGCTTGTGTCCGGACGCATGCTTGTGTCCGGACGCATGCTTGTGTCCGGACGCATGCTTGTGTCTGGTCGCATGCTTGTGTCCGGACGCATGCTTGTGTTCGGACGCATGCTTGTGTCCGGACGCATGCTTGTGTCCGGACGCATGCTTGTGTCCGGACGCATGCTTGGGTCCGGACGCATGCTTGTGTCCGGACGCATGCTTGTGTCCGGACACATGCTTGTGTCCGGACGCATGCTTGTGTCCGGACGCATGCTTGAGTCCAGACGCATGCTTGTGTCCGGACGCATGCTTGTGTCCGGACGCATGCTTGTGTTTGGACGCATGCTTGTGCCCGGTCGCATGCTTGTGTCCGGACGCATGCTTGTGTCCGGACGCATGCTTGTGTCCGGTCGCATGCTTGTGTCCGGACGCATGCTTGTGTCCGGACGCATGCTTGTGTCCGGACGCATGCTTGTGTCCGGACGCATGCTTGAGTCCAGACGCATGCTTGTGTCCGGACGCATGCTTGTGTCCGGACGCATGCTTGTGTCCGGACGCATGCTTGTGTCCGGACGCATGCTTGTGTCAGGACGCATGCTTGTGTCCGGACGCATGCTTGAGTCCGGTCGCATGCTTGTGTCCGGACGCATGCTTGTGTCCGGACGCATGATTGTGTCCGGACGCATGCTTGTGTCCGGACGCATGCTTGTGTTTGGACGCATGCTTGTGCCCGGTCGCATGCTTGTGTTCGGACGCATGCTTGTGTCCGGACGCATGCTTGTGTCCGGACTTATGCTTGTGTCCGGTCGCATGCTTGTGTCCGGACGCATGCTTGAGTCCGGTCGCATGCTTGGGTCCGGACGCATGCTTGTGTCCGGACGCATGCTTGTGTCCAGTCGCATGCTTGTGTCCGGACGCATGCTTGTGTCCGGACGCATGCTTGTGTCCGGTCGCATGCTTGTGTCCGGACGCATGCTTGTGTTCGGACGCATGCTTGTGTCCGGACGCATGCTTGTGTCCGGACGCATGCTTGTGTCCGGACGCATGCTTGGGTCCGGACGCATGCTTGTGTCCGGACGCATGCTTGTGTCCGGACGCATGCTTGTGTCCGGACGCATGCTTGTGTCCGGACGCATGCTTGAGTCCAGACGCATGCTTGTGTCCGGACGCATGCTTGTGTCCGGACGCATGCTTGTGTCCGGACGCATGCTTGTGTCCGGACGCATGCTTGTGTCAGGACGCATGCTTGAGTCCGGTCGCATGCTTGTGTCCGGACGCATGCTTGTGTCCGGACGCATGATTGTGTCCGGACGCATGCTTGTGTCCGGACGCATGCTTGTGTTTGGACGCATGCTTGTGCCCGGTCGCATGCTTGTGTCCGGACGCATGCTTGTGTCCGGTCGCATGCTTTTGTCCGGACGCATGCTTGTGTCCGGACGCATGCTTGTGTCCGGACGCATGCTTGTGTCCGGTCGCATGCTTGTGTCCGGACGCATGCTTGTGTCCGGACGCATGCTTGTGTCCAGACGCATGCTTGTGTCCGGACGCATGCTTGGGTCCGGACGCATGCTTGGGTCCGGACGCATGCTTGTGTCCGGACGCATGCTTGTGTCCGGACGCAAGCTTGTGTCCGGACGCATGCTTGTGTGCGGACGCATGCTTGTGTGCGGACGCATGCTTGTGTCCGGACGCATGCTTGTGTCCGGACGCATGCTTGTGTCCGGACGCATGCTTGTGTCCGGACGCATGCTTGAGTCCGGTCGCATGCTTGTGTCCGGACGCATGCTTGTGTCCGGTCGCATGCTTGTGTCCGGACGCATGCTTGAGTCCGGTCGCATGCTTGGGTCCGGACGCATGCTTGGGTCCGGACGCATGCTTGGGTCCGGACGCATGCTTGTGTCCGGACGCATGCTTGTGTCCGGACGCATGCTTGTGTCCGGACGCATGCTTGTGTCCGGACGCATGCTTGGGTCCGGACGCATGCTTGTGTCCGGACGCATGCTTGTGTCCGGTCGCATGCTTGTGTCCGGACGCATGCTTGTGTCCGGACGCATGCTTGTGTCCGGACGCATGCTTGTGTCCGGACGCATGCTTGTGTCCGGACGCATGCTTGGGTCCGGACGCATGCTTGTGTCCGGACGCATGCTTGTGTCCGGTCGCATGCTTGTGTCCGGACGCATGCTTGTGTCCGAACGCATGCTTGTGTCCGGACGCATGCTTGTGTCCGGACGCATGCTTGTGTCCGGACGCATGCTTGTGTCCGGACGCATGCTTGGGTCCGGACGCATGCTTGTGTCCAGACGCATGCTTGTGTCCGGACGCATGATTGTGTCCGGACGCATGCTTGTGTCCGACGCATGCTTGTGTCCGGACGCATGCTTGTGCCCGGTCGCATGCTTGTGTCCGGACGCATGCTTGTGTCCGGACGCATGCTTGAGTCCGGTCGCATGCTTGTGTCCGGACGCATGCTTGTGTCCGGACGCATGCTTGTGTCCGGACGCATGCTTGTGTCCGGACGCATGCTTGAGTCCAGACGCATGCTTGTGTCCGGACGCATGCTTGTGTCCGGACGCATGCTTGTGTCCGGACGCATGCTTGTGTCCGGACGCATGCTTGTGTCAGGACGCATGCTTGTGTCCGGACGCATGCTTGAGTCCGGTCGCATGCTTGTGTCCGGACGCATGCTTGTGTCCGGACGCATGATTGTGTCCGGACGCATGCTTGTGTCCGGACGCATGCTTGTGTTTGGACGCATGCTTGTGCCCGGTCGCATGCTTGTGTTCGGACGCATGCTTGTGTCCGGACGCATGCTTGTGTCCGGACTTATGCTTGTGTCCGGTCGCATGCTTGAGTCCGGACGCATGCTTGAGTCCGGTCGCATGCTTGGGTCCGGACGCATGCTTGGGTCCGGACGCATGCTTGGGTCCGGACGCATGCTTGTGTCCGGACGCATGCTTGTGTCCGGACGCATGCTTGTGTCCGGACGCATGCTTGTGTCCGGACGCATGCTTGGGTCCGGACGCATGCTTGTGTCCGGACGCATGCTTGTATCCGGTCGCATGCTTGTGTCCGGACGCATGCTTGTGTCCGGACGCATGCTTGTGTCCGGACGCATGCTTGTATCCGGACGCATGCTTGTGTCCGGACGCATGCTTGTGTCCGGACGCATGCTTGGGTCCGGACGCATGCTTGTGTCCGGACGCATGCTTGTGTCCGGACGCATGATTGTGTCCGGACGCATGCTTGTGTCCGACGCATGCTTGTGTCCGGACGCATGCTTGTGCCCGGTCGCATGCTTGTGTCCGGACGCATGCTTGTGTCCGGACGCATGCTTGAGTCCGGTCGCATGCTTGTGTCCGGACGCATGCTTGTGTTCGGACGCATGCTTGTGTCCGGACGCATGCTTGGGTCCGGACGCATGCTTGTGTCCGGACGCATGCTTGAGTCCGGTCGCATGCTTGTGTCCGGACGCATGCTTGAGTCCGGTCGCATGCTTGTGTTCGGACGCATGCTTGTGTCCGGACGCATGCTTGTGTCCGGACGCATGCTTGTGTCCGGACGCATGCTTGAGTCCGGTCGCATGCTTGTGTCCGGACGCATGCTTGAGTCCGGTCGCATGCTTGTGTCCGGACGCATGCTTGTGTCCGGACGCATGCTTGAGTCCGGACGCATGCTTGTGTCCGGACGCATGCTTGTGTCCGGACGCATGCTTGAGTCCGGTCGCATGCTTGTGTCCGGACGCATGCTTGTGTCCGGACGCATGCTTGTGTCCGGACGCATGCTTGTGTCCGGACGCATGCTTGTGTCCGGACGCATGCTTGGGTCCGGACGCATGCTTGTGTCCGGACGCATGCTTGTGTCCGGACGCATGCTTGTGTCCGGACGCATGCTTGTGTCCGACGCATGCTTGTGTCCGGACGCATGCTTGTGCCCGGTCGCATGCTTGTGTCCGGACGCATGCTTGTGTCCGGACGCATGCTTGTGTCCGGACGCATGCTTGTGTCCGGACGCATGCTTGTGTCCGGACGCATGCTTGTGTCCGGACGCATGCTTGTGTCCGGACGCATGCTTGTGTCCGGACGCATGCTTGAGTCCGGACGCATGCTTGTGTCCGGACGCATGCTTGTGTCCGGACGCATGCTTGTGTCTGGACGCATGCTTGTGTCCGGACGCATGCTTGTGTCCGGACGCATGCTTGTGTCCGGTCGCATGCTTGAGTCCGGTCGCATGCTTGTGTCCAGACGCATGCTTGTGTCCGGACGCATGCTTGTGTCCGGACGCATGCTTGTGTCCGGACGCATGCTTGTGTCCGGACGCATGCTTGTGTCCGGACGCATGCTTGTGTCCGAACGCATGCTTGTGTCCGGTCGCATGCTTGTGTCCGGACGCATGCTTGTGTCCGGACGCATGCTTGTGTCCGGACGCATGCTTGGGTCCGGACGCATGCTTGTGTCAGGACGCATGCTTGTGTCCGGTCGCATGCTTGTGTCCGGACGCATGGTTGTGTCCGGACGCATGCTTGTGTCCGGACGCATGCTTGGGTCCGGACGCATGCTTGTGTCCGGACGCATGCTTGTGTCCGGTCGCATGCTTGTGTCCGGACGCATGCTTGTGTCCGGACGCATGCTTGTGTCCGGACGCATGCTTGTGTCCGGACGCATGCTTGGGTCCGGACGCATGCTTGTGTCAGGACACATGCTTGTGTCCGGACGCATGCTTGTGTCCGGACGCATGCTTGTGTCCGGACGCATGCTTGTGTCCGGACGCATGCTTGGGTCCGGACGCATGCTTGTGTCCGGACGCATGCTTGTGTCCGGTCGCATGCTTGTGTCCGGACGCATGCTTGTGTCCGGACGCATGCTTGTGTCCGGACGCATGCTTGTGTCCGGACGCATGCTTGTGTCCGGATGTATGCTTGTGTCCGGACGCATGCTTGTGTCCGGACGCATGCTTGTGTCCGGACGCATGCTTGTGTTCGGACGCATGCTTGTGTCCGGACGCATGCTTGTGTCCGGTCGCATGCTTGTGTCCGGACGCATGCTTGTGTCCGGTCGCATGCTTGTGTCCGGACGCATGCTTGTGTTCGGACGCATGCTTGTGTCCGGACGCATGCTTGTGTCCGGACGCATGCTTGTGTCCAGACGCATGCTTGTGTCCGGTCGCATGCTTGAGTCCGGACGCATGCTTGTGTCCGGACGCATGCTTGTGTCCGGACGCATGCTTGTGTCCGGACGCATGCTTGTGTCCGGTCGCATGCTTGTGTCCGGACGCATGCTTGTGTCCGGACGCATGCTTGAGTCCGGTCGCATGCTTGTGTCCGGACGCATGCTTGTGTCCGGACGCATGCTTGTGTCCGGTCGCATGCTTGTGTCCGGACGCATGCTTGTGTTCGGACGCATGCTTGTGTCCGGACGCATGCTTGTGTCCGGACGCATGCTTGTGTCCGGACGCATGCTTGTGTCCGGACGCATGCTTGTGTCCGGGACGCATGCTTGTGTCCGGTCGCATGCTTGAGTCCGGTCGCATGCTTGTGTTCGGACGCATGCTTGTGTCCGGACGCATGCTTGTGTCCGGACGCATGCTTGTGTCCGGACGCATGCTTGTGTTCGGACGCATGCTTGTGTCCGGACGCATGCTTGTGTCCGGACGCATGCTTGTGTCCGGACGCATGCTTGTGTCCGGACGCATGCTTGTGTCCGCACGCATGCTTGTGTCCGGTCGCATGCTTGAGTCCGGTCGCATGCTTGTTTTCGGACGCATGCTTGTGTCCGGACGCATGCTTGTGTCCGGACGCATGCTTGTGTCCGGACGCATGCTTGTGTCCGGACGCATGCTTGTGTCCGGACGCATGCTTGTGTCCGGACGCATGCTTGTGTCCGGTCGCATGCTTGTGTCCGGACGCATGCTTGTGTCCGGACGCATGCTTGAGTCCGGGTCGCATGCTTGTGTCCGGACGCATGCTTGTGTCCGGACGCATGCTTGTGTGTGGTCGCATGCTTGTGTCCGGACGCATGCTTGTGTTCGGACGCATGCTTGTGTCCGGACGCATGCTTGTGTGCGGACGCATGCTTGTGTCCGGACGCATGCTTGTGTCCGGTCGCATGCTTGTGTCCGGACGCATGCTTGTGTCCGGACGCATGGTTGAGTCCGGTCGCATGCTTGTGTCCGGACGCATGCTTGTGTCCGGACGCATGCTTGTGTCCGGTCGCATGCTTGTGTCCGGACGCATGCTTGTGTTCGGACGCATGCTTGTGTCCGGACGCATGCTTGTGTCCGGACGCATGCTTGTGTCCGGTCGCATGCTTGTGTCCGGTCGCATGCTTGTGTCCGGACGCATGCTTGTGTCCGGACGCATGCTTGAGTCCGGTCGCATGCTTGTGTCCGGACGCATGCTTGTGTCCGGACGCATGCTTGTGTCCGGTCGCATGCTTGTGTCCGGACGCATGCTTGTGTTCGGACGCATGCTTGTGTCCGGACGCATGCTTGTGTCCGGACGCATGCTTGTGTCCGGACGCATGCTTGTGTCCGGACGCATGGTTGTGTCCGGACGCATGCTTGTGTCCGGTCGCATGCTTGTGTCCGGACGCATGCTTGTGTCCGGACGCATGCTTGAGTCCGGTCGCATGCTTGTGTCCGGACGCATGCTTGTGTCCGGACGCATGCTTGTGTCCGGTCGCATGCTTGTGTCCGGACGCATGCTTGTGTTCGGACGCATGCTTGTGTCCGGACGCATGCTTGTGTCCGGACGCATGCTTGTGTCCGGACGCATGCTTGTGTCCGGACGCATGCTTGCGTCCGGACGCATGCTTGTGTCCGGTCGCATGCTTGTGTCCGGACGCATGCTTGTGTTCGGACGCATGCTTGTGTCCGGACGCATGCTTGTGTCCGGACGCATGCTTGTGTCCGGACGCATGCTTGTGTCCGGAACGCATGCTTGTGTCCGTACGCATGCTTGAGTCCGGTCGCATGCTTGTGTCCGGACGCATGCTTGTGTCCGGACGCATGCTTGGGTCCGGGTCGCATGCTTGTGTCCGGACGCATGCTTGTGTCCGGACGCATTCTTGTGTCCGGGACGCATGCTTTTGTCCGGACGCATGCTTGTGTGCGGACGCATGCTTGTGTCCGGACGCATGCTTGAGTCCGGTCGCATGCTTGTGTCCAGACGCATGCTTGTGTCCGGACGCATGCTTGTGTCTGGACGCATGCTTGTGTCTGGTCGCATGCTTGTGTTCGGACGCATGCTTGTGTCCGGACGCATGCTTGTGTCCGGACGCATGCTTGTGTCCGGACGCATGCTTGTGTCCGGACGCATGCTTGTGTCCGGACGCATGCTTGAGTCCGGTCGCATGCTTGTGTCCGGACGCATGCTTGTGTCCGAACGCATGCTTGAGTCCGGTCGCATGCTTGGGTCCGGACGCATGCTTGTGTCCGGACGCATGCTTGTGTCCGGAACGCATGCTTGAGTCCGGTCGCATGCTTGTGTCTGGACGCATGCTTGTGTCCAGACGCATGCTTGAGTCCGGTCGCATGCTTGTGTCCGGACGCATGCTTGTGTCCGGACGCATGCTTGTGTCCGGACGCATGCTTGTGTCCGGACGCATGCTTGTGTCCGGACGCATGCTTGTGTCCGGTCGCATGCTTGTGTCCGGGTCGCATGCTTGTGTCCAGACGCATGCTTGTGTCCGGACGCATGCTTGTGTTTGGGACGCATGCTTGTGTCCGGACGCATGCTTGTGCCCGGACGCATGCTTGTGTTCGGACGCATGCTTGTGTCCGGACGCATGCTTGTGTCCGGACGCATGCTTGTGTCCGGACGCATGCTTGTGTCCGGACGCATGCTTGTGCCCGGACGCATGCTTGTGCCCGGACGCATGCTTGTGTTCGGACGCATGCTTGTGTCCGGACGCATGCTTGTGTCCGGACGCATGCTTGAGTCCGGACGCATGCTTGTGCCCGGACGCATGCTTGTGTCCGGACGCATGCTTGAGTCCGGTCGCATGCTTGTGTCCGGACGCATGCTTGTGTCCGGACGCATGCTTGTGTCCGGACGCATGCTTGTGTCCGGACGCATGCTTGTGTTCGGACGCATGCTTGTGTCCGGACGCATGCTTGTGTCCGGACGCATGCTGTGTCCGGATGTATGCTTGAGTCCGGACGCATGCTTGTGTTTGGACGCATGCTTGTGCCCGGTCGCATGCTTGTGTCCGGACGCATGCTTGTGTCCGGACGCATGCTTGTGTCCGGACGCATGCTTGTGTCCGGACGCATGCTTGTGTCCGGACGCATGCTTGGGTCCGGACGCATGCTTGTGTCCGGACGCATGCTTGTGTCCGGACGCATGCTTGTGTCCGGTCGCATGCTTGTGTCCGGACGCATGCTTGTGTCCGGACGCATGCTTGAGTCCGGTCGCATGCTTGTGTCCGGACGCATGCTTGTGTCCGGACGCATGCTTGTGTCCGGACGCATGCTTGTGTCCGGACGCATGCTTGTGTCCGGACGCATGCTTGAGTCCGGACGCATGCTTGTGTCCCGACGCATGCTTGTGTCCGGATGTATGCTTGTGTCCGGACGCATGCTTGTGTCCGGACGCATGCTTGTGTTCGGACGCATGCTTGTGTCCGGACGCATGCTTGTGTCCGGACGCATGCTTGTGTCCGGACGCATGCTTGTGTCCGGACGCAATGCTTGGGTCCGGACGCATGCTTGTGTCCGGTCGCATGCTTGTGTCCGGTCGCATGCTTGTGTCCGGACGCATGCTTGTGTCCGGACGCATGCTTGTGTCCCGACGCATGCTTGTGTCCGGATGTATGCTTGTGTCCGGACGCATGCTTGTGTCCGGACGCATGCTTGTGTCCGACGCATGCTTGTGTCCGGACGCATGCTTGTGTCCGGACGCATGCTGTGTGTCCGGACGCATGCTTGTGTCCGGACGCATGCTTGTGTCCGGGACGCATGCTTGATGCTTGTGTCCGGACGCATGCTTGTGTCCGGACGCATGCTTGTGTCCGGACGCATGCTTGTGTCCGGACGCATGCTTGTGTCCGGACGCGGCTTGTGTCCGGACGCGTGCTTGTGTTCGACGCGTGCTTGTGTCCGGACGCATGCTTGTGTCCGGACGCATGCTTGTGTCCGGACGCATGCTTGTGTCCGGACGCATGCTTGTGTCCCGACGCATGCTTGTGTCCGGATGTAGCTTGTGTCCGGACGCATGCTTGTGTCCGGACGCATGCTTGTGTCCGGACGCATGCTTGTGTCCGACGCATGCTTGTGTCCGGACGCATGCTTGTGTCCGGACGCATGCTTGTGTCCGGACGCATGCTTGTGTCCGGACGCATGCTTGTGTCCGGTCGCATGCTTGTGTCCGGACGCATGCTTGTGTCCGACGCATGCTTGTGTCCGGACGCATGCTTGTGTCCGACGCATGCTTGTGTCCGGACGCATGCTTGTGTCCGGACGCGTGCTTGTGTTCGGACGCATGCTTGTGTCCGGACGCATGCTTGTGTCCGGACGCATGCTTGTGTCCGGACGCATGCTTGTGTCCGGACGCATGCTTGTGTCCGACGCATGCTTGTGTCCGGACGCATGCTTGTGTCCGGACGCATGCTTGTGTCCGGACGCATGCTTGTGTCCCGACGCATGCTTGTGTCCGGACGCATGCTTGTGTCCCGACGCATGCTTGTGTCCGGATGTATGCTTGTGTCCGGACGCATGCTTGTGTCCGGACGCATGCTTGTGTTCGGACGCATGCTTGTGTCCGGACGCATGCTTGTGTCCGGACGCATGCTTGTGTCCGGACGCATGCTTGTGTCCGGTCGCATGCTTGTGTCCGGACGCATGCTTGTGTCCGGACGCATGCTTGTGTCCGGACGCATGCTTGTGTCCGGACGCACACTTGTGTCTGGTCGCATGCTTGTGTCCGGACGCGTGCTTGTGTTCGGACGCATGCTTGTGTCCGGACGCATGCTTGTGTCCGGACGCATGATTGTGTCCGGTCGCATGCTTGTGTCCGGACGCATGCTTGAGTCCGGTCGCATGCTTGTGTCCGGACGCATGCTTGGGTCCGGACGCATGCTTGTGTCCGGACGCATGCTTGTGTCCGGACGCATGCTTGTGTCCGACGCATGCTTGTGTCCGGACGCATGCTTGTGCCCGGTCGCATGCTTGTGTCCGGACGCATGCTTGTGTCCGGACGCATGCTTGTGTCCGGTCGCATGCTTGTGTCCGGACGCATGCTTGTGTTCGGACGCATGCTTGTGTCCGGACGCATGCTTGTGTCCGGACGCATGCTTGTGTACGGACGCATGCTTGTGTCCGGACGCATGCTTGTGTCCGGACGCATGCTTGTGTCCGGTCGCATGCTTGTGTCCGGTCGCATGCTTGTGTCCGGACGCATGCTTGTGTCCGGACGCATGCTTGTGTCCCGACGCATGCTTGTGTCCGGATGTATGCTTGTGTCCGGACGCATGCTTGTGTCCGGATGTATGCTTGTGTCCGGACGCATGCTTGTGTCCGGATGTATGCTTGTGTCCGGACGCATGCTTGTGTCCGGATGTATGCTTGTGTCCGGACGCATGCTTGTGTCCGGACGCATGCTTGTGTCTGGTCGCATGCTTGTGTCCGGTCGCATGCTTGTGTCCGGACGCATGCTTGTGTCCGGACGCATGCTTGAGTCCGGTCGCATGCTTGTGTCCGGACGCATGCTTGAGTCCGGTCGCATGCTTGTGTCCGGACGCATGCTTGTGTCCGGACGCATGCTTGTGTCCGGACGCATGCTTGTGTCCGGTCGCATGCTTGAGTCCGGTCGCATGCTTGTGTCCGGACGCATGCTTGTGTCCGGACGCATGCTTGTGTCCGGACGCATGCTTGTGTCCGGACGCATGCTTGTGTCCGGTCGCATGCTTGTGTCCTGACGCATGCTTGTGGCCGGACGCATGCTTGTGTCCGGACGCATGCTTGTGTCCGGACGCATGCTTGTGTCCGGACGCATGCTTGTGTCCGGATGCATGCTTGTGTCCGGTCGCATGCTTGTGTCCGGACGCATGCTTGTGTCCGGACGCATGCTTGTGTCTGGACGCATGCTTGTGTCCGGACGCATGCTTGTGTCCGGATGTATGCTTGTGTCTGGACGCATGCTTGTGTCCGGACGCATGCTTGTGTTTGGAACGCATGCTTGTGCCCGGTCGCATGCTTGTGTCCGGTCGCATGCTTGTGTCCGGACGCCATGCTTGTGTCCGGACGCATGCTTGTGTCCCGACGCATGCTTGTGTCCGGATGTATGCTTGTGTCCGGACGCATGCTTGTGTCCGGACGCATGCTTGAGTCCGGACGCATGCTTGTGTCCGGACGCATGCTTGTGTCCGGACGCATGCTTGTGTCCGGACGCATGCTTGTGTCCGGACGCACACTTGTGTCTGGTCGCATGCTTGTGTCCGGACGCGTGCTTGTGTTCGGACGCATGCTTGTGTCCGGACGCATGCTTGTGTCCGGACGCATGATTGTGTCCGGACGCATGCTTGAGTCCGGTCACATGCTTGTGTCCGGACGCATGCTTGTGTCCGGACGCATGCTTGTGTCCGGACGCATGCTTGTGTCTGGACGCATGCTTGTGTCCGGACGCATGCTTGTGTCCGGACGCATGCTTGTGTCCGGACGCATGCTTGAGTCCGGTCGCATGCTTGTGTCCGGACGCATGCTGTGTCCGGACGCATGCTTGTGTCCGGACGCATGCTTGTGTCCGGACGCATGCTTGTGTCCGGACGCATGCTTGTGTTCGGACGCATGCTTGTGTCCGGACGCATGCTTGTGTCCGGACGCATGCTTGGGTCCGGTCGCATGCTTGTGTCCGGACGCATGCTTGTGTCCGGACCGCATGCTTGTGTCCGGTCGCATGCTTGTGTCCGGACGCATGCTTGTGTCCGGACGCATGCTTGTGTCCGGACGCATGCTTGTGTCCGGACGCATGCTTGTGTCTGGACGCATGCTTGTGTCCGGACGCATGCTTGTGTCCGGACGCATGCTTGTGTCCGGACGCATGCTTGTGTCCGACGCATGCTTGGGTCCCGGTCGCATGCTTGTGTCCGGACGCATGCTTGGGTCACGGAAGCAATGCTTGGTCCGGACGCATGCTTGGGTCCGGACGCATGCTTGTGTCCGGACGCATGCTTGTGTCCGGACGCATGCTTGGGTCCGGACGCATGCTTGGGTTCCGGACAGCATGCTTGTGTCCGACGCATGCTCGGGTCCGGACGCAATGCTTGTGTCCGGGAACGCATGCTTGTGTCCCGGACGCATGCTTGGGTCGGACGCATGCTTGTGTCCCGGACAGCATGCTTGTTGTCCGGACGCATGCTTGTGGCCGGACACATGATTGTGGACGGACGCATGCTTGTGTCCGAGCGCATGCTTGTGTCCGGACGCATGCTTGTGCCCCCTTCCGGACGCATGCTTGTGTCCCGGACGCATGGCTTGTTCGGTCGCGATCTGTGTCCGGACAGCAATGCTTGGGTCCGGTCGCATGCTTGTGTCCGGACGCATGCTTGTGTCCGGACGCGTGCTTGTGGTCCGTGACGCATGCTTGTGTCCGGACGCATGCTTGTGTCCGGACGCATGCTTGTGTCCGGACGCATGCTTGTGTCCGGGACGCATGCTTGTGTCCGGTCGTATGCTTGTGTCCGGACGCATGCTTGTGTCCGGTCGCATGCTTGTCTCCGGACGCATGCTTGTGTCCGAACGCATGCTTGTGTCCGGTCGCATGCTTGTGTCCGGTCGCATGCTTGTGTCCGGACGCATGCTTGTGTCCGGACGCATGCTTGTGTCCGGGACGCATGCTTGTGTCCGGCCGCATGCTTGTGTCCGGACGCATGCTTGTGTCCGGTCGCATGCTTGTGTGTCCGGAATCGCATGCTTGTGTCGGACGCATGCTTGTGTCCGGACGCATGCTTGTGTCCGGACGCATGCTTGTGTCCGGACCGCATGCTTGGTGTCCGGACGTCAGGCTTGTGTCCGGGCGCATGCTTGTGTCCGGACGCATGCTTGTGTCCGGACGCATGCTTGGGTCCGGACGCATGCTTGTGTCCGGACGCATGCTTGTGCCCGGTCGCATGCTTGTGTCCGGACGCATGCTTGAGTCCGGTCGCATGCTTGTGTCCGGACGCATGCTTGTGTCCGGAACGCATGCTTGTGTCTGGACGCATGCTTGTGTCCGGACGCATGCTTGTGTCCGGACGCATGCTTGTGTCCGGACGCATGCTTGTGTCTGGACGCATGCTTGTGTCCGGACGCATGCTTGTGTCCGGACGCATGCTTGTGTCCGGACGCATGCTTGAGTCCGGTCGCATGCTTGTGTCCGGACGCATGCTTGTGTCCGGACGCATGCTTGTGTCCGGACGCATGCTTGTGTCCGGACGCATGCTTGTGTCCGGACGCATGCTTGTGTTCGGACGCATGCTTGTGTCCGGACGCATGCTTGTGTCCGGACGCATGCTTGTGTCCGGACGCATGCTTGGGTCCGGTCGCATGCTTGTGTCCGGACGCGGGGGGCATGCTGTGTCGGACGCATGCTTGTGTCCGGTGCATTTTGTGTGTGTTCACGCATGCTTGTGTCCGGACGCATGCTTGTGTCCGGACGCATGCTTGTGTCCGGACGCATGCTTGTGTCCGGACGCATGCTTGTGTCCGGACGCATGCTTGTGTCCGGACGCATGCTTGTGTCCGGACGCATGCTTGTGGTCCGACGCATGCTTGGGTCCGGTCGCATGCTTGTGTCCGGACGCATGCTTGGGTCCGGACGCATGCTGGGTCCGACGCATGCTTGTGTCCGGACGCATGCTTGTGTCCGGACGCATGCTTGTGTCCGGACGCATGTTGGGTCCGGACGCATGCTGGGTCCGGACGCATGCTTGTGTCCGGACGCATGCTTGGGTCCGGACGCATGCTTGTGTCCGGACGCATGCTTGTGTCCGGACGCATGCTTGGGTCCGGACGCATGCTTGTGTCCGGACGCATGCTTGTGTCCGGACGCATGATTGTGTCCGGACGCATGCTTGTGTCCGACGCATGCTTGTGTCCGGACGCATGCTTGTGTCCGGACGCATGCTTGCGTCCGGACGCATGCTTGTGTCCGGACGCATGCTTGTGTCCGGACGCATGCTTGAGTCCGGTCGCATGCTTGTGTCCGGACGCATGCTTGTGTCCGGACGCATGCTTGTGTCCGGACGCATGCTGAGTCCGGTCGCATGCTTGTGTCCGGACGCATGCTTGTGTCCGGACGCATGCTTGTGTCCGGACGCATGCTTGGTCCGACGCATGCTTGTGTCCATTAGATTCCCCCTACTTTTAGAGAAACGAGTGTTTCCGTTCTCCTTGGCCCTAGTTGCACTATAAGTGCGAAATGCCGGCCAGACTGGCCGATGCACAATTTTCTCTACACATGTGCGTTAGTTACCTTTCAAACCTTACGTTCACTAGATGAATATATTCCTACTTTCTATTTGAGTGAGACCACTTGATTCCGTGTACTATGCGAGATCTGAGCGCTTCCGTTCTCCTTGGCATTTGCACTCTAAGTTCCCATACTGACCGACCTGGCCAATGCACCATTTTCCATATACATTTGCACTAGATTCCTTTCAAACCTTATTAGCTCACTAGATTTATATATTTCCCACCTTCTGATCGAGTGAGACAGCTAGATTCCCTCTACTTTTGAGAAATGAGCGTTTCCGTCTCGTTGGCTCTAGTTGCACTATAAGTGCGAAATGCCGGCCAGACTGCCGATGCACAATTTTCTCTACACACGTGCGTTAGTTTCCTTTCAAACCCTTACGTTCACTAGATGAATATATTTCCTACTATATATTTGAGTGAGACCACTTGATTCCGTGTACGATGCGAGATCTGAGCGCTTCCGTTCTCCTGGCATTTGCATTTTAAGTTCCGATACTGACCGACCTGGCCAATGCACCATTTTCTCTATACATGTGCGTTTTTTTTTTTTTTTTTTTTTTTTTTTCAAACCTTTTTAGCTGACTAGGTTTATATATTTCCCACCTTCTGATCGAGTGAGACCGTTAATTCCCTCTACTTTTTGAGAAACGGTGTTTCCGTTCTCCTTGGCCCCACCTGCACTATGAGTGCGAAATGCCGGCCCAGACTGGCCGATGCACAATTTTCTCTACACATGTGCGTTAGTTACCTTTCAAACCCTTACGTTCACTAGATGAATATATTTCCTACCTTCTATTTGAGTGAGACCACTTGATTCGTGTACTATGCGAGATCTGAGCGCTTCTGTTCTCCCTGGCATTTGCATTTTAAGTTTCCGATACTAACCGACCTGGCCAATGCACCATTTTCTCTATACATGTGCGTTGAATACATTTCAAACCTTTTTAGCTGACTAGGTTTATATATTCCCACCTTCTGATCGAGTGAGAACGTTAGATTCCCTCTACTTTTTGAGAAACGAGTGTTTCCGTTCTCCTGGCCCCACCTGCACTATGAGTGCGAAATGCCGGCCAGACTGGCCGATGCACCATTTTCTCTACACATGTGCGTTAGTTACCTTTCAAAAACCTTACGTTCACTAGATGAATTTATTTCCTACCTTATACTTGAGTGAGACTACTAGATTCCGTGTTATGCGAGATCTGAGCGGGTCCGTTCTGAGGCATTTGAACTCTAAGTTCCCATACTGACCGAACCTGGCCAATGCACCACTTTCCATATACATATACATTAGATTCCTTCCGAACCTTATTAGCTCACTAGATTTATATATTTCCCACCTAGTGATCGAGTGAGACTACTAGATTCCTTTACATTTTGAGAAATGAGCGTTTCCGTTCTCCTTGGCCCTACTTGCACTATAAGTGCGAAATGCCGGCCAGACTAGCTGATGCACCATTTTTCTCTACACATGTGCGTTAGTTACCTTTCAAACCCTTACGTTCACTAGATGAATTTATTTCCTACCTTCTATTTGAGTGAGACCACTAGATTCCGTGTTACTATGCGAGATCTGAGCGCTTCTGTTCTCCCTGGCATTTGCAAGTCTAAGTTCCCATACTGACCGACCTGGCCACTTGCACCATTTTCCATATACATATGCATTAGATTCCTTTCGAACCTTATTAGCTCACTAGATTTATATATTTCCCACCTTCTGATCGAGTGAGAACGCTAGATTCCCTTTACTTTTTGAGAAATGAGCGTTTCCGTTCTCCTGGCCCTACTTGCACTATAAGTGCGAAATGACGGCCAGACTGGCCGATGCATCATTTTCTCTACACATGTGCGCTAGCTACCTTTCAAACCCTTACGTTCACTAGATGAATTTATTTCCTACCTTCTATTTGAGTGAGACCACTAGATTCCGTGTACTATGCGAGATCTGAAGCGCTTCCGTTCTCCCTGGCATTTGCACTCTAAGTTCCCATACTGACCGACCTGGCCAATGCACCATTTTCTATAATACATATGCATTAGATTCCTTCGGAACCTTATTAGCTCACTAGATTTATATATTTCCCACCTTCTGATCGAGTGAGACCGCTAGATTCCCTCTACTTTTTGAGAAATGAGCGCTTCCGTTCTCCTTGGCCCTACTTGCACTATAAGTGCCAAATGCCGGCCAGACGGCCGATGCACCATTTTCTCTACACATGTGGCGTTAGTTACCTTTCAAACCCTTACGTTCACTAGATGAATTTATTTCCTACCTTCTATTTGAGGAGACCACTAGATTCCGTGTACTATGCGAGATCTGAGCGCTTCCGTTCTCCTGGCATTTGCACTCTAAGTTCCCATACTGGACCCGACCTGGCCAATGCACCATTTTCCATATACATTTGCACTAGATTCCTTTCGAAACTTACTAGCTCACTAGATTATATATTTCCCACCTTCTGATCGAGTGAGACCGCTAGATTCCTCTACTTTTTGAGAAATGAGCGTTTCCGTTCTCTTGGCCCTAGTTGCACTATAAGTGCGAAATGCCGGCCAGACTGGCCGATGCACAATTTTCTCTACACATGTGCGTTAGTTACCTTTCAAACCCTTACATTCACTAGATGAAATATATTCCTACTTTTTATTTGAGTGAGACCACTTGATTCCGTGTACTATGCGAGATCTGAGCGCTTCCGTTCTCCCTGGCATTTGCATTTTAAGTTCCGATACTGACCGACCTGGCCAATGCACCATTTTCTCTATACATGTGCGTTGAATACATTCAAACCTTTTTAGCTGACTAGATTTATATTATTCCACCTTCTGATCGAGTGAGACCGTTAGATTCCTCTACTTTTAGAGAAACGAGTGTTTCCGTTCTCCTTGGCCCCACCTGCACTATGAGTGCGAAATGCCGGCCAGACTGGCCGATGCACCATTTTCTCTACACATGTGCGTTAGTTACCTTTCAAACCCTTACGTTCACTAGATGAATTTATTTCCTACCTTCTATTTGAGTGAGAACACTAGATTCCGTGTACTATGCGAGATATGAGCGCTTCCG